>CM042692.1:239273319-239856652 GCA_023614405.1 Avena insularis | reverse complement strand
GTTGATGTTTTCTGTTGCAAGCCTCTTGTTTGTGTTCTTCTTATGACGCGGATAGTGAGATTAGGCGGTCCAGGCCAACCTTACGCGACGCCGTCAGACCGGCTCCGCACTTGACGTGTGGCTTGTACCACACATGCGGTGGTGGATGTCAGTTTTCTCTCACTATAGTTGTCATGGGATTAACACCGGAGTTTGGCAACCATAATATCACCGTTGTGGCTTTCCGTAGGTAAGAATCGTTCTTAGCATCTACTCCCATAAGCCACGTAAAACATGCAACAACAAAGTAGAGGCGTCTAACTTGTTTTTGCAGGGAGTGTTTTCTATGATATGGTATGGCCCAAGATGTGATGTGTATATTGTATGCGATGATCATGTTTTGTAATGTTTCACGACTTGCATGTCGATGAGTACACAACCGCAGGAGCCATATGGTTGTCATTATAATTGTGTATTACATGCGATACAACTTCTTATACGACATGTAATAGATTTACTTTATCGCTAATTAGTTAGCAATAGTTGTAGTTGATATTAGTGGTGTAGGCAATCATGGTGGAGTGATGGAGATCATCTAACGCACAAGATGGAGATCATTGCGAAGATTGGCTATACCATGTCACATAAAGTTATATGCATGTGATGTTTATCCTTTTATGTATCTTATTATGCTTAGATCATGACGGTAGCATTATAAGATGATTCCTCACTTAAAGATCAAGATAAAACTCTGTTCTCCCGGTATGCACCGCGAAAGTTCGTCGTGTCCAAGCATCACGTGATGATCGGGTGCTATAGACTCTACGCTCACATACAACGGGTGCAAGCCGCTTTTGCACACGCTGAAATACTTGGTCTAACTTGACGAGCCTAGCATGTACGGACATGGCCTCGAACACATGAACCGAAAGGTTAAGCACAAGTCTTATGAATTATATGATCGACACTTCGTTGTCCACCATTGAAACCACATCTCTTCTCGTGAAGATCGGATTAGGTGTGGTGAATTTGGATCGTGTTCACTAAACAACTTGAGGGATGTTGAATTTAGTGGGAGTTCATCTAGTAATTTGATTAAGTTGAACTATTTATCATGAACATAGTCTAAATTGTACTTGCAAATACCGTAGATCACATGGCCAAGTCCAACTTCAACTTCAACGTTTTTGCCGAGAAAGAAAAGCTTAGGAACAATGGGTCTAACTTCACCAATGGTTCCGCAATCTAAGAATCATTCTGCTCGACGGACAAAAGGACTATGTCCTTGAGAAAGCGTTAGGTAACCCTCACTGCAATCGCTACCGGTGATGAGAAAGATGTCTATCGATTCCAAAGATGATTATGGTGTGATTAAGAGCACCATGTTGTTTGCTATGGAACCGAACTTCAAAATCGTTTTGAAAACTATCCTGCCCTTTGAGATTCTCGAGGAGCTGAAAACCATGTTTTAGACTCAGCCCATTCCGAGAGATATGAGATCTCTGAAGTTCTTTAACCGCAAGATGGAGGAAGGAGTTCCGTTAGTGAGCACGCCATTAAGATGTCGGGCTACACTCAACGCCTTGAGCAAGCGGATCGCAAGATTCTAGAGGAGCTCAAGATTGACAGGTTCTGCAATCACTCCCTCCCAGCTACAAAAGTTTTGTAGTGACTCATAATCAGATTGGTTCCATCGATACGATCACCGAGCTCTTCGCAAAGTGAAGGCTGCGGAGGTGGACATCAAGAAGGATAATCATGTGTTGATGGTCAACAAGCCCTCCTTTAAGAAAGGTAAGGAGCAAAGAATCCTTCAAGAAGGGCGGAGGCAAGCGCCCTCGCTGAGAAGAAGCTCAAGTCTGGTCCTAAGCGACATCGAGTGCTTCTATTGCAAGGACAAGGGTCCTTTAAGCATAGCGTCCAAGTACTTAGCGGACAAGGAGGTGGCACCATCAAAGGTATATTTGATATACATGTTATTGATGTTTTCCTTACTAGCCCTCGTTGTAGTGCACGGGTATTTGATACCGGTTCGGTTGCTAATATTTGTAACTCGAAACAGAGCTACGGAATAGACGGGCGATGAGGGATGAGGTGACGATGCGCGTTGGCAACGGATCAAGAGTTGATGTGATGGCCGTCGACGCTCTCCTTAGTTTTACCTTCGGATTAGCTTTAAACCTTAATAAGTGTTATTATGTGCCTGTTGAGCATGAACATTATTTCTGGATCGTGTTTATTGCAAGACGGTTATTCATTTAAATCGGAGAATAATGGTTGTTCTATTTATATGAGTAACATCTTTTATGGTCATGCACCTATTGTGAATGGTTTATTTCTTCTAAATCTCGAAAGGGATGAAACACACATCCATAACATTGAGGCTAAGAGATGCAAAGTAGATAGTGATAATACTACTTATTTGTGGCAATCGTCTAGGTCATATTGGTGTAAAGCGCATGAAGAAACTCCATTCGATGGACTTTTGGAGTCTCTTGATTTTGAATCATTTGACACATGCGAACCATGCCTCATGGGCAAGATGATCAAAACCCGTTCTCCGGTATGATGGAGCGAGCAACGGACTTGTTGGAAATCATACATACCGATGTATGCGACCGATGAGTGTTTCAACGCGGTGGATATCGCTATTTTCTCACTTTACCGATGACTTAAGTAGATATGGGTATATCTATTTAATGAAACATAAATCTGAAACGTTTGAAAAGTTCAAAGAATTTCAGAATAAAGTGGAGAACCATCGTAATGTAAAGATTAAGTTTCTACGATCCGATCGTGGGGGCGAATATTTGAGATATGATTTTCACGCATCTCAAAGCAAGTGGAATCGCTCACAACTCACGCCACAACACCACAGCGCAATGGTGTGTCTGAACGCCGAAATCGAACCCTATTAGATATGGTCCGATCGATGATGTCTCTTACTGATTTGCCGTTATCAGTTTGGGGTTATGCATTAGAAACCGCTGCATTCACTTTAAATAGGGCTCCATCTAAATCCGTTGAGACGACACCGTATGAACTGTGGTTTGGTGCTAAACCTAAGTTGTCGCTTAAAGTTTGGGGATGCGAAGCTTACGTCAAGAAGTTGATGCGGACAAGCTCGAACCCAAAGCGGAGAAATGCGTCTTCATAGGATACCCTAAGGAAACTATTGGGTATACCTTCTATCACGTAATCAAGGCAAAGTATTTGTCATGAAGAACGGTTCCTTTCTTGAGAAGGAGTTTCTCTCGAAAGAAGTGAGTGGGAGGAAAGTAGAGCTAGCCGAGGTTATTGAACCTTCTCTTGAATTGGAGAGTAGCGCAACACCTGAACTTGTTCAGTGCCGCCGGCACCAACAATAGAGGAAGCTAATGACAAGGATCATGAAGCTTCGGACGATGCTCTTGAGCGTCGCAGTCGACAAGGTCGCGTGCCCTCCTGAGTGGTACGGCAGCCTGTCTTGATTGTCTTGTTAGTAGAAGGCGGTGAACCTACGAACTATGAGGAAGCGATGATGAGCCCAGACTCGAGAAATGGCTAGAAGCCATGAAATCCAAATTGGGATCCATGAGCGAAAACTAAGTATGGACTTTGGTGGACCTCCTAGCGATCGAAGGCCGTTGAGTGCAAATGGATCTTCAAAAAGAAAATGGACGGATGGTAATGTTACCGATCTATAAAGCACGGCTTGTTGCGAAAGGTTTTCGACAAGTTCAAGGTGTTGACTATGATGAGACTTTCTCTCCCGTGGCGATGTTTAAGTCCATTCGGATTTTATTAGCAATTGCTGCGTTTCATGATTATGAAATATGGCAAATGGATGTCAAGATCGCTTCCCTCAATGGCAACATTGATGAAGAGTTGTATATGATGCAACCCAAGGTTTTGTCGATCCTAAGGATGCCGATAAAGTATGCAAACTCCAGCTCCATTTATGGATGAAGCAAGCATCTCGGAGTTGGAACCTTCGTTTTGATCAAGTGATCAAGAGCTTTGGATTTGTTCCAAATTGCTCTGAAGCTTGCATCTACAAGAAAGTGAGTGGGAGCTCGGTGGCGTTTCGGTACTATATGTGGATGACATATTGATTATTGGAAATGACATCGACATGCTTAACGATGTGAAGAGTTATTTGAACAAGTGTTTTCAATGAAAGACCTAGGTGAAGCTGCTTATATATTGGGCATCAAAATCTATAGAGATAGACAAAGACGCTGATAGCTTTAAGCCAGTACATACCTAGACAAAGTTCGAAAGGTTCAGAATGGATAAGGCATTGAAAGGTTCAAGGCCTATGTTGTCGTGTAAGATATTGAGCAAGGCTCGGTCCAGCACTGATAAATGATAGGGAAGCTATGAGCAAAGTGCCTTATGCCTCGGCCATAGGTTCCATCATGTATGCCATGTTGTGTACTAGACCGGATGTGTCCAATGCTCTTAGTTTGACCAGCAGATATCAAAGTGATCCAGAGGAACATGGACAGCCATGAAGAACATCCTAAGGTACCTAAATAGGACTAAAGAAATGTTCTTAGTCTATGGGGTGATGAACAGCTCGTCAGAAAAGGTTACGTCGATGCTAGTTTCGACACCGACAAGGATGATTCTAAATCTTTACAGGATACGTGTATATTTTGAATGGAGGAGCTGTGAATGGAGAAGCTGCAAGCAAAGCGTGATCGCGGGATCTACAATGAGAAGCGGAATACATGGCTGCTGCAGCGTCAAGTGAAGGAGTTTGGATCAAACTTCATCATCGAAGCTTGGCGGTTCCAAGTGCATTGGACCCACTGGAGATATTGTGTGACAACACCGCGCCATAGCACTCGCTAAGGAACCAAGATATCATCCAAAGACCAAGCATATCAACCATAAGTTTCATATAATCCGAGATTATATAGCGATGGAGATCTGAAGATCAGCAAAGTACATACTGATCTGAATGTCGCAGATCCATTGACTAAACCTCTTCCACGTAAAACATGATTAGCACCTCGATGCCATGGGTGTGAGATTGTTGCCGATGTAAACTAGATTATTGACTCTAGTGCAAGTGGGAGACTGTTGGAATTATGCCCTAGAGGCAATAATAAAGATGTTATTATTATAATTCTTGTTCATGATAAAGTTTATATTCCATGCTAGAATTGTATTAAGCGGAAACATTAATACTTGTGTGGTTTGTGAACAACACCGTGTCCCTGCATGCGCCTCTAAGGACTAGCTCATTGATCAATGATGGTTAAGGTTTCCTAACCATAGACATGAGTTGTCAATTGATAATGAGATCATATCATTGGGAGAATGATATGGTGGACAGACCCAAACTAAGCGAAGCAATTAGATCGTGTCATCGTGTTCGTCTTTGCGAAGCTTTTCTTATGTCAAATATTGTATTCCTTAGACCATGAGATAATGCAACTCCCTAGTATCGGAAGAAAGCTTTGAGGTCATCAAACGTCATCCTATGAGAGGGTGATCATAAAGGTGTCTCTCAGGTGATCGGAAAGTATCTGTTGGGTTGTATGTATCGAGATGGAATTTGTCCCTCCCAAGTCGGAGAGATATACTTCGGGCCCACTCGGTAATCGATTTCAACACCGCTTGCAAGCATGTGGTTAAGGAGTTAATCACAAAGTGATATCGGATGACGGAACGAGTAAAGTACTTGCTGTGAACGAGATTGAACTAGGTATGACGATACCGACGATCGAATCTCGGGCAAGTAAAATATCGCGAGACGAAGGGAATATATATGGGATTGATTGAATCCTGGCATCGTGGTTATCCGATATGATCATCGATGAATGTGTGGGAGTCAATATGGGTGCCCAGACCCCGCTGTTGATTATTGATAGAAGATCATGTCTGCATATTCTCGAACCCGCAGGGTCACACACTTAACTGTCTCGATGCTAGGATAGATTTGATAATTGGTTTATGAATTTTTGTTCGGAGTCTCGGATGGGATCCGGGATATCACGAGAGGTTCCGGAATGGTCCGGAGAATAAGATTCATATAAGGCAGTGCAGTTTTTGGAGTTCGGAATTGTTCCGGGTTAATCGGTATTGTACCGGAAGCTTCTAGAACCTTCCGGAAGGGGACCAACGTGGCCCCACCTTCTGGGAGGGGGCATGGGCCTATGAGGGAGTGTCCTGGCCGCATTGGGCCAGGGGCACAAGGCCCCATAGGGCCCAGCCGATCCTAGATAAGTTTAAACTCGTTTAAACTAGAGATAGGGTTTCTAGATAAGGGATAAGTTTAAATCGTTTAAACTAGAGATAGGGTTTCTGGATAAGGGAGAGTTTAAATCGTTTAAACTAGAGATAGGCTTGGAGGATGGGCAACGGCTGGCCGCACCCCCCCCCCTCTATATATAGAGGGCTGGTGCACCCCCTCCCCACACACACACCTTCCTCCAAACCCTAGTTGCCCTGCTGCCCTCCTCTCTCCCTCCCGACTGTTTGTAGGCGAAGCCCTGCCATGTAAATTCTCCACCATATACACCACGCCGTGTTGTAGATCCAATCTATCTCCACCCTACTTGCTGGTCCGAGGAAGGAGGAGACGCCGAGGTGCCGCACGTGTATCTCACGGAGGCACCGCCACTTGTGGTGCTAGATCGGATCGGATCGCAGGAGGAGAAGCGAGTGCGACTACATCACCCATGTTCAGGAACGCTCACAGCGAATCTTCAAGGGTATGAAGATCTAATCCAATCTCTCTCGTTGTTTGCATCTCCTAGATTAGATCTTGGCTTTCCTCTGCTCGCTCAGAAAATTTTGATTTACTATGCCGCGAAACCCTTCAAAGGGTATCGAGCTAGATCTATGCGTAGATGTGTTTCACGAGTAGAACGCAACATGGTTGTTGCGCGTTGATGTTTTCTGTTGCAAGCCTCTTGTTTGTGTTCTTCTTATGACGCGGATAGTGAGATTGAAGCGGTCCAGCCAACCTTACGCGACGTCCGTCATGAGACCGGCTCCGCACTTGACGTGTGGCTTGTACCACACATGCGGCTGGTGGATGTCAGTTTCTCTCACTATAGTTGTCATGGGATTAACACCGGAGTTTGGCAACCATAATATCACCGTTGTGGCTTTCCGTAGGTAAGAATCGTTCTTAGCATCTACTCCCATAAGCCACGTAAAACATGCAACAACAAAGTAGAGGCGTCTAACTTGTTTTTGCAGGGAGTGTTTTCTATGATATGGTATGGCCCAAGATGTGATGTGTATATTGTATGCGATGATCATGTCTTGGCTTTCCCTCTGTTTGCTTCCGTAGAAAATTTTGATTTACTATGCTGCGAAACCCTTCAACATGCAATGACTCCAGTTGTTGTTAGTAAAAAGAGCACACATGCAATGACACTGGTGGATCCATGTGTGGTCTCTGAAGAGAACACACATTCAATGACTCTAGATGTGGTTAATGAGAAGAACACACAAACAATGACACTAGTGGATCCATGTGTGGTCTGTGAAGAGAACACACATGCAATGACTCTGGTTGTTGTTAGTAAAAAGAGCACACATGCAATGACACTGGTGGATCCATGTGTGGTCTCTGAAGAGAACACACATTTCAATGACACTGGTGGATCCATATGTGGTATGTGAAAAGAACACACATGCAATGACTCCAGTTATTGTTAGTAAGAACACACATGCAATGACACTAGTGGATCCATGTGTGGTCTCTGAAGAGAACACACATGCAATGACTCTAGCTGTGGTTAATGAGAAGAACACACATTTCAATGACACTGGTGGATCCATATGTGGTATGTGAAAAGAATAGTCATGAAATGACTCTAGTTGATGTTAGTAAAAAGAGCACATATGCAATGACACTGGTGGATCCATGTGTGGTCTCTGAAGAGAACACACATTTCAATGACACTGGTGGATACATATGTGGTATGTGAAAAGAACACACATGCAATGACTCCAGTTGTTGTTAGTAAAAAGAACACACATGCAATGACACTGGTGGATCCATGTGTGGTCTCTAAAGAGAACACACATGCAATGACTCTAGCTGTGGTTAATGAGAAGAACACACATGCAATGACACTGGTGGATCCATGTGTGGTCTCTAAAGATAACACACATGCAATGACTCTGGTTATTGTTAGTAAAAAGAGCACACATGCAATCACACTGGTGGATCCATGTGTGGTCTCTGAAGAGAACACACAATTCAATGACACTGTTGGATCCATATGTGGTATGTGAAAAGAACACACATGCAATGACTCCTGTTGTTGTTAGTAAAAAAGAGCACACATGCAATAACACTAGTGGATCCATGTGTGGTCTCTGAAGACAACACACATTTCAATGACACTGGTGGATCCATATGTGGTATGCGAAAAGAACACACATGCAATGACTCCAGTTGTTGTTAGTAAAAAGATCACACATGCAATGACACTGGTGGATCCATGTGTGGTCTCTGAAGAGAACACACGTGCAATGACTCTAGATGTGGTTAATGAGAAGAACACACAAACAATGACACTAGTGGATCCATGTGTGGTCTCTGAAGAGAACACACATGCAATGACTCTGGTTGTTGTTAGTAAAAAGAGCACACATGCAATGACACTGGTGGATCCATATGTGGTCTCTGAAGAGAACACACATTTCAATGACACTGGTGGATCCATATGTGGTATGTGAAAAGAACACACATGCAATAACTCCAGTTATTGTTAGTAAAAAAGAACACACATGTAATGACACTAATGGATCCATGTGTGGTCTCTGAAGAGAACACACATGCAAAGATTCTAGCTGTGATTAATGAGAAGAACACACATTTCAATGACACTGGTGGATCCATATGTGGTATGTGAAAAGAATAGTCATGAAATGACTCTAGTTGATGTTAGTAAAAAGAGCACACATGCAATGACACTGGTGGATCCATGTGTGGTCTCTGTAGAGAACACACATTTCAATGA
The DNA here is from genome assembly GCA_023614405.1 of Avena insularis. Lineage (NCBI taxonomy): Eukaryota > Viridiplantae > Streptophyta > Magnoliopsida > Poales > Poaceae > Avena > Avena insularis. Next base: position 239,847,695 of record CM042692.1, on the reverse strand, counting down.
CACTGGTGGAAACATATGTGGTATGTGAAAAGAACACACATGCAATGACTCTAGTTGTTGTTAGTAAAAAAAGAACACACATGCAATGACACTGGTGGATCCATGTGTGGTCTCTAAAGAGAACACACATGCAATGACTCTAGCTGTGGTTAATGAGCAGAACACACATGCAATGACACTGGTGGATCCATGTGTGGTCTCTGAAGATAACACACATGCAATGACTATGGTTGTTGTTAGTAAAAAGAGCACACATGCAATCACACTGGTGGATCCATGTGTGGTCTCTGAAGAGAACACACATTTCAATGACACTGTTGGATCCATATGTGGTATGTGAAAAGAACACACATGCAATGACTCCAGTTGTTGTTAGTAAAAAACAGCACACATGCAATGACACTAGTGGATCCATGTGTGGTCTCTGAAGAGAACACACATTTCAATGACACTGGTGGATCCATATGTGTTATGTGAAAAGAACACACATGCAATGACTCAAGTTGTTGTTAGTAAAATGAACACACATCCAATGACACTGGTGGATCCATGTGTGGTCTCTGAAGAGAACACACATGCAATGACTCTGGTTGTTGTTAGTAAAAAGAGCACACATGCAATGACCCTGCTGGATCTATGTGTGGTCTCTGAAGAGAACACACATGCAATGACACTGGTGGATCCATGTGTGGTCTCTAAAGAGAACACACTTTTCAATGACACTGGTGGATCCATATGTGGTATGTGAAAATAATAGTCATGAAATGACTACAGTTGTTGTTAGTAAAAAGAACACACATGCAATGACACTGGTGGATCCATGTGTGGTCTCTGAAGAGAACACACATTTCAATGACACTGTTGGATCCATATGTGGTATGTGAAAAGAACACACATGCAATTACTCCAGTTGTTGTTAGTAAAAAAGAGCACACATGCAATGACACTAGTGGATCCATGTGTGGTCTCTGAAGAGAACACACACTTCAATGACACTGGTGGATCCATATGTGTTATGTGAAAAGAACACACATGCAATGACTCAAGTTGTTGTTAGTAAAAAGAACACACATGGAATGACACTGGTGGATCCATGTGTGGTCTCTGAAGAGAACACACATGCAATAACTCTGGTTGTTGTTAGTAAAAAGAGCACACATGCAATGACCCTGGTGGATCTATGTGTGGTCTCTGAAGAGAACACACATGCAATGACACTGGTGGATCCATATGTGGTATGTGAAAAGAATATTCATGAAATGACTCCAGTTGTTGTTAGTAAAAAGAACACACATGTAATGACATCAGGATCCATGTGTGGTCTCCAAGAGAACACACATGAAATGACTCGCTGTTTTATTAAAAAGAGCACACATTCAATGACACTGGTGGATCCATAGGTGGATTGTGAAAAGAAAACACATGCAATGACTCTGTTGTTGTTAGTAAAAGAACACACATGCAATGACATCAGGATCCGTGTGTGGTCTCTAAAGAGAACACACATGCAATGACTCTAGCTGTGGTTAATGAGAAGAACACACATTTCAATGACACTAGTGGATCCATATGTGGTATGTGAAAAGAACACACATGCAATGACTCCGGATTATGTTAGTAAAAAGAGCACACATGCACTGACACTGGTGGATCAATGTGTGGTCTCTGAAGAGAACACACATTTCAATGACACTGGTGGATCCATATGTGGTATGTGAAAAGAACACACATGCAATGACTCTAGTTGTTGTTAGTAAAAAGAACACACATGGAATGACACTGGTGGATCCATGTGTGGTCTCTGAAGAGAACACACATGCAATAACTCTACATGTGGTTAATGAGAAGAACACACCTTTCAATGACTCTGGTTGTTGTTAGTAAAAAGAGCACACATGCAATGACATTGGTGGATCCATGTGTGGTCTCTGAAGAGAACACACATTTCAATGACACTGGTTGATCCATATGTGGTATGTGAAAAGAACACACATGCAATGACACTGGTGGATCCATGAGTGGTATGTGAAAAGAATAGTCATGAAATGACTCCAGTTGTTGTAAGTAAAAAGAAGACACATGCAATGACACTAGTGGATCCATGTGTGGTCTCTGAAGTTAACACAAATGCAATGACACTGGTGGATCCATATGTGGTATGTGGAAAGAACACACATGCAATCACACTGGTGGATCCATGTGTGGTCTCTAAAGAGAACACACTTTTCAATGACACTGGTGGATCCATATGTGGTATGTGAAAATAATAGTCATGAAATGACTACAGTTGTTGTTAGTAAAAAGAACACACATGCAATGACACTGGTGGATCCATGTGTGGTCTCTGAAGAGAACACACATTTCAATGACACTGGTGGATCCATATGTGGTATGTGAAAAGAACAGTCATGAAATCACTCCAGTTGTGGTTAATGAAAGAATACACATTTCAGTGACAATGGTGGCTCCATATGTGGTCTGTGAAAAGAACACACATGCAATGACTCTAGCTGTGGTTAATGAGAAGAACACACATGCAATGACACTGGTGGATCCATAGGAGGATTGTGAAAAGAGATTTGCCCTCTCTCTCGGTCACAAATCTCACAAAAGCCCAAATGTGTGAAGATCCCGAACTTGTTCTCACTCTGGGTGCTACGCCCTGATTGGATGACACAGGTGTCACTTGGATAGTCTCCACCAACCGTTGATCCTATGTGATCCAACGGGCAGGATAACCCCTCCCTTCTCCACTTTTTTTATGCATGGTCAATCCGTGCCACCTCTCTATCCGTGCCACCGATACTTTACCTCCATAAACAAGTGAAAATACATCTATCTAACTAAAATAAATAAAATAAATGATCATATTTCGAAGAAGCCATCGTCTTTGTCTTCCGGTTCGTCCTCGTCTTCATTAACACCATGGTCCCTGCCATCGCTGCCATTGGTGTCCTCCTTTGACGACTCGACACCGCCCCTTCCTCGACTAAGCGCGCTATCTCCTCGTCGGAGTCCTCCTCCTCCTCCTCTTCGTAGTCCCACGGGTCCATGTCACTCTCCTCTGCTTCTGCCTCCAACTGATCGATGAACGCCTCCTTGTTGGCTGAGTCGGACTCGTCCAAATAGCTATCTCCTCTCTTCTTCCTGGTCTTCTTATCGTTCCTCTTCTTGCCCGTACTCGTCGGTGCGACACGCGCCCCCGACCTGGCTGCTGCTTTGCACTCGTCCGACGCTGCAGGTACCCCACGCTCCTCCTGTGCGGCCGGTACGAGCTTCGATGTCGCGGTGTCCTTGAGTGCCGATGTCGATGGATCCTGGCGTGGTCGGACACGACGTGCTGCCTCAGCAGGCGACTCGCGGGCGCGAACGATGCAGCAAAGAGCCAGGGACGCAGGATGGTCAGTGGACCGCTTGAACCTGCCATTGCCACGGAGAGGGGGAATCGTGCTCAAGGTAGTTGCTCCGAATGGTCGATGGAGGGTACACAAAGTGGGGTGCTGATCTGATCAAGGATGAGCAGAGGTTTCGTGCATCGTGTCCACGCATGCATTTGTCGATTATCAAAAAAAAGTAATATCTCGCGTACTGAACATAATTTGATCACAACAAAAGTGGCACCGCGTATTATAGACTCGTAAATATCTCGTGCGTGCCTGTCACGTGGAGTTCGACGGAGTTCGACGTGCCAATGCGATCGTGCAACAGTTGCGTGCGTCATTGCCCCATCAACACGTGATACACGCACGCGGGATGAGCGCGCCTTCCCGTGATGACCACCCAGCTCGCACTCCCCTTATTATATACTGGATTTTGGGCGGCGCCAAAGACCATTGAAGTGTCCATCACAATAAAGACAAGTCCCATCGATACCCTACCCCTGCCTCCCTGGCTTCTTTGAGAAGGTAGAACGTACACGGTAGTCTTGTATAATAGTACTAGTACTACTGGACCACGGCATGTACTCTTTGACTCTTCTCCCACACTAATCACTATCTCCCTCCTCTTGCCGCCGCCACCCTCACCCTGCAAGCCATGGCTCCACTGAGGAGAGGGAGAGGCCGGTCGATGATCCTCGTGGAGAAAAGAGAGAGAAATCGCCGCGAGGCACTTCTTGCTCTACCAGTCACTCAAGCCCACCCTCTCATCGAGGCCCAATCTCCCCCGACAATGTCGCCGAATGTTCTAGCAGGCGAGGGCTTCTCCCGGTACGGTCTTCTTGTTCTACTTCTTCTCCATCTCCCTCTCCATCATGATCTTATTCAGCTTCTTCTTGTTTTTCTTCTTCTTCTTGCTCTTCCTCTTCTACATATTACATGCCGGCCGTGGAGCCCGAATCCACCACGACGGAGGCGTTGCAGGACCCGTTCGGCCCCATTCATGTCTTAGCGAGGTAGCAAATCTCCACGCTATTATTTCTCCGAGTTGTGATGTGGATTTCTTAGATCTTGTCCGCCCCGCATTGGTTTTTCTTCTTCTTTTGCGAGTTGTATTAGTTTTCATGAATATTACTGGATCTCTTGGTCTTTCCTTAATACCGCTGTTCATAGATTCACTATGGATTTTTTGTGATTAGGATTAGTTTATCGTGGTCATGAATAGAGCTCTAGGTCCATTTTTTAACACTGCGGTCAATAGATTCAACGGGGATTTTTTTGATCTGTATTAGTATTCACCTGGAACCTGGAGTGTAATTATAGAATTCCTATTTCAATTAACATGAACGATGCAGCGATCAAAGACCGAGTACCGTGACAAGGTGGCCGCGATCAGTTCCAAGATTGTCAACCAACATCAGCTTGCATGCTCCCTCACCCAAGCTAATGAGAGCCTACGCAAGCAATTATCTGTGTAGAAGGAAATCTCGCTAGATTTTGCACGTGACATCGTGAGGTCTGCAGAAAGTTCTTGACCGTAACTTGAACAGGCAAGTACAGGCCATCAAGATAATCAATGAGCTCATGGAGGAGAAGAAGAATCTCGTGGAAAGGTGCATTCTCCTACAGGATGAAGTCAGCAAGGCACTCAGAGGACGTGTCGAGGACACCAAGGCTACCATACGAGCCTACCATGATAGGAACTGTTGCCTGCATGCAGTGAAGGAGATGAAGGAGGACATGAGCAGAGGGATCACCGTACTCGAGGGTGTTTGGAAAGAGAACGAGGAGCTAAGGGCATGTCTGGAGGCGTATCGGAGAAATGCCCAAGTCTGATTCCCGTTAGCGGGGACACGAATATCAGTTCGTCCTCCACTCCTTTTGTAATGTTTAGGGTTCAGGGAGCAATGACCAAGTCTGCTTCCCATTATAGGGTGCAATAAGAATCCTAGGGCAACTCCTTATCTATCTGGACATGTGTTGGTGTTCATGTTCATGAATAGACACCATGTGCTCTTTCCATTATGTATCTGAACATGGGTTTCTGCATTATGAGTTTGCCACTCTCCCACTACTATTTGGTGATATTGGGAAAAACCCACAGCACACTAAACTGCAGATAAATTGAAATTATGACAATGCCACTAGTCGATTCATAAAATGTTGATTAGTCCTAGATTGCTTCTTCCTTGAAATTATGACAGTGCCACTAGTCGATTCAGTTAATTATAGAAACTAACCAACTTGTCCTGGTGAATTGAACAAACCATACTATGTATTTTTGTTGCAGGGAAAGAGGCGAAAGATCGACCAGGACCTGGCGACCTGGCTAAATGACAAGATAGTAGTCCAAAGGGAGAAGCAGAATTCGAATCGGCCTTTGACCACTACAAGGCTGAACTCGTGGTCCTTTCTGACAAGTGCCAGAAACTGAAGGAGTTAAACACCGGCTGGGCGAAGCTACACAGTGAAGATCGCACCTCGGCTAGGAAGTAGACAAAGATCATAAAAGGGATCTTGAAGGAAAATCGTATGGCTACGGACCAACTTCTCCAATCCGTGACGGAGCGCTGGAACCTAAAGCTGAAGCACGGCATAGTACTAAAGGAGCTGGCCGATCTTAGGGAGGAAAACAGGCAGCTCCGGGCCAGGCTCGCTTAAACACAACATATGTCTATTTAGTACTGAACTGCCTGGTTTATCCTATGCAGTGGTGATTTTGTAAGCGTGAACTTAACTCTATGCACGATATGTGTGTTCGTCTGAAATTAGTTTGCTCGAGGATTGAGTTTGGCTTAGTTAAGAAAGCGCAACTGCAAGTCTTATAGTTAACTAGTTTCAGGCATTACCACAACATAAATTATTCACCTCGAATTTCCTTTATCCTCTATAGTCTGTCCTTGTTCACCCTCGCGCGCCTTATTCAGTTCCTTCAACAGATCCTCAATGCAGTACTCTAGCTTCTTCTTGTCTTCCCTGAGTTGATCCCTCTCCTTTTCTCCATTATGAATCAGCAACCTGTGACTATCCTGAAGCTTCTTTGCAGTTCCAACAACCAAGCTATCATCGATTCCGTTAGTTAGCTCTGACTGCAAATTCTCGATTTCTTGTTCCAGCTCCTTATTTCGTACCGACAGCTTGTAATTTGTTTCAGCTGCATCACTTACATCAGTAAATCTCCCCGACCTTTGTAACTCATACATCTCCCATAACTGTGCGAAACATTTCTTAAGTGCATCTGGCCACTCAAGATCCACCCACTCTACTTCTTTACACACCGGGCCAACCTAAAAACACACACACTATAGTGTTACGAACATGCACAATACATTTTACTTCATGTCACAGTTGCACATAATGTAAACAAACCTGATTTGTACAGCCCAAAAAAACCTTCTCCCAGTGTTATTGCCTTCGAATGCAACATATCTCCTCAGTTTTAGCCCATGGTCACATGGCACTTCTCCATCGAGATCTAGGCCCTCCCATTCGGCGTCGTAGATCGTCCGTGGTACCTATAGGTAAACGCAAAGCTGAAATCGAACATGATTGCATGCACATATAAAGCTCAGATCGAGAGATTTACCATTGCCTAACCCTAGCCCGAGAAAACAGAGGAACTCACATCATGGAAGGAATACTCGATGTCGGACAAAAGGTTGTCGCTGCTCGACTGGTCGTCCTCGCCGTTCAAGGACAGCATGGTGAATGCGTCGTCGCAGGCGACGGTGTCCGCATCGGCATTGGCGAGAGAGAGAGAGAGAGAGAGAGAGAGAGAGAGAGAGAGAGAGAGAGAGAGAGATAGTACTGAAGGAGCTGGCCGATCTTAGGGAGGAAAACAGGCAGCTCCGGGCCAGGCTCGCTTAAACACAACATATGTCTATTTAGTACTGAACTGCCTGGTTTATCCTATGCAGTGGTGATTTTGTAAGCGTGAACTTAACTCTATGCACGATATGTGTGTTCGTCTGAAATTAGTTTGCTCGAGGATTGAGTTTGGCTTAGTTAAGAAAGCGCAACTGCAAGTCTTATAGTTAACTAGTTTCAGGCATTACCACAACATAAATTATTCACCTCGAATTTCCTTTATCCTCTATAGTCTGTCCTTGTTCACCCTCGCGCGCCTTATTCAGTTCCTTCAACAGATCCGCAATGCAGTACTCTAGCTTCTTCTTGTCTTCCCTGAGTTGATCCCTCTCCTTTTCTCCATTATGAATCAGCAACCTGTGACTATCCTGAAGCTTCTTTGCAGTTCCAACAACCAAGCTATCATCGATTCCGTCAGTTAGCTCTGACTGCAAATTCTCGATTTTTTGTTCCAGCTCCTTATTTTGTACCGACAGCTTGTAATTTTTTTCAGCTGCATCACTTACATCAATAAATCTCCCAGACCTTTCCAACTCATACATGTTCCATAACTTTGCCAAACATTTCTTAAGTGCATCTGGCCACTCAAGATCCACCCACTCTATTGCTTCACACACCGGGCCAACCTAAAAACACACACACTATAGTGTTATGAACATGCACAATACATTTTACTTCATGTCATAGTTGCACATAATGTAAACAAACCTGATTTGTACAGCCCAAAAACCTTCTCCCAGTGTTACTGCCTTCGAATGCAACATATCTCCTCAGTTTTAGCCCATGGTCACATGGCACTTCTCCATCGAGATCTAGGCCCTCCCATTCGGAGTCGTAGATCATCCGTGGTACCTATAGGTAAACACAAAGCTGAAATCGAACACGATTGCATGCACATATGGAGCTTAGATCGAGAGATTTACCATTGCCTAACCCTAGTCCGAGAAAACAGAGGAACTCACATCATGTACGGAATACTCGATGTCGGAGAGAAGGCTGTCGCTGCTCGACTGGTTGTCCTCGCTGTTCAAGGATAGCATGGTGAATGCATCGTCATGAGAGAGAGAGAGAGAGAGAGAGAGAGAGAGAGAGAGAGAGAGAGAGAGAGAGAGAGAGAGAGAGAGAGAGAGAGAGAGAGAGAGAGAGAGAGAGAAGCCCTTCTACCGCTGCAACAATGACTAAATTGGCATGTTACAATAGTTTAATGGATACCATGTCCTTTCCCTGGATTACTGTCACCTGCCTAATATGGATTCTCTTCATACATTCTCATTTCAAATATTAAACCTGCACTCCCTCCATCCCAATTTCATTGCCTAACAAAAACATACCAGTATATTATATCATATAAAGAAACAAAATCATGTCAACTACAAGTTACTTATGCATCACTTCTTCAGTCATGGTTTCACAAAACATTACATTATAATCTCTTAACAAACATAATCACATCTTGGTTTCACAAAACATCACATTACAATCTCTCAACAAACATAATCTCTACTACTTAAAAAGAACCTGGTGTTCCGTGTTTAGCCTCTCGTTGTTTCACCTGTCCTTCGTCGCGCCTCACCCCGTTTCACCCGTCCTTCTGCGTGACCCCCTCGCTCTGGACCCACCCTCCCCGACTCCTATCGATCCCTCCCATTGTCCCGCTCGCATCTCATGTTACCCCCTCATCTCCCTCAGTAGTGCCGCGACCTCCGCCCATCTCTCTCGTCACCGGAAACAAGATTTCCCGCAGGCACCGTGCATGGGCCTAGTACCTCCCCATGCCCACGCCCAAAACTTCAAGGCGACGACACCGTCCATGGATCTGGCCGCAGTAGAGTTAGCTTGAGCAGCGCCGCCGCCGGCACTGCTTGAGCCTCCCGCCACCGTCGAACCCCCGATCAATACTGACTACGCAGCGCTGCCGTTGGCAACACTCCATCACCGTCTTCCATCCACCTTCATCTGCACCCGCTGGTAGGACCGTCCCCAAGTCGACGAAAGGGGCCCGGGGCCGTGTCCCCGCCAAGGATCAACGCCGGAAAATTAAGGTTTGTGACAGGATGCACGGTTTTGGAAATCAATCTTTTCATATGCACATTGAAGTAATAATGGATAAAGGTTTTTGTATTGCAAGAGTTATCTGTTCTAAACTCTTGTAGGAATAACGCAATCTCATGTTCTAAGGAATAACGTAAAAACACAATTTCTTGTTCTAGGGCATCTTCTTTTTTCTGGTAGGAATGTTGATAATAGGCTTTTAATTTGGTTGCAGGATCCTAAACTTCTTCCGCGTAAGGACCGGAAGCCTCTCACTGGAGTGCAACGAGGAAAATTCAAAGACCAGAATTTTATACCATGGTAAGTGTTGGCACTGTGCTCTTTCTATTGTTTATTGCGGAGCTATGAAATATCGGCCACTACCTCTGGAAACATTAGATTGAGAAGCTTTTCACGGACCATTTCATTGTGATGCAGGTAAATGAGAAGGAGATCAATTACAAGAGATTGCGAGAGGAGAATGAATTTCTGCAAAAGGTATATCCAAATGGCACAAATGACCATTTGGTTATTTTATTCATTTTGATTTGTTTTGCATTGGGATTTGTTTGGGAATGATCTAGATGATGTTTATTTCACCTAAGAATCATTTTACAAGCAATGGATCACTTAATCATAGCAATTCAAATCAACTCCTAATTTAGATGCACACTCATATGAATGCTTTAATAATTTTAATTGGACAAGTTTTTTGTCGACTCTAAATTTGATGATTTGGATCTTGATCACTTCGATTAGAGTTTTGGGACGTTACAATCATCCTTCAATGGTGTCTTGTTCGTCTCTTCCGATGCCTTGAACTCCGGATTTGGGTTTGTCACCTCCTTCTTTGTCGCGGGCATCTCGGACGGATCAATGGTCTTCTTGATCTCCTGGTACTCCTGGGCGTGCAGCACGGCTTCAACAAAGGCGGCATTTCCGTCCTTGCACTCCTGCGCCTTCTTCGGGTCTCCCCTGATGGTGATCACGCCGTTGGGACCTAGAATTTTCATCATATTGTAAATGTAACACGGACGAGCCATAAAAGCCCAGCAAGCCGGACGTCCGAATATACGGTAATTCAGCTGGGTCTCCGAGATTTTCATCCGGCGTAGAGTTTCGACGTACAGGATGTTAATGCTGCTGCTGCTGTCTATGAGAGTCTTGGAGAAACCATAGCCGTCAATAAGTGGATTGACGACTAAGGCGTATTTTCCTCGCCTATGCAACTTGGGCGGATGATCAGCACGGTCAAAGGTGATTGCCACTTCCGACCAGTCTAGGAATTGGGGGACAGCCGGAACAGTCGTGTTGAGCTCATGCAAAAGTGCTTTCTTGACCTTAGTTGGTTGAGACCCGAGGAAGGTGACGTAAGTTTCTTTCTTTGTTGGGAAGTTTTTGTTCCCTTTTGGCTTGGGATTTGAAGCATCAGCGTCGTCGTCAGTAGTCCCTCTGTGTCGTCGTCAGCATATGCATACTTGCTCGCTGTTTCTATCATCTCTCCCAAATCAGTTACCTTGTTGCACTTCAAGCGATGACGTAGTAAACCAAATGGGTGTCCTGCAATGAAAGCTTCAATGCAGTTTGGTCATTTACCCCTTCACAGGAGTTCTTAGTGTTGATCCATCGTCCGAGATAATCTCGGCAAGTTTCCCTAGCTTTCTGGGTGCAACGTTGTAGGTCTCCTACCGTACAGGGCCTCCGATATGTGCCTTCGAAATTCCGAAAGAAAGCGCTCTGCATGTCATACCAGTTGTGGATGGTGTTCTCCGGAATTTCATTGAGCCATGATCGTGCTGTCTTCCGCAACATGAGTGGGAGATATTGGGTCATAACCAGGCTGTTTCTGCCTTTGGCGATGCAGCAAGCTTGGAAAAAGTCCTAGAGCCAAGTATCTGGCCGAGCTACATCGTCGTAGGGTTGGATATGTCTTGAGATAGCAAATCCTTCCTAGAATTTTGTTGCTCTTATACGTGGTCCGAAGCATTTTGGGACCACGTATATATCATTGTTTTCGTAGCCCCGCGCCTCTATGTTGGAATTAATCCTGTGTCTCGCATCACTTGGGGATAGAGATCGTCCTGATTGACAGCTATGGCTATGGTGCCTTGGAGCCGGACTTCGGCTTCTGCCACCACCTCCTCCGCCACGACGCCCTCCTTGGCCTCCTTGGGAGCCGTTGTGATGGCTACTTGGTGGAGAGGGTGGAGCAGCTGGATTATTTCCGGCTGATCACCGGCCTTCGTCTGGAGTGTCATTATTTAGGCTCCGGGGAGGGTCTTCATTACGACGAGCCCCCTGCCGGCTTGACTTGGCACGGTTTCCGTCGTTCCTGTGTCTGTCATTCCCATTGCGGTGGGGTTCAGCTGGACGGCTTGTATGTCTAGGAGGTGGCATTCTTTGTCGGTCCTCCTCCCGAAGCTTTTCTTTGTCTTCTTCCCTGTGATCGTTTGACTCTCACCAGGGAGGATTTCTCGGATACAGGGCAGCGATCGCCTCTTGCTCGGCGGCTGGAGCAACGTTGCGCCAGTCACGTGCAGCTCTATGATGTTGTCCTGACGATCCGGTTCTTGAGTGGTTATCTTCCCGACGGTCGGAACGGTGATGCAGTTCCGGAACCCATTGGGGTCTTAAATCGTCCTAGGCCAGATCCGTGCAACATTGGTCGGACTGAGAGACCAGTTTTCCGCTTCCGGATTTCACGACCTTCTGTTGCTCCAGACCCTTGGTGAGTAGCTTAAAGCCCAATCGAACCTGTTCCGGGCCTGGATTATTTGCCAGGATGTCTCGAGCAGCGGCAGTGTTTTGCACTGGTGTTGGATACACCAGATCTCCCTTGCTATCGAGCTGAGGCATCCCCGGATCTCCCTCAAAGAGAACCTTGCGTACTTCCGGAAATTGATTGCCATGTGTATGTCATTTCCAGTTCTTCTGATGTTGCAGAGAGATGAGCTTCTCCGCCTTGGCCATGTGCTTCTTCTCTTCCTCGATGTTTTTGGCTTCATCCAGGAGTACTTGGCGATGTGCTTCTAGGGCTTGGGCCCTTTCGTCCAATTCCACAGCAGTTAGTTTTGCCGCAGTAGGGATAGGTGTGGTTAATGCAGCATCAATGAGTTTACGAGCACCTGCGGTGACCACGTGTCCATCCACTGATTCTTCTTTGGGCTTGTCTGGGATTAGCGCTCCATCCGAGTCTTCCTTATATTCCTCGGCAACTACCTCCTCTGTTGGAAGTTCCTTTGTCGGGGTCTTGTTCTTCGTGTTCTTCTTTGCCTTCTTGGCAGGGCTGGTAGCAAAGACGGCTTTGGTCCGTTTCCCGGAGTCAAGCTCTGATCGGTACTTTCGAACATCTGGACCTTGGGATTATCTCCGATATGCATGTCATCCTAGGCTTTGGGAGAGTTCTCTCCGGATCCTTCATCCATGGCTTCTCCTTCTTCTGTAGCTTTGGAGTTGTACTCCTCTTCATATTCTGCAGAGAACTTTCGGAAATCCACTGACGTCATCGAATCATCCAAGGATGCGGGTAAGTCGGTGTTTGTTCCGATCACCTCCATCACTGAGTCTTCATTGTCTCCAGCCTCGGCAAAGCCGGATACGGATCCAACATATCCGACGAAGTGCAATGTGTGGGTCCTGATGTAGTTGCGGCTTTCCTCGTGGGCTTCCTTGAAGATCCTGATGGTTTTAAGAACCTCATCCACGCTTGCGTCTTTCATCATCATGTGCCTCAACATGTGCCTCATGAATGGTTGATCTGTTCCGGTGTTGGCAGGGCCAGAAACGAGGTTGTTGCTGTGATCCTCCTGGATTTCGACCTTAGCGGGTGGATCGATCTGGGATTCGGCCTCGCTAGGGAGATCCACTCTAGACTCGACCTGAAACGCAAGATCTGCTTCAGGAACGGATTTCTCCACTATCTCCGCAACGGGTACGGGCTGGGTGGGATTAGGGTTTTCTAGGATCCGAAAATCTGCCGCTTCCGTGGACAAAGGGGACCCAGAAATTTCTTCTACCTCTATCATCACCGCTGGGGTGGGTGGGGCAGGTTCAGCGAATCCGATGTACACATCGATCTCGCCGAAAGACATAATGGTATAGGCAGTCATGGCCTCCCTAGATAGAATCTAGGTCTCATCGAGAATGATGAGAGGTACGTCACTGGCGTAGAGGATGCGACCGATGATGATAGTCTCGCCAATTCCGATTCTTGCTGATTCCGCTCGGAACGTAGATCTGAAGCTCACTTGCCCCACGGTGGGCACCAATTGTCGTTGGATTGATGATAAGTACGCCATGAGGGGTTCCTCGGGGCGTGTGGAAGAGAGGGGTGTGAGACATACGGTGTTCCGGGATGGTGAGCACACAAGTTTACCTAGGTTTGAATCTGCCAGCTTTGGTCGGATCCTAGTCCTGCTAGCAATCCAGTAATATGGTCGAGCCGGAATATGGGTTACAAGGGTTTCGTCTATAAGAGTTGAGATTGTAGACTATTGTGAGGGTTCCCTAAAGGCTTTCCCTAGGATGGCTTATATAGATATCCGGCCTAGGGTTTACAGGAGAGATCTATCCGGCTACGACTAAGAGTCGGTTACATAGTACATCTTGAACTACAAGTAACACTATGGGCCTATGTCGGTAAGTCTTCTGGGCCTTCCCGTAGTCGGACTAGACTCCATCTCTTCTCCCTGACTAGGCCGCCCGTGAAGCAAAGCTCTAAACCAAAGTGGGCCACCCTGGTCAGTGAGGCACAGTGAGGATACCTGGAAAGTATATCCCCAACAGGTGGTTGGACACGACCTTTACCTTGCTTTCGTCAAGACCATGAGTCACGCCCTAAGGATGGTTCCACCGTAATGGGTCAAATCCCGAAGCCAGACCCTAGAGATGTGTGTCGCGGTTGGTTTACTAGGGGCTCCATCCACCCCAAGCAACCCCGGCCACGCTTACATACCTGTATGAATGCACCTCCTTCACCGCCTTCGAGAACAACCAGAATGAATATGTCAAATGGAAAGCCCCAACTATGTAACTCATGGAATCTACTAGGCAAGTTAGTTACTCGTGAGGTTTTCCAGACCCCGTGTGGATGTACGCTCGTCTCGGTTCCAAAGGCAAGAACTCGGTTCCTAGTAGTCGCGAGCATGGGACTAGAAAAACCACATCCCACTATGGCCTCCCATACAAGCCTTAGCGTGTTTAACCTTTACCACTGATCTTACCTCATCAGTATACCTCGATCTCGTGTCATACTAGATTCTCTGCAAAATGGTACATCATCTGGATGAACCAGCACTGATAGCTAAGCATGGATAAGTAGGACACAAATATAAGCTCTAGCAATGAACACAAGCCAAACCTAGTTATGCTAGGAGCAGTGGATCGGGTAATATGAGCTCAAAGGGAGTAATGCAACACATAGGATACTCTATCTATCGATACAAGACCACAGAAGAATCACATACATCATGGCAATAATTGAAATGCTTTCGAAATCATAGGATTGTATAATGGTGGGGCTATGCATGCCTTGTTTGTTGATACCTAGATATAGATCTTCGGAAGCCTTATACTTGACTTGGTTATAGTTGGTAAAGTATTGTTCGTCGATCTTCGATGGTGTTGATCTCGGTCTTCGATCTCGATCTCGATATCGTATTCTACCGGGAAGAAGCAAACACCGGAAATAAAGGGGGAAAACAATCAACACATGGCATCGATGCAATTCTCAAGCAAGTATGACGATATGATAAGTTTAATAGTATTGAAATGAAACCCTAAAGCATGCTTGGCAATTTAAGCGGGATCTGAGGGGTCCAAACGCTAATACAAGAGAGACCCCGGGATCACCTTCAGGGGTTCATTTAGTTTTCTAATTAAACTTGTCATTTAAGTTCCTTAACAATGCATGATTATGAGTCTATTATGTAGATCTCATTTTCCTGAACATTTTGATATATTACACATATTTTTCTGACTTATAAATAATTAGATATTCTATTTATAAGATTTATTCAATTTCTGAAAATATTAAACCAATTTAAAACATTTACTGCGTCATTATGACGTCAGCACAGACGGTTGAAACATTTCACACTACAACTGGATCTAGCCACTATGGCTGACTGTTGGGCCCGAGGCCACATCAGCAAGCCACGCTGGCGGTTAGCGGACCCACGGCCACGCCAACATGATGTCATGGTGACGTCACCATCACGTCCACGTCGGACGGTGGTCGCTGGCGGCGGCACAGAGCGAGCCAGCATGCGCGGATGGTCGAGTTTGACGCGCCTCACAACGGGGAACCTGCATATGGCGGAGCCGCCTCTAAATGGTCACCGGAGCACCATGTACGGTGAGCTCTAGCGGCGGCAAATGGTGGCGCAAGGCGTGAGCTCTAACCAGAGCGAGAGGGAGAGGGTGGAGAGGTCCCTGGGGACCAGAAGCTCACCACGAATACGATGGAAGGGTCGGCGAGGAGCGAGGTCGCCGGAATCGACGTCGGGCACGGCGGGCGGCATCGGGGAAGGAGATGGCGATTGAGGCGTTTGGGGGCTTCTCTGGCTCGGGATCTGGTACTGGAAGAACGAGGAGACGGTGGCGGTTCTGGTGGTGATCTCAGATGGGCGGGAGGTGGACGGAGACGGCGGGGCTGAGCGGCACCTGCACGGCTAGGGTTCTGGCCGGGAGAGGATAAGGAGATAGGAGGGGAACTAGGGTTCGTCCGGCGGCGGGAGGGGTACTTGTAGATGTCGCGACCGTCGGTAGCACGAATCCTGGCGCAGGTGGGCATCGTAGCGCCGGTGAGCGGCAGGCGCGTCGACATCGAGGAGCTTCCCTGTCGGGGATGAAGACGATGACGGGGTGAGGAGGCTGAACCGGTACAGGCCAGGGAGGGGCTGCACTTGGGCCGGGGTGGGCTGCTGCGGGCTGCTCCATGAGGCAGGTAACACGGAGAAGGGCTGGGCCGGCCTAGGTGGCAGCTGGCTCTATTTTTTATTGCAAAACCTTTTTCCTTTTTCTGTTTTATTTTATCCCTTTTGTAAACCATTTTCAAATATGTTTTGAATTATTTCAAAAATACTAGAACATTTGTAAAACTATGGAAAATTATTGTGGGGCCCTACTAGTCCATTTGGGCTCCACACTTTTTGAACTTTTCCAAATATGAAAACCATTTGAGAGGATTTCAAAGAGATGGAAGGATTAGGGTTTAAGGTTTGTTTTACTTCTTCAATGCATATTTTAAAATATGATGCTCATGAATGCACAAACAACCCTAAATATAAGATTAGCTAAAGCTAGGGTGTTACAGCTTTATCCCCCTTACAAGAATCTCGACCCGAGATTCCGTAGGTAGGAAGAAGGAAGAGAAACATGGTCCCTTCTAAGGATAAGAGGGAAACACACTAACAACATATAGAGTATCTCATGGTCAACTCATGAGGGAGTGTTCAGAAACAACTCTGAGATGACGACATGAAACACATCAAGGTAACAGAGGAAACAAAAGGAGATGGTTTCAAGGTATTAGATAGCTGGTCTTCATAAGGGTTGAGACCATGGAGCTTCAGAAGAGCTTAAGCTTCGGAAAAGGAAAGCTTAGAACGGGAAGAAGAGGACCACAGACTTCGAGAGGTGAACCTCTACTAGACGACTTAAGTAGAGCTTCCAGGGTAACATAGATACGGAGAACCAAGTTGTTGAAGTACTTTTGATACAGAAGGATCACTATTTGTTCAACAGAAGGTTAAGACAGAAAGGTTGTTTTGTGGCGAGGACTCGTAAGAGTCACAGGGAACATGTAACAAGAGGAGTTGATGTTTACCAAAATCATCATCACTCTATGAACATGGTCGAGATAAGAAGGAAACTCTTTGTTCATCCAGGGTTATCAAAATCTTTGCCAAAGATCGTGATATCACTTTACACCACCAGGATGATTAAGCAAGAAGATTCTTGATGACACGAGGAAAAGGAAACTTCATTCTCAGACTTCAATTACTTGGCATAACAAATGCTTGCCCACATAAAAGGGTCTGGAGGATCGACCGAGAGACATTTAGCAATGCTACTTTAAATGTTCTCCTTGATGTTCAGGAAAATCAAACATCAATTAAAGGTCAGACTTCGGTTACAAAGGAAACCATGAGCACAACTCCTATAACAGATCATAGAAGGAGCCTCATGAAGCGTGGTTGTTATTTGTTGAGAATAGGACAATAGGCCTTACGACTCGTTGTGTCAACCATTACATCAATCTTGTCGGACTTTTACAGAGAGCCATGTCAATTCCTTGAGGAACACCAACCATTATTACTGCTTGAGATTCAGCTCTGGTTAGGTGGGATGATACGTCGGACTCAGCATATCCGAATAGAAAGTTTGCAACATTTACCACAAAGGTAAAGTCACTAGATTCTCAAGACATGGAATTCAGTGTCAAGCTCCAATAGACTGAGCTAGATTGCTAGACCCATGTATTAACAACTTGTCGAAGGACAACTGCTCATACATCGAGTACTTGCAACGAAATACAACTATGTCCTTAAGATACAGAGTTAACTCTACTCGAATCCACGGTGAGATCTTTCTATAGTTGCGCATGAATCGGAGAAGGTTACTTCTAACATCCAGAACACATACTTCAAGATAACCCGAAGATGGTTCTCAAAAAGTTCCCAACATTAATGCCAAATATTCCATATGAATCTATTCTAGCATGGAGAGGATAAGGATATTGTCGATGGGCTCAACAACAAACTTATCGAGATAATCCAAAAAGATGGAATCATATATTGTATGAACAAGGCAGAGTATTGGTCAGACCAAAGGACATGAGGATGTACTCAAGTGAAACAGCATGAGTAGCAACATCATCAAGATAGTCCTTGAAACTGAGTTTGATTTGACGATAACCCAGATCAAATCAAAGGCGGGGGAAGATAACATATCCACGAAGGAAATACTATCTTTCTCAGCACAAACAGAACTAGACATCCCTTTAATATGAACTAAGTCGTAGAGAACTTTTGCCTTACAACTCTCCAAGTTGTTGTTTAAGCTCAACAACCTAGTTCTAGGGTACCCAGTACAGATCCTTGGAGATGAGGCAGTTCAAAGAACTTGCTTGCTCAAGAACTTGACAAACACGGTCATGTGGCAACATGGCGATACTTCTAGAAAGACGTCTAGAATATCATGATCCACCGATATGTAACTTAGTTCTAGAGGAAACTTGCTTGGTAAGGCAAGAAGACATAGTCTCAGAGCTTCGGCACAAGCCTAACTCTTTAACCGAGGAGAGTGTACCGAAATAATGGACTTGGTAGCACAGTCATCCTTTGCTTAGTGATAGGGTTAACCAATCACGCTAAGAATAACATATACATCCTTGGAATTCAAAGCAATAATGATTGCTAAGAATCTCAGATGGTCACATTATTACGCACATGCATCATTCACGAGCACGGAAGCTCGGAGGAAGGGTGGGTAAATATGTGTAAGAGCATCACTTCATTAAGGGAGTCGTGAAACTCAATCATGACTGCTTATTACATAAGAGTGTGGTACTCTAAGATAGAATAGTTAGATGTTAATCATGCCTCTTAATCTGCGGAATACAACACTTCGACCTGGTCCTAGATATGACGAGGTACTGGAGTTTGTTTCTCCTGACATTCCGAAATGGTTTGTCTTGACGGACCACAAGAGTATCTTGCATCGGAAGACACCAATGCACATTAATACTTGGCTACCAACTGGTAGACAAAGGTTAGAAAACAACAAGGGGAAAATGAACATGCTTAGGATAGAATCCCAAGATGTGGATGCATAGATTATCAACCTTCTGAAAACCAATGCATAGAAAAGGTAAGGTGTGGCAGAGTCACGAGTATAGATGCGAGACTCACGAGGAGTACTCTTGTCGTGATCTATTTGGTTCCATTAAATAACATTTGCCATAGCTAGTGGTAGGGGAAGTCCTTAATTGTCACAATTCAATCGCGACAAAGACTACGGGCTTGAAGGCTAAATTGTAGAACCAGCCATCGTGAGGTAATGTGTGGACATTAACAACAGGGGACAATGGAATGGATCTTGGGTTAAAGATCAGCTTCATGTACAAGATTCATAACACCAGAATCCAGCAAAATCCGGGATCTTCGGTTCAAGTCTGAGGGTTAAAACCGGAGAGACAAGTAACCACTACTTGGACATAGCGTGCACCATAAGATAATAATCACGAGGTAGCTTCCAAGAGAAGAAAGAGCTTCTGAAGTACCCAAACAAATAAAAAGGAGGCACACGAGGCAAAAGGAAACCTCGAAGCCTAGATCAGAATACTATGGATCCTACAATATAATATTGTGGGCCCATAAGATAGAGAGATCATGATGGAAATGAGTCTCTTAGCTGAAGCAGAGAAAAGGGGAAACAAGGAATTCACAACACACACAACTCTAGAGAACGCAACACTAGGTCAACTGGCTAAGAAACGACATGCCTAGAAGGCACCTAAGCTTTGAAAGACTAGAAGAGATATCAAAACTTTTCAAAATCAACACAAGGTAAGATGACCCAGAGTTAAGAGCAATACTAGATAAGGAGCAAAATAAGAATACCAGAGTTTTTGCAATTAACTTTCCTCTTTGAAATAGTTTTCTCAAGCACTAGACTCAACATCGACCAGTAGCAAGGTTTTCCTACGGTCGGTACTGCTCTGATACCAAAAACTATAACACCCCCGGGATCAGGGTTACACAAATCCCAGACCTTAGCCTAACATAAGCTTAATCTAGAGCTCGAGGATATTCAGGGAGAAATCGGTAACACAAGAGTAACCTTGCGACACAAAAATTCTTATAGCAAGCTCATAACTGAGCGAAAAACCAAAATATTACAAGCAGAGGTCACTGACCACAAACATCAAACAACGGAAGGCAAATTATGCTATTAAGTATAGCAAACTTAACAAATGGCCTAAGAGGCCTGAAGCATAACGATGATGTCCCAGCCCATAGATTCCAGGCTGCCAGCCGGGAACCCCAACCTACACGTCAGTGTCGATGTCGTACGGAACTTGTCTTCAAGGGAACACTTATTCTACTACAAAAGTATCAACAAAGCAAGGGTGAGTACAGGGTGTACTCCGCAAGACTTTTGGCTGGTGGGGTTATTTTGCATAAAGCCATCTTTGTTTGTAAAACAAGAGGGAGAGAAGAAGCTCTTCTAATCAGAATATTTTAAAAGGGGATAAGAGAGCGACATCTCCAAAGAATTGATCTTCATCTTGATATCCACGAAAGTAATCCTCATCTCACAACTAGGATCACCCCCTCGTACCCAAGAGGAAGCATCCTTAAGCACACATTGAAACCTCCAAGTTTTACAATTAGGTTAATGTTCTCTATGATCTTAGAATTCAGTCACCAAGCGTTCATAGCCGTGAACACGGCTTTTCGAAAAGATTTAACCCTGCAGGGGTGTACAACTTTACCCACACGTACCAACCAACTCTTAATGCTACAATGATTAGCCCTCTTCCTTGGAAGGCCGACAGAGGGTGGTTGGACACGACCTTTACCTTGCTTTCACCGAGACCATGAGTCACGCCCTAAGGATGGTTCCGCCGTAACGGGTCAAATCCTGAAGCCGGTCCCTAGAGATGTCTGTCGAGGTTGGTTTACCAGGGGCTCCATCCACCCCAATCAACCTCGGCCACGCTTACCTACCTGTATGAATGCACCTCCTTCACCGCCTTCGAGAACAACCAGAATGCATATGTCGAATGGAACGCCCGAACTATGTGACTCATGGAATCTACTAGGCAAGTTAGTTACTCGTGAGGTTTTCCAGGCCCCATGTGGTTGTACGCTTGTCTTGGTTCCAAAGGCAAGAACTCTATTCCTAGTAGTGGCGAGCATGGGACTAGAAAAACCACATCCCACCATGGCCTCCCATACAAGCCTTAGCATGTTTAACCTTTACCACTGATCTTACCTCATCAATATACCTCGATCTCTTGTCATACTAGATTCTCTGCAAAATGGTACATCATTTGGATGAACCAGCACTGACAGCTAAGCATGGCTAAGCAGGACAAAGATATAAGCTCTAGCAATGCACACAAGACAAACCTAGTTATGCTAGGAGCAGTGGATCAGGTAATATGAGCTCAAAGGGATTAATGCAATAGATAGGATACTCTATCTATCGATAGAAGACCACAGTAGAATCATATGCATCATGGCAAGAATTGAAATGCTTTCGAAATCATAGGATTGTATAATGGTGGGGCTATGCTTGCCTTGTTTGTTGATACCCAGATATAGATCTTTGGAAGCCTTGTACTTGACTTGGTTACAGTTGGTTAAGTATTGTTCATCGATCTTCGATGGTATTGATCTCGATCTTCGATCTTGATATCGTATACTACCGGGAAGAAGCAAACACCGGAAAGAAAGGGGGAACAACAATCAACACATGGCATCGATGCAATGCTCAAGCAAGTATGATGATATGAGAAGTTTAATAGTATTGAAATGAAACCCTAAAGCATGCTTGGCAATTTAAGAGAGATCCGAGGGGTCCAAACCCTAATACAGGAGAGACCCCGGAATCACTTGCAGGGGTTCATTTAGTTCTCTAATTAAACTTGTCATTTAAGTTGCTTAACAATGCATGATTATGAGTCTATTGTGTAGATCTATTTTTCCTGAACATTTTGATATATTACACATATTTTTCTGACTTATAAATAATTAGATATTGTATTTATAAGATTTATTCAATTTCTGAAAATATTAAACCAATTTAAAACATTTACTGCGTCATTATGATGTCAGCATAGACGGTTGAAACATTTCACACTACAGCTGGATCTAGCCACTATGGCTGACTACTGGGCCCCAGGCCACATTAGCAAGCCACGCTGGCGGTTAGCGGACCCACGGCCACGCCAGCATGACATCGTGGTGACGTCACCATCGCGTCCACGTCGTATGGTGGTCACCAGCGGCGGCACAGGGCGAGCTAGCACACGTGGATAGTCGAGTTTGATGCGCCTCACGACGGGGAACCTGCATATGGCGGAGCCACCTCTAAATTATCACTGGAGCACCAGGTGTGGCGAGCTCTGGCGGCGACAAACGGCGGCGCACGACGCGAGCTCTAACAAGAGCGAGAGGGAGAGGGTGGAGAGGTCCCTGGGGACCAGAAGCTCACCGCGAAGATGATGGAAGGGTCGGTGAGGAGCGAGGTCACCGGAATCAACGTCGGGCGCGGTGGCCGGCATTGGGGAAGGAGATGGTGATTGATGCATTTAGGGGCTTCTCCGGCTCGGGCTCTGGTACTGGAAGAATGAGGAGACGGTGCCGGTTCTGGTGGTGCTCTCAGACGGGCAGGAGGTTGACAGAGACGGCGGGGCTGAGCGGCACCTGCATGGCTAGGGTTTTGGCCGGGAGAGGATAAGGAGAGAGGAGGGGAACTGGGGTTTGTTCGGCAGTGGGAGGGGTACTTGTAGACGTCACGACCGTCGTTAGCACGAATCCTGGTGCAGGCGGGCATCACAACACCGGTGAGCGGCGGGCGTGTCGACAGCGAGGAGCTTCCGTGTCGGGGACGAAGACGACGACGGGGTGAGGAGGCTAAACCGGTACAGGCCAGGGATGGACTGCACTTGGGCTAGGGTGGGCTGTTGCGGGCTGCTCCGTGAGGCAGGTAGCATGGTGAAGGGCTGGGTCGGCCTGGGCTGGCAGCTGGCTCTATTTTTTTATTGCAAAACCTTTTTCCTTTTTCTGTTTTCTTTTATCCCTTTTGTAAACCATTTTCAAATATGTGTTGAATTATTTCAAAAATACCAGAACATTTGTAAAACTATGGAAAATTATTGTATGGCCCTATTAGTCCATTTGGGCTCCACACTTTTTGAACTTTTCCAAATATGAAAACCATTTGAGAGGATTTCAAAGAGAGGGAAGGATTAGGGTTTAGGGTTTGTTTTACTTCTTCAATGCATATTTTAAAATATGATGCTCATGGATGCACAAACAACCCTAAATATAAGATTAGCTAAAATTGGGGTGTTAAATCCACATCTTTAGGGACCGGCTTCGGGATTTGACCCGTTACGGCGGAACCATCCTTAGGGCGTGACTCATGGTCTCGGCGAAAGAAAGGTAAAGGTCGTGTCCAATGACCCTCTGCCAGCCTAACAAGGAAGAGGGTTAATCATGTGGCATTAAGAATCGGTTGGTACGTGTGGGTAAAGTTGTACACCTCTGCAGGGTTAAAACTTTTCAAAAAGCCATGTTCACGGTTATGAATGCTTGGTGACCGAATTCTAAGATCATAGAGAACTATAACCTAATCTTAAGACTTGGAGGTTTCAACGTGTGCTTAAGGATGCTTCCTCATGGGTACGAGGGGGTGATCCTAGTTGTGAGATGAGGATTACTTGGTGGATATCAAAGATGATGGTCAATTCTTCGAATATCACGCTCTCTTATCCCCTTTTAAAATATTCTGATTAGACAAGCTTCTTCTCCCTCTTGTTTTATAAACAAAGATGGCTTTATGCAAAATAACCCCACCAGCCATAAGTCTTGTGGAGTACACCCTGTACTCACCCTTGCTTTGTTGATACTTTTGTAGAAGAGTAAGTGTTCCCCTGAAGACAAGTTTGGTACAACATCGACACCGACAACTAGCTTGGGGTTCCCGGCCAGCAGCCTGGAATCTATGGGCTGAGACGTCATCGTTGTGCTCCAGGCCTCTTAGGCCATTTGTTAAGTTTGCTATACTTAATAACATAATTTTCCTTCTGTTTTTTGATGTTTGTGGTCAGTGACCTCTGCTTGTAATATTTTGGTTCTTCGCTCAGTTATGAGCTTGCTGTAATAATTTTTGTGTCGAAGCGTTACTATTGTGTTATAGATTTCTCACTGGACCTCGAGCTCTAGGTTAAGCTTATGTCGGGCTAAGGTCTGGGATTTGTTTAACCCTGATCCTGGAGGTGTCACAGTTGTCAGAGATGTTGAGCACACAATCTTACCTAGGTTCAGATCCGACTATGATGCACGGATACTACTTGTGCTAGCAATCCAGTATATCGACAGAGCCAGAAGTAATAGAGGTTTACAAGGGTTGGTTTTGCTTGTGCAAGTTGAGATTGGTATGTGTGATTGTTCTCCCTAAAGGCTAGCCCCTAGGACGGCTTATATAATCATCCGGCCTAGGGTTTACAGGAGAGTCCTATCCGGGTATGATCAAAGTCGGTACATATTACATCTTGCACTAATAGTATCACTACAGGCCTAAGTCGGTAAGTCTTCTAGGCCTTCTAGTAGCCGGATGGGCTTCCATCTTCTCTCCCTAACTGGGTCGCCCGTGGAGCATTGCTCTAACCTAGAAGTGGGCCACCCTAGTTAGTGAATCACTGTAGGTATACCCGTACAGTATATCCCCAACACTACTTCTTCCTGGGCTGAAGGCGTGTTGGGTCATTGATGTCTATGCACTCTTCTATTTTTGTAGACTATGTTGGGCCTCCAAGTGCAGAGGTTTGTAGAACAGCAGCAAGTTTCCCTTAAGTGGATCACCCAAGGTTTATCGAACTCATGTAGGAAGTGGTCAAAGGTATCCCTCTCAAGCAACCCTGCAATCAAGATAGAAGAAGTGTCTTGTGTCCCCAACATACCCAATACACTTGTCAGGTGTATAGGTGCACTAGTTAGGCAAAGAGATAGTGAAATACAAGTAATATGGATGATTATAAGTGGTAATTGCAATCTGAAATAAGAATGGCAGCAAGCAAACATGTAACAGAACTGATTGTAAACGGTGTTTCAATGCTTAGAAACAAGGCCTAGGGATCATACTTTCACTAGTGGAGACTCTCATATAAATATCTTCTCTTCATGATGCTACCCTGAACTACTCTCTGGTTGGACGATGTAGGGTTATAGCAGCACACCTTAAAGTTCACATTCCCCATCTAGATAACCCCTCACTATCACCTTGAGCGCTAGATGGTTCCAACAAACACCACAATCTCATAGAGACATCCAACTCAAATTATACTCATGATAAGTATTTATGTAACCTTAGCGAAAGTGCCACACGGTGTGCACACTGTCAACTTCACACACATGGGGATAAGCAGAGATTAATTTAAGCACTTGAGTAGCAGAATAGATCTATTGATTACAAAGCTCATGATCTCATAAGATCACGCATAGAGAGATGAACACATAGCTACCGGTAGAGCCCTTAGCCTCGAGAGAGATCTACTCCCTCCTCATCATGGGAGTCAGCAACGGCGATGGAGATGGTGGTGGAGTCGATGGAGATGGATCCAGGGGCACTTCCCTATCCCGGCAGGGTGTCGGAACAGAGACTTCTGTACCCTGAATCTCCTCTTCGGTGGCGGCGGTGCTGGGGAACTTTTTGTGGAAATCTAATCTAGTACTTAGGGTTTTCGTCCAGGGAGGAATATATAGGCGAAGGGGCAAGGTCGGTGGAGGCCTGAGGGGCCCACACCACCCCCTGGCGCGGCCTGGCCTAGCTCGTGCCACCAGGTGGTGTGGCTAGCCCCTGGCCCCTCTCCGTCTTGTCTTCTGGCTCCGTGAGTCTTCCGGTAAAATATCGACTTTGGCTTTTGTCTGTCCAATTTCGAGAATATTTCTTTTCTAGCTTTTCTAAAACCAAAAACAGCAGAAAACAGGCAACTGGCACTGTGGCATCTTGTTAATAGGTTAGGTCCAGAAAATGTTTAAAAATACCTCAAAGTGTGGACCAAACATAAGAAAGTAGATACTAAACAAGCATGGAACATCAAAAATTATAGATACATTTATGACATATCAACATCCCCAAGCTTAACTCCTGCTCGTCCTCGAGTAGGTAAGTGATAAAAAAGAATAATTTCTTAGGTGAGATGCACCGTCATAATCTTGATCAAGGTATTTGTAAAACATTGATAGATGGGATCATAGTACTTTAACATGGCATGCAAGATATAGTTCTAACAATAAGACATAGCAACTATGTTATAACATCAAAAGGTACAAACAAAATATTCATGAATAACAATGCTTTGAAAGACGTTTGTTTGTTTCACATCTAGAAAACATAATGAGAATGGTATTCATCTTGTCCCTCATAGTGTAGCAAAACATAAATGCATAGGACACCTTCAAAGTTCATAAGGGTGACTAGATACAAATAGTTTAAGAACAAGCAATATCAAAGTTATGAATCAATCAACAAGTTTTGGGACAATGCACATTAAACTAAGAATGGACACTATGCTCTCTCAATAGGTGCATAAAGATAGAAGATGGAGACTCAACATAAAAAGTAAAAGAAAGGCCCTTCATAGAAGGAAGCAGGGATTCAAGTCTCATAAAGAGCTTCCAAAAATTATGGTACTTATTAGCTTTTAACTCTCATTGCCCCTACCATAAGCATCTTTAGGTGATTAAGGTTAAAGTGAACAAATATGAGGATATGCTTGACAAGTTATAAGCTGAAAATCTCATGCCCCTTACTTACGAGTACTGTTCCTCATGCTACTCAAGGTTAGTCATAGGTAAGTTCTTGTCATTGTAAGTACATGTGTATCATAGAGAACCATCAGCAGGTACCCTTGCCCGATGATACAGAAGCTTTCCCATATCAAAATGACAAGGCAAGTAGACAATGAGCATCTCAACTATCCTTTTATTTCCTATTTGCATAGGCTTTTTTCCGTATTTGCATAGGTTTTTTTCCTTTTTTTATTGAGGATGCTTCATAGATTGCTCACTATGGTTATGCTGCAGGTTTCCACCATGATTAGGCATGGCTTAGACCAGCCGCCTAGGCGTTTCTCTAACACATATACGAACTCCATGAGCCTTACAAGCTCCCCTTTCATTTCACACCGCCAGAATCCATAAGCAAAAGAACATGATATCAACTAAAAAAGTGCAATGTTGAAAGCGTTCCCCATGATAACTTGGTTCTGCTAATTCACAACTTACAAAATGCAAGCATATACGCAACATAGATGGGCACAATGGTTCAAGTTTATTAAGTGCAAGAAAGTAAAGTGTTCCATCAAGTTCGTGAGAGCTTTAAGCACTAATTTTCACATAACAAGTTTAATTCGGAAGGTAGACAAAAACATGAATATACTTGGAATAGCAATAATGCTAATAGGTAGGTATGGTGGACTCTTTGGAATAACTTGGTTTTATTTGGAGTTGGATGCATGAGTGTAACGCATACTTGGTACATGTGGAGGCTAGCAAAAGTCTAGGAGCGACCAACTAAGGGAGCAATAATGGCCATAATCATGCAAAGCGACAAAACATTATTAATTAAAGCATAAAGTGATATTACAAGTCGAAAACTAAATGATCATAGAGGCTATGGTGACTTGGTATAGTCTTAACATGGTGTGAGCATGCGCCAAGTCAACCCAAATAAAGCATCAAAGGAGAATACCACAATATTATGCTTTTATATGCTAAAACAATGCATGATTCTTTCAAGGCACATTAAGCAATCTCAATTGTTTGTAACAAGTCATGCTACAACAATAATCACTAAGCATAAAGTCAAAGCAATATAAAACATGACATGCTAAAGTCTAGGCCACAGTCAAAACAAGCTACTTTTGTACCACTTAGAAGCATGAAACTTCCTACTCTTTTCCAACACCAATCGAAAACTAAAGCTAAACGAAGTGCTAGCAAAGGAGAACACTCGCAGAACAATAAGAGTGAAAACTAGAGTTTTCTAGGCAATGAATAACAAGGTGTGTCTCTCTCCAAAAGAAGTGTGTTGGGATCCAACCAACTTATTTAAGCAAAAGAACCAAAAGAAAACAAAAACAAAGATGCTCCAACAACAACACATAGTGCATAAGGTAATAAAAATAAAGTGTCTTGAAAGAAGACCTGAGATTATTCATGAAGAAGGGGATGCCTTGGGCATCCCCAAGCTTTGACGCTTGTACTTCTTGAATATTTCTTGGGGTGACACGGGTGGCATCCCCAAGCTTGAGCTTTTGTCTATACTTCATCTTATCACATTATTCTTCCCTACACTTGAAAAATTCCTTCATACAAAACTTAACACAATCTTCATTAGCAACATTAGTGTACTCAAGATAATAAGTCTTTGGCTTCAGTTTCAACACAAGTAAAACTTCCATTAAAACACAAGCTACTGTAGCAATTCCTTCTAAAAGCTCAAGTGCTCAAAGAGAACTCAAATAGAAAAATATTAAGAGGCAAATGCAAATAATGGCAGAAATCTATCAAAATAGACCAGGAGGTAAAAACCGATTTTTTTCGAAGACCTTCTGTTGCTCAAATCGAAAAGTGATAATCTAACAAAAGTTAGATAATAACCTGGGGCAGAAGCACAAAAATTACAGCTCAACCCGACGTAGAGAGATTTTTCATGAATTATTATACTGAAGCACAAAAATCTGTTTTGGGACAGCAACTTTCCCAAGTCTTACTTCTCTCTCATTAGAGGTTATTCTTGGCACAAAAACCACACAAAAAGTATAAGGAGAGGTTATTATTAAGGGAATAACTTCCAAGACTCAACAAAACAAAAATAAATTGAAAGTAAAAATATAATGGGTTGTCTCTCAAAAGCTCTTTCTTTATAGACATTAAGATAGGCATGACAATTTCGATGATGAACACATAAGAAATATGATTTTAGAGTAAAAGAGAGCATCAAGAAGCAAATATAAAACACATTTAAGTCTAACCCACTTCCTATGAAAAATAATCTTGTAAAGAAACAAGTCATGATATCACAAAGCAATAAGCATAGGAAAGCAAAACAAGTGCAACTTCAAAAATTTCAACATAAAGAGGGAAAACTTAATATTGTTGAGATACATAAAACCATGTTGCCCTCTCTCATAATAACTTTCAGTAGCATCATGAATAAAATTAACAATATAACTATCACATAAAACATTCTTATCATGAGCCACATAAACATAGTCATTCTTATTAATTGTAGTGGGAGAAAATTCAACAAAATAGCTATCATTATTATTCTCATCACCATAATCATCAAATATAGGAGGCATATTGTAATCATAATTAATTTTCTCCTCAATAGTAGGTGGACTGAAAATATCATATTCATCATTGTAATCATCATATATTGGAGGTGTAGTATCATCAAAGTAAATTTTCTCCTCTGTGCTTGGGGGACTAAAAATATCATGCTCATCAAAACCAGCTCCCCCAAGCTTAGACTTTTCCATATCGAAAACAATCGAGAGTTTTGACAAATTCAACTTCCTGCTAAGAATTTGTATCTTGACAATTTTGAACCTGTTTTGAAACAATCACATGTAATAAAGAAAATAGAAAAACTAATATTTACGCATGGCATCCTATCACGTCACGTGTACAGTCTGCCAGGAAACTGATAACCATGGGATTTGACAACTTCTAGAAACTAGCCCCGCGATATTTCCCCACCATATATGAATATTATTAGGTTTCATCCCTGATGACCAAAAAGGTCATGGCCATATCGACATCATAGTTAATATACTATTCCCACATTAATTTGGTATATGGGTGCATCTTGGCGTAGTAGGAAATGTTGCTCGTGGGAGTCTCAACATTGGGCCTATTTGATTCGCGGGATAGGAAAAACAAAGGAATAGGGAAAACATAGTATTATTAGAATATCATGTCCAGTTGAATCCTACAAGATTTGGAGCCTACAGGAATTTTTGTTAAAGAAGTGTTAGATTCACAGGAAAGTAAAGGAATTGTAACATGAGGCTGAGGTGGATTGTTCTTAAAATTTTACGAAAGACATGTGCAGGGCGTCCTTTTGCATGTATTACATGCCATGCAAAAAGATAAACTTGTGTTTTGACAACTTCTCAAAAACCAGGTTCGCAAAATTGTCCTGCAATGCGTATGAATAGGTTTCGAGTCAGACGACCAAGGTCAATGCCATATCCTGTGATCCACATCATAGTTTATGGTAATTTCCCCATATTATTTAGATTGGTGCAACTTAGCATTATTGTAAACAATATTTTGCCAAGGGGAGTTTCCAAGAAGTATTATGAAAAGAGATGATCTCGATTTTCCAAGTGACAGGATTTTTTTGCGACAATTGGAACGTTGTTTTCCACAAAGCAAATAGTAGTACTAGGAAAAAGAAGGATCAAAATGGAGGAGGGAAACGAACAGCTACTGTAGAAGATATTATGGGGTTAGAGAAGTCAGCCCGAGAGGGCTGTAGCGAAGAGGTGTTGAACGCGGTTCGATGTTAGAGAAAAGTTATGAAAAAAAGATAGAAACAGAGTCGCCGTAGTACCATGGCACACCTGTGCAGCGCCACACAGTGGACGAGGGAGATATCAGCTAGAGGATGGGTGTGATGCAGCAAAGGAGAGAGTAGTATACAATTTATTTTCCTTGCATTGAGGAGGAGTAGCACACTATAAGGCTGCAGGAGTAAGCACCGCGCTGATTTTCTTTGTTAAGCAAGTACAAGTGGACCTCATAAAAAATGAAATTTGCATCCAAGTCCATGCATTTAGCACAAGGACCCTGGAACTTAGCAATGAAGTGTATGTTTTGAGGTTTGTGCATACTAGCATTCATCGTACTAAAGTAGAATCTTTCTAGATGCTAAGAATGGAAAAGAAGATCCAATGGTTAGCAATGTTTGCATTTGCCAGTCTTGATCAAACATTCATTGTTCCGTACACTATGTAGTGGTATATTTGGTATTGTGAGCGATAAGACAAGATAAAGATAAGATAAGAAGTACTACGAAGGGACGGTCTAACTTTAGGTCTCGTAGCAGCAGGGTGATTGAGAGTTAACACGGTCGGTGGAAGTACAGGTTACATCAAGAACCTTGTAAAAAATAAAAAATTGCATCCAAGTCCATGAATTTAGCACAAGGACCCTGAAACTGAGAATTGAAGTGTGTGTTTTGAGGTTTGTGTATACTAGCGTTCATCGTGCTAAAGATTTTCAGTAGAATCTTTCTAGATGCTAAGAACGGAAAAGAAGATCCAAAGGTTGTTAGAAATGTTTGGATTTGCCAGTCTTGATCAAACGGTCAATGGTTCATACACTCTATAGTGATGGTATGGTATTGTAAGAGATAAGAGAAGATAAAGATAAGATAAGAAGTATTATGAATGACCGATCTAATGGTAGGTCTCATAGGAGCAAGGTGCTTGAGAGTTAACACGGTCGGTGGAAGTACAAGTTACATCAAGGACCTCATAAAAATGATAATTGCATCCAAGTCCATGCATTTATTAGCACAAGGACCCTGAAACTGAGAGCAATGAAGTGTGTGTTTTGAGGTTTGCGCATATACTAGCATTCATCATGCTAAAAACTATCAATAGAATCTTTATAAATGCTAAGAATGGAAAAGAAGATCCAGCGGTTGGCAATGTTTGGATTTGCTAGTCTTGATCCAACGGTCAATGTTCAAAGTTAATCCGTACACTATGCAGTGTTTTATTGTATTGTAGGAGATAAGACACGATAAAGAGAAGATAAGATGTACTGCGAATGGCCTATCAAATGGTAGGTATTGTAGGAGAGAGGTGCTAAAGAGTTAACACGGCGTTGGAAGTACAAGTTACGTCAAGGACCTCATAAAAATGAAAATTGCGTCCAAGTCCACACATTTATTAGAATAAGGACCCTGAAAACTGAGCAATGGAGTTTGTGTTTTTAGGTTTGTGCATACTAGCGTTCATCGTGCTAAAGTAGAATCTTTCTAGATGCTAAGAATGGAAAAGATGATCCGTTGGTTAGCAATGTTTGGATTTGCTAGTCTTGATCCAACGGTCAATATTCAAAGTTAATCCGTACACTATGCAGTGGTTTATTGTATTGTAAGAGATAAGACACGATAAAGACAAGATAAGAAGTACTACGAATGGCCTATCAAATGGTAGGTCTTGTAGGAGAGAGGTGCTTGAGAGTTAACACGATCGGTGGAAGTACTAGTTACATCATGGACTTCATAAAACTGAAAATTGCATCCAAGTCCATGCATGTATTAGCACAAGGACCCTGAAAACTGAGGAATGAAGTTTGTGTTTTGAGGTTTGTGCATACTAGCGTTCATCGTGCTAAAGTAGAATCTTTCTAGATGCTAAGAATGGAAAAGAAGATCCAGCGGTTGGAAATGTTTGGATTTGCTAGTCTTGATCCAACGGTCAATGTTCAAAGTTAATCCGTACATTATGTAGTGGTTTATTGTATTGTATTATATTGCAAGAGATAAGACATGATAAAGAGAAGATAAGAAATAAAGTGCTGCGAATGGACGATCTTTTGAATAACCTTCCCTCCTGATGTTTGGGACGCAAGTGAAAATTTCGAAAACCAAAAAACTTTGAATTTTTGTGCCGCCAAGGACCAAAGAGGTTTCCTTCCTATGTACTCCTCGTCCCTACTCCACACCAATGCGCGACTGCTGAACACGCCGGAGACACAGAGCTGCCGTACCAAGGCACACGTGCGCAGTGCCACGCTGTGGACGAGGGAGAGATCAGCCGGGCTGGTGCGCGAGGGGAAAGGGGAGGAGAGAGGGAGGATAGCGAAGGAGAGAGAAAACACACGATTTGTTTTGCATGCATAGGTCCTGAAATTTACTACTAGTAGAGTGTAGTACACTGTAAGGCCGCATGAGTACGTCGTGTCAAAAACACATCATAACTTTGCTCTGACATGGAACCGCCTTCAACTTCTCTTCGCTACTGCCCTCTTCCTCTGACAACGTTTTATTCTCTCAGCATGTACAACGCGTGGACAGAGGTGACCATATGTCTAAGCAATAAAATATACTACTCCCGCATTGTGTCAAAAAGCACACCTTAATAAGGCCTACTATGTGGCATCCGCTAAGGTTCACCTTATACATAATGGAAAAATAAACTTATCTTTAAGTCTAAGGTGCACCTCAAGCTTGTGGGTTGCTCATAGAGAATATAAATATCATTTCCCCTCTCTCCCTATTTCATGTGATCGTTTTCAAAAGGGGTTCAAAATTTTCAAGATGCAAAATCTTTTTTTGAGGAAGATGTAACTATTAGTTAGAGGTCGAACCAGTCATCATCAATTGAGAATGTTCTTTCCTGGTAGTTGGACACTCGCACTGACGACACTACTTTTACAAGAAGAGATGCACCCATCTACCTTTGAAAAGACAATTAATTTAAGAGCAATCTATCACGCTTACTTGTAGCTCAAGTTTGACCTAATTTTGTTAAACTGTCAAGATGGAAAATATTATCAAGAAGTTGAACCTATTGTGGATGAGGAAGAGACAAGCCAGACTGTGCACCCGCGGCTGCAGAGAAGAAATCGATGGAGGATGGATGGTGAGAGTCAGCGAAGGAGAGAGAAAACGCAACTTGTTTTGCGTGCATATACTAGTAGTAGGTCCATACATTTACTACTAGTGGAGTGTACCATGTACCTCGTGTCAGCAGCCCATCATAGCTTTGCTCTGACATCGCACCGCCTTCAAGTCCTCTTCTGCGCTGATCTTGTGCTGCCTCTTTTTTTGAAAGTCTCGTGCTGCCTCCCTCTTGTTATCTTACTTGTGTAGCTCAGGTTTGACCAAATTTCATTAAATTGTAAAAATTCAAAATCGTATCAAGAAATTAAACTTGTTGTCCAAACTCTTGGTGGTTTGAGGTTTGCGCATACTAGCATTCATCGTGCTAAAGTAGAATCTTTCTAGATGCTAAGAACGGAAAAGAAGATCCAATGGTTGGCAATGTTTGGATTTGCTAGTCTTGATCCAACGGTCAATGTTCAAAGTTAATCCGTACATTATGCAGTGGTTTATTGTATTGTATAGTATTGAAAGAGATAAGACATGATAAAGAGATGGTAAGAAGTACAGTACTGAAAATGGCCAATCTTTTGAATAACCTTCCCTCCTGGTGTTTGGGAAGCAAGTGAAAATTTCGAAAACGAGAAAACTTTGAATTTTTGTGCCGCCAAGGACCAAAGTGGTTTCCTTACTATGTACTCCTCGTCCCTACTCCACACCAACGCGTGACTGCCAAACACGCCAGAGACACAGAGTCGCCGTACCAAGGCACACATGCGCAGCGCCACGCTATAGACGAGGGAGAGATCAGCCATGCCGATGCGCGAGGAGAAAGGGGAGGAGAGAGGGAGGATAGCGAAGGAGAGAGAAAACACATGATTATTTTTGTGTTCATAGGTCCTGAAATTTACTACTAGTAGAGTGTAGTACACTGTAAGGCCACAGGAGTACCTCGTGTCAGTAACCCACCATAACTTTGCTCTGACATGGAACCGCCTTCAACTTCTCTTTGCTGCTGCCCTCTTTCCCTGCCAACATTTTATTCTCTCAGCATGTATAGCGCGTGGACAGAGGTGAGCATATCGCTAAGCAAAGAAATATACTACTCCCGCATTGTGTAAAAAAGCGCACCTTAATATGGCCTACTATGTGGCATCCGCTAAGGTTCACCTTATACAAAGTGGAAAAAATAAAGATATCTTTGAGCCTAAGGTCCAACTCAAGCTTGTGGGTTGCCCATAGAGAATAGAAATATCATTTCCCCTCTCTCCCTATTTCATGTGATCGTTTTCAAAAGGGGTTCAAAATTTTCAAGATGCAAAATCTTTTTTTTGAGGAAGATGCAAAATCTTAGCTAGAGGTCGAACCAGTCATCATCAATTGAGAATGTTCTTTCCTGGTAGTTGGACACTCACACTAACGACACTGCTTTTACAAGAAGAGATGCACCCATCTACCTTCTAAAAGACAATTAATTTAAGAGCAATCTATCACGCTTACTTGTAGCTCAATTTTGACCTAATTTTGTTAAACTATCAAGATGCAAAATCTTAGCAAGAAGTTGAACCTATTGTGGACGAGGAAGAGACAAGCCAAACTGTGCACCCGCGGCTGCAGAGAAGAAATCGACGGAGGATGGATGGTGAGAGCCAGCGAAGGAGAGAGAAAATGCAACTTGTTTTGCGTGCATATACTAGTAGTAGGTCCATACAATTACTACTAGTGGAGTGTACCCTATACCTCGTGTCAGCAACCCATCATAGCTTTCGTCTGAAATCGCATCGCCTTCAAGTCCTCTTCTGCGCTGATCTTGTGCTACCTCTTTTTTGAAAATCTCGCCCTTCCTCCCTCTTGTTATCTTACTTGTGTAGCTCAGGTTTGACCAAATTTCGTTAAATTGTCAAGATGCAAAATCTTATCAAGAAGTTAACCATGTTGTCCAAACTCACGGTGGTTTGAGGTTTGCGTATACTAGCGTTCATTGTGCTAAATTACAATCTTTCTAGATGCTAAGAATGGAAAAGAATATCCAGCGGTTGGCAATGTTTGAATTTGCTAGTCTTGATCCAATGGTCAATGTTCAAAGTTAATCCGTACACTATGTAGTGGTTTATTGTATTGTAAGATATAAGACACAATAAAGAGAAGATAAGAAGTATTGCGAATGGCCTATCAAATGGTAGGTCTCGTAGGAGAGAGGTGATTGAGAGTTAACACGGTCGGTGGAAGTACAAGTTACATCAAGGACCTCATAAAAATGAAAATTACATCCAAGTCCATGCATTTATTAGCACAAGGACCCTAAAAAGTTAGCAATGGAGTTTGTGTTTTGAGGTTTGCGCATACTAGCGTTCATCGTGCTAAAGTAGAATCTTTCTAGATGCTAAGAATGGAAAAGAAGATCCGTTGGTTAGCAATGTTTGGATTTGCTAGTCTTGATCCAACGGTCAATATTCAAAGTTAATCCGTACACTATGCAGTGGTTTATTGTATTGTAAGAGATAAGACACGATAAAGACAAGATAAGAAGTACTACGAATGGCCTATCAAATGGTAGGTCTTGTAGGAGAGAGGTGCTTGAGAGTTAACACGATCGGTGGAAGTACTAGTTACATCATGGACCTCATAAAAATAAAAATTGCATCCAAGTCCATGCATGTATTAGCACAAGGACCCTGAAAACTGAGGAATGAAGTTTGTGTTTTGAGGTTTGCGCATACTAGCGCTCATCATGCTAAAGTAGAATCTTTCTAGATGCTAAGAATGGAAAAGAAGATCCAGCGGTTGGCAATGTTTAGATTTGCTAGTCTTGATTCAACTGTCAATGGTCAAAGTTAATCTGTACACTATGCAGTGGTTTATTGTACTGTAAGAGATAAGACATGATAAATAGAAGATAAGAAGTATTATGAATGGCCTATCAAATGGTAGGTCTCGTAGGAGAGAGGTGCTTGAGAGTTAACATGGTCGGTGGATACAAGTTACATCATGGACCTCATAAAAATGAAAATTGCATCCAAGTCCATTCATTTATTAGCTCAAGGACCCTGAAAACTAAGCAATGGAGTTTGTGTTTTGAGGTTTGCGCATACTAGCGTTCATCATGCTAAAGTAGAATCTTTCTAGATGCTAAGAATGGAAAAGAAGATCCAGTGGTTGGCAATGTTTGGATTTGCTAGTCTTGATCCAACGGTCAATGTTCAAAGTTAATCTGTACACTATGCAGTGGTTTATTGTATTGTAAGAGATAAGACATGATAAAGAGAAGATAAGAAGTAATGCGAATGGCCTACAAAATGGTTGGTCTCATAGGAGAGAGGTGCTTGAGAGTTAAAATGGTCGGTGGAAGTACAAGTTACATCAAGGATCTCATAAAAATGAAAATTGCATCCAAGTCCATGCATTTATTAGCACAAGGACCCTAAAAAGTTAGCAATGGAGTTTGTGTTTTTAGGTTTGTGCATACTAGTGTTCATCGTGCTAAAGTAGAATCTTTCTAGATGCTAAGAATGGAAAAGAAGATCGAGCGGTTGGCAATGTTTGGATTTATTAGTCTTGATCCAACGGTCAATGTTCAAAGTTAATGCGTACACTATGTAGTTGTTTATTGTATTGTAAGAGATAAGACACGATAAAGAGAAGACAAGAAGTAATGCGAATAGCCTACCAAATGGTAGGTCTCGTAGTAGAGAGGTGCTTGAGAGTTAACAAGGTCGGTGAATTATCCATATTGAGAATAAAATAACAAGCAGAAATAAACAATACTCACAGTATAAGTTTCCTTTACCAGTTTCACTCTTCAATAGCGCTTCACTCCCCGGCAATGGCGCCAGAAAAAGTGCTTGATGGCTCAAAATGTAGAGCTCGTTGGGGACCCCAAGAGGAAGGTATGTTGAGCACAGCAGCAAGTTTTCCCTCAGTTATGAAACCAAGGTTATCGAACCAGTAGGAGCAAGGAAACAACCCCAAGGTGTTGCTAACAACTTGGAATCCTACACAACACAACCAC
Organism: Avena insularis; assembly: GCA_023614405.1. Lineage (NCBI taxonomy): Eukaryota > Viridiplantae > Streptophyta > Magnoliopsida > Poales > Poaceae > Avena > Avena insularis. Next base: position 239,810,039 of record CM042692.1, on the reverse strand, counting down.
AGAACTTTGCCCCCAACTTACAGTAAGGTTGTCAATCTCACCGGTTTGCTGAAACAAAGGATTAAACGTATTCTGTGGAAGATAGTAATAGCTTGCAGAAAGTAAACAGTACACAGTAACAATAGATGGTATGGCAATGGTAAAAGTATGGACCGGGGTCCATAGTTCACAAGAGGTGATTCTCCTTAAGTTAAATAATACGTTGGGTGAACAAATTACAGCAAGGCAATTGACAAATTAGAGAAAGTATACAATGCATATACTAGACATCTTGACTCCTATAAGATTTGATTGGGAATTACAACATTATACATAGATCGTAATCCAACTACATCTATGACTAATAATCCACCTTTAGGTTATCATCCGAACCTTTTCCAGTATTAAGTTACAAACAACAGATAATTGCATTAAGCAAAGTGTGTAAAGTAAACAATACAATTGTCCCATGGATAAAGGATTGTTGTTTTCTCCCTAATAGCAACAACACATCTACAACCTTAGAGATTCATGTCACTTCCCCATATTACTAGAGGCATGAACCCACTATCAAGCATAAATACTCCCGCTTAGAGTTGTAAGCATCTACTTGGCCAAGATAGCTAGAAACAACGGAGAGCATGCAAGATCACAAATAACATAGACATGATTGAATCAATAATCAATCTGAAATAGCATCTCAATATCCATTGGATCCCTACAAAAATAACATGTAAGATTACAAATAGATGATCTTGATCATGAACGGAGCTCACAAGATCTAAACATGATAGCACAAATGAGGAGAACCAACCATCTAGCTACTACATGGACCCGTAGTCCAGGGATGAACTACTCATGCATCACACCGCAGGCAGGCATGGTGATGAACAAGGCTTCTAGGGTGATCTCTCCCCTCCAGAAGGGTGCCGGGAAGAGCTTCAGATCCCCCCTGATCTAAGGATGGAGATGGCGGCGGCTACAGACTCTTTCGTGGAATTTCGATCCGGGTCCTTAGGGTTTTCGTCCCGGTTTATAGGCGAAGGGGCAAGGTCGGTGGAGCACCAGGGGGCCCACACCCCCTGGTGGCTCGCCCCTTCTCCCCTCCGGACTTCGTGTTGCTTCGGGTAAAATATTGACTTTGGCTTTTATCCGGTCCAATTCCGAGAATATTTCCTTACTAGCTTTTCTGAAACCAAAAATAGCAGAGAATAGGCAACTGGCACTGTGGCATCTTGTTAATAGGTTAGTTCCATAAAATGTATAAAAATACCTCAAAGTATGAACAAAACATAAGAAAGTAGATATAAAGCAAGCATGGAACATCAAAAATTATAGATACGTTTACGACGTATCACCCAGGAGCGTGGCCTTATACAGATGCTGCATCGAGCAACGTAGCCAGTTCAAAACAAGAAGGCGCGAGCGATAAAAAAATTCAGCATGTACACGTTTCTTGTAATGAGAGGCTGAAATGGGGGACCCAGCAGCATGAGAAAATGGCAGATTCGTCGAGCAATGCTATCTAGTTCGAAACAGGGTAGCGCTAGAGAAGAAAAAAATTCCATCATACCCATGATTCTTCTAATGTGAGGCTGACATAAGGTACCCACCAACCTAAATAAACGGCTGATGCAGCGAGCAACGCTATCAAGTTTGGAACACGAAGGCACGACAGAGAGTATAAAATCCATCATACACACGTTTCTTCTAATGAGAGGATGACATGTGGGGCTAGCAGCGTGATTAAACAGTAGATGCATCGAACAGCGCTATCAAGTTCGGAATAGGGTAGCGCGAGCGAAGGGGAAAAATCCATCATACACATGTTTCTTCTAATGAGAGGATGACATGTGGGGCTCACGAGGTTGGTTAAACGGTAGATGTGTCGAGCAGCGCTATCAACTTCGGAACGGGGTAGCACCAGCGAAGGAAAAATTTCCATCATACACATGTTTCTTCTAATGAGAGGATGGCATGTGGGTCCCAGGAGGTTGATTAAACGATAGATGCATCGAGCAGTGCTATCAACTTTGGAACACGGTAGCGCGAGCGAAGGAAAAAAATTCCATCATACACATGATCCTTCTAATGAGAGGCTGACATGTGGGACCTAGCAGCCTGACTTAACGGCAGACGCATCGAGCAACGTTATCGAGTTCAAATCAAGGAGGCACGACGAAAAAGTATGGTCCTCTAGAGACACTGACGTCCGGAACCCACACACCTCAAAAGACTTCGGCGAGTCAACATCGTGCGAGGAAACAAAAATCTTTCTTCTTCCATGTTTTTAGCGGATCCGTCGTAGTAGAGGGCTGCGAAACAGGAAAAAAAAAGTTTCCCATCGGCCACGGGCGAGCCGAGAATTTCGTCGCGGAAGACGCGCCTTCTACGACTACCGTCGGGCCAAGTTGTTGCGGAAGGAAACTTTGTTGGTAGTGCATATAAAGCTATTTGGTTTTGGTCTTTATGCCCCTCATCACTTTCTACCAAAGGATACTTTTAAGTTTCCTTTGATCTCAAGTAAAAGGTTTTGAAAGAGGTGTTGTGTTTGAGTGCAAGAAAGTAAAGAATGTAGTAAAGTAAAAAAAGTAACTAGAGCATTGGGTTTGGTGTTGGAACTCAATAAAAGGCTTAAATATTCTCGGGGATGTAGGATACACCATTAGCATATAAGAATTATTCATGATTAGGATGATCTATATCTTTCGTCATGACATGTGTGGAGAGAGCTCCATAATATGATGTTCACTACAAGTCTCACGAGCAGTCGCTTCTACGAGTCAAGTATAGAGGTTATCTCTAAATAACCACTACGATGCTGGCGAGCAAATCACTTCTACAAACCACCACAATTAAGGGTTTCCCCATGGATATCATAATGAGCTTAGTAAATCTCTCTTCATCCTCCTTTGGCTGCGTAGGTTATAAGTCAATGCTTACGGTCAATAAATAGCACTATACATACTCCCAATACATGTCCCAAGGATAGCTCCCTCTCTTTAGTCCCGAAAGAAAATGCTATATGGTCGACTTTATATACGATCTAAAGAGAGAGAGATCTAACATAATATCATAAATCAATAGATCAAGGATCAAAGTTATAGATCATCTTTATTGCATTTCATAATAATGCTAGGATTTCTCCATCTCCCCAAGAACAAAGGGAACTACTCACACATGGAGGCAATCAATAAAATCATCCTATTCATATGTATGGGTTGAAAGTGCAAAGGTAAAATCAAGTGCAAACCCACAATTGTATTTGGAATTACAACAAGATCTAAATGGATGAGAGAGGGGATACTAGTGATGATGGATATGCAGTGGTTGATGATGAAGGATATGATGCGTTGCCTTCTGATGATCCGTGAAGAAACAAAGATTTGTCCTTCTCCAAGTTCCACCTCTAGATCCCTTCCTGGCGTGGTGTTTCGTGACTAGAGGTGTCTGTGAATGTCGGATCTTAGATCTGTCTTTGCCCGGTGAGAGTATTTGACAAGATAGACATCCTAGAAGGCCGTATGGGCAGACGGTATGGACAGGATCCGCTCGTACCGCAGACCGTTAAGCTTGCAGTAGGTTCTCCTCGCATCCTCTCTTCTCCCAGGTGTGTGGAAAATCATTTAAATGATATTTAATACTTAGAAGTATTATATTATTTCATAATATGATAGTCCTAATTGATATATTCACAAAACACTGAATAATTCGGGATCCTATAGAAACAAGGGAAAAAGGTGCTTGTGAGCGCCATAAAATACAAAAATCCTAACATTACTTATGTAAAAACATAAGGTAAATATGCTTTAAAAATGGACTCATCAACGCCTCGGAGTGGAAGATGAGGTGCCCGCCAGTCTCAACAAGAAATTCCGGCTAGTGTCTTGACGGGGATGTGTCTCAGGTTGGCTGTGTTGCGATAACTTAGCCTAACCAGGGCCCGAGGGCTGCTGTCATATCCGTGGAACCTGGTGTCCCCAGATCCCGTCTGTCCAAGCCACAACATAAGGCCCTGACCAGGGCCTCACGTTCCTGGGCCGCATAGTCGTGGAGAATCCCGGCTAAGTACCCACTCAGACATATGACAAGACAGGTCAGAGCCTAGAGGTCTAGAGAGTTAGGCCCCAAACCTACTCTACCATACGAAGACCGCGCCAGAAGACATCCCCATGTTGCGTTCATGCAGGCCTTGTCCGACCACGTGGTTGTGCTAGTACTTGGTCATCATCGTAGGCAAGTTTGAGTTAGTTTAGGAAAGTGTCCATCGAGTCCGGTATGGAGTCAGTCTAGCTTAGAGTCCTGTCTGTTTTAGTGTTGCTCGGTCTTGCATGTATATATACACGAGGCTGTCTCCTGCTTGTATCCAGAGATTGTACCCAAGTTGAGAAGAAAATAAAGAAAAAGAACGGGCACGTCACGTGCCCTTGGCTATAAGACTTTTTGAGCGTGCTTGTTTGTCTAGTTTAACATAGTCGATCTGTGGGAAAATTCCAATAATTGGTATGAGAGCGAGGTCCGGGATTTGAAGTTGTGCTTGCCCCGGGGAGGCGAACATACTAGTGCCTTGAGGCAGGCAATCGTCGCTCGGAGGAGTGTCAAGAAGGAGACAGAAAGGTTGTGAAGATGGATGGTCGTTGATGGGAGTGGTGGTGCCGAGGACCGGTGCCGGAAGGCTCATCAAGATCGTCATCAGGGGAAGCGCGACTCGAGGAGTCAAATGTGTGCACGTTTGTACATGTTGTCAACGTCGTGTTGGTGTGTCATGGTTGTGTCCAAGTGCTCGTCCTCATAAGGATCCGTTGCAGCTGGAGCGCGTCACAGTTGATGTGTGCACGGTGTTCCATGACTTATGTCCATGTCCTCGTGGAGCGTCCTGGCTGTGGTCAGCGTGGGTTCGGTGCGATGCCGAAGTCGGACGGTGCTAGGAGAAGGTACTATAAAGCAAGGAGATGTGCGAGCAGTAGAAGGAGAAGCTACTGAAGCAAGTACAAGAGGAGTATGGTGTGAACCGAGTGCGAGGACCGCAATAGCGCTGGCACATATGTGCGGACCGAGTGCTAGAGGCCGAGCAATGGTGATGGCACAGCATGGCAGTGCAAGAGATGTGCAATACATGTTGCCTACGTGGTCACACTGACTGTATGGACATAGCACGATGATGACGATAAAGAGGTGATGTGAAGCTGCGGGAGTCAAGAGAGGGAGTACGAGGAGACAACAAGTTAGGATTAGGAGAAGATTGTTATCAATAATCTTGCCTCTTGTCCGGTCCAGTTAGTAGTTTGAGTCTTAGTAAGAGTATGTTCCAGGTTTGAGTCGTTATTAGTTCATGTAGGTAAAAACTGTTTTGCACTAGTACTTGGTCATCGTCGTAGGCAAGTTTGAGTTAGTTTAGGAAAGTGTCCATTGAGTCCGGTATGGAGTCAGTCTAGCTTAGTGCCCGATCTGTTTTGGTGTTACTCGGTCGTGCGTGTATATATACACGAGGTTGTCTGCTGCTTGTATCCAGAGATCGTACTGTAAGTTGAGAAAAAAATAAAGAAAAAGAATGGACACGACACGTACCTTTGGTCATAAGATTTTTCGAGCGTGCTTGTTTATCTAGTTTGATGTAGTTGATCTGTGAGAAAATTCCAACGCAAACATTGTATTAGCATGTACCAAACCATACATTGTCACAACAGGCTTTGGCTGTTTCAGAAAATGGCAACACCATGAATAGTGGGTGTTCTTGTCACAAATAGAGGAGCAATGTTGGACCGAACAATTCTTCGTCACATGTGAAGCAAGCTGACATCTAGAGCACCAAACCTTACAATTAGGGCATCTTCACGGGTCGACCCAATCCATCCTGGCGTGTCTGAACCCGTCTGCGCGGACGCGGGCGTCATGCGCGGCCCCGCAGCGGCACGACCCATCCGTCCTAACGCGTCCGGCTCGACCTATCCATACACCTAATTTGCATGATCACTAGGTCGTCCCGGATACACGCGGATCGCGGGCGTGTCCTCCACGCACGCGGTAGTGGCCCACCGGTCGACCGACGCAACCGCGGCACCGATTCAGACGCAAAGGCCGCGGCAGCGATTCAGGACGGCAGACTGACCGGCGGCACCGAGTCAGACGCAACCGCGACAGTCTTCGCCATCAATGACGACGGGACGGGGCGTCGCCTGAGTTCCCGCACCGGCATTGATGGCGAAGGCGTGAGAACCTGCGCGCGCTCCCACCGTCAGGGGCTACTTAAGCTGCCCTCCTGCGGTCATCGGTGTCGCACACCTCCCCTCCTCTCTCCATCGCCATTGCTGTCGCCGTACCACTGACCAACTAGACACCGCAGCCACCGCCACCATCACCACCACCGCCACGATGAAGAAGTCGGGGTGGTTCAAGAAGTCGAAGAATGACCATGAAGCCGACGGATCTGGATCGAGCGGCCGGCGCCGCCAGAGCGGCACGCCATCATTCGTTCGGGGGGTGCTGTCACCGCCGCCCCGAGCGTAGGACTTCGTCGACGTCCGAGCCGAGTGCCGGGAGGATGCAGAGCAACCCCGCGACCGCCGGTACTTCTGCATTGCGGAGTGCGAGCGACGGTGAAGGGAGGGGAGAGGCATTGCCCACCATGATGTCTCCCTCCCCACAGGTAGGAGCGGATGCCGGTGCCGCCCACCCTGAAGGACGACAAGGCGCTGGAGGCGAAGATGTCCCGCCGCATCCGCAAGCTCTCGCAGGCCTTTCGGTACGACCGCGTGTACCACCACAAGGTCTTCTGGAGAAAGTTCCTCGACTGGGAGCACACGGCCTGCCGCCTCAGCACCTACCGCGGTGAGTTCGACCCGCTAGGCCCCCGCGATCTCCCCACCATCGAGGCCGCCTCCGACAGTGTCGTCAACCACTCCGATGCCGACCTCAGCGGCGACGATGATGATGATGACATAGTCGTCAAGGAGGAGGACAACGAGGCGGAGGGGTCGTCCTCCGCATCCGCTGCCGCGCACCTGCCCCCGGAGTACCAGGTAGTCCTGGCGCGGGGCTACGGCGAGGACGCCATCCCCGAGCAGGCCATCACGGCTAGCGCCAGGGATGAGGAGGCCATGTGGGTCGGCTACTAGGAGGCCGTTCAGCTCACCGGCCTGGTGGCGCAGGTGAACGCAGGGCAGCCGCTGCCACCGCCACCGCCGCAGCAGATATGGGGGTGGTCTGCCCGCCGCTGTCGGTGGTCTCGCCCCACCGCACTACCGCACCGGCAGAATCGACGCGTGGGTCGGCGTGGCTGTGCAGTGATCGACCACCCGGCACCTCCCGCGTCGGCGCCAACTCCGGGTCTGCCACGGCCACACCTCTAGACGCCGCCAGGGTACATCGACCTCGATCCATAGATGGACGGGGCGGCGGCAACAGCGACGAGGAGATCGTCGTTAGCTAGGCCTAGGGCTAGGGCTAGGGCCAGTTTTTTCTTCTTTTTTTAATCTTTTTGAATGTAATATATTTTGTATAATTATGAATGAACTTTGCCAGTTTTTTTCTTCCTTTTTTACGCGCAAATCGTGCCAGTTTGAATTAAAAAAACAACGTGATCAGACGCGGACATTTAGATCGCGCCGCTAGATGCGGCTGGCCGGATAGGCCGGACCACGATCTCATAATAACCACGGACCGACACAAACAGATAGAAATAGACTATTTCGATCGGGCGTTTTGATCAGCCCGGCGGAGATAACTTTACCAACAGCAGAGCCCAAAGCTAACTTTGAACACCGCACCCACCGTAGTGATGGCAGCGCTGTAGGCCCCTCAATCGCCGATGTGACGGTAGGAACTTGCGGTTGCACAAGAACATCGGTTACTGTTGGGACCACATTCGCCCCCTACCGTAAAGGTGTCTATCTCACATCGCCCTTCTTCTTTTTGTTGTTTGCAATTCTATGCAGTGCCCGAGGAAGCTGTTGGCCAACAACCGGGAACTACAGGAACGCGCCGCTCGTCGCTGCACCGGGGATCGGGAAATGCTGGGAAGGGCCGCCCGTGGCGGAGAAGACGTGCGGCTGCTGCCACTGGACCCTGAAGACCAGCCTCGACACCGGCCCAAAGATCCCATGACCAGCCATGGCAGCTCAGGAACGATGTCCCGCATCAGGAGCAGGGTTTAAAATGGGGTCCGTCTAACGCTCAGCTGACTGAGAAATAAGCTAATTCTCAGTCAGCTGACGTCAGCCGCACGCTGTACTCAAAGTGATTTCCGGCCAGCGGTGCGTGTAGCCATGTTTGCGTGTGGAAATAGACGCGCGCGCGGCGTGCATGCCGTTTCCAGCAACGAGAGACACAGCATAAAGCGAGACCAGGTACACTGCGCCTCCTTGCCCACCACCCACATGAGCTGTGTACGGAGAAGATAAACAACATTTTAATATGACCACATCGATTTTCACTTTGTTTGTAAGAATCGGTGTGGATTTCTGGCTGCATGTGTGGCCTTTTCTTTCCTTGCTTGCTGGCTGGGTTGGTTAATATATAAACCTCTTTTATTTGTCCATATAAACTATGATTATTGTTGAACATACCGAGCTAAAATCCTTCACTCTCTTGGTTACAAAACATAAAAGATCGGTGTTATGTCAACTTCAAAACCTCAGTTCCGAGCCGCAATTGTAACTGCTGGATAACTAAGGTCTCGGCCCCCCTGTTGCAAGCGCAATTCCAACCTTCAATTTATAAAAAAGGTTGGATTTCACGTCAAATTCAAAAATCAATTGTGACTACAGTTGTTGTAACTCGATGATTAAAACATGTCTAAAAACTCCAGTTGCATGTCCAGATGTAACTTAAAGGTAAATTTTAAACTTTTTAATGAAAAGGTCGATTTTATGTCAACTTCAAAATCTCGGTTGCGAGCATAGTTCTAACTGGATGATTAAAAAGATCTCGGCCCCCATTGCGAGCGCACTGGCAACTCAAGTGTTAATTTAAATAAATTAAAAACTCAAAATAAAAAGGTCTATTTTATGTCAACTTCAAAATCTCACTTGCGAGCATAGTTCTAACTGGATGATTAAAAAGGTATCGACTCCGATTGCCACAAGGTTGCAACTCAAGTGTTAATTTAAATAAATTAAAAAATCAAAATGAAAAGTATATTTTATGTCAACTTCAAAATTTTAGAGCGTAGTTGCAACCGGTGGATAAATAAGGTCCCTCCCCTCGAGTTACGACGGTTCAACTTATAGGTCCCGCCACCCGAGTTACATGTCCAATTGCAACTTACAGGTCCTGCCACCCGAGTTGCATGTCTGGCTGGAACTCATGTGTCAGGTTGGAAAGATGAAAACTTCAAGATAAAAGGCTAATTTAATATCAATTTTAAAACTCAGTTGCGAGTGCAGTTGTAACTGGGTGATAAAAAGGTTTTTTTGTACTAAATAGAAAAATCCAAAATTAAAGGTCAAATTTATGTCAACTTCGAAAACATAATTGCGAGGTAAGTTGCAACTAGGTAATAAAAGAGGTTTCGCCTCCTTAGTTTACATGCTCCGTTGCAACTCACAAATCAATTTAAAAATTAAATTCAACAATAAAAGATCAAGTTTATGCCAACTTCAAAACTTTGCGACAATAGATGCAACTGGGTGATTAAAAAAGATCTCGTCGCCTACTTGCATGTCTAGTTCAATTAAGTTGCATGTCAACTTCAAAATTCAGTTGCAACCACATTTGCAACTAGATGATCAAAAAGGTCTAGTTGCATATCCACTTGCAACTCATAGATCTCGCACGAGTTGCATGTACAGTGACAACTCATAGTGTCACTATCCCGAGTTGCATGACCAGTTGCAACTAATAGGTCCCACCACCCGAGTTGCATATCTAGTTGCAACTCATACATCCCGTCATCTGAGTTCCGTGTTCTCTGTGGTCTAGGCACGCTAGAGAAGGACATGCGAAGCAACACGGGCCGGGACAACGGGAGTTGTTGCAGGGATAGAAACAAGTTACAACTCAAACTGCAACTAGTAGAAAAACCCAAAAAATCACGAGTAGCTTAAATCCTTACTGAATTTCATTTGAATTACAAAAATCTAAATTACAAATCAATTGCAACTCATAGATGAGCATCTAGCCTCAAAAAATTTTAAAAAAAAATGTTAGGCCATCCATGCATATTTAGTAAAAAAAAGGTGTTGCCATTTTTTTTGAAAATAATAAAAATTAAAAGTAACTCACGATAGTCTGAAAATAAAAAAAATAAAAAAAAAGAAAAAAAGTCAATAACCCCACACAGAATCCCGACCAACTAAAACAACCCCGAAAACAACACAAGCCCCGCCCCCGTTAAAACAGTCCAAACCTAGGCCCACCGTCGCTCAACGGCACAAAAAGACAGAAAAGACCTGACCAGACAACCAATACGAGCCAAGAAACTCAAAACCAAACAAGCATGGATCTTGGCACGTAGGTTTGATTGGATGGTGGTCAAGTTGACTGTGTTGTAAGGTATTTCTCATCTAGCTGAGAATTAGCAAATCCGAGAAAGAATACGGGGACCATGAAACTTGCATGTCAAGTTGCAACTCAGGAAAAAAAGCCGGAAAAGAAATCCAATTGCGTGTTGATTTACAAATTTAGGCAAGAAAGTACCAATTACAATGTCATTCTCAACTCAAGGCAAAAAGAGATGGGAGAGTCCTCAATTGCAACCCTAGTTGCACCTCTCCCAGCTCTACCGCTAGGAAAAAGGCCAGTTACGTGTCAACTTGCAACTCGAGACAAAAAATACGGTGATCTAGTTGAGTTGCAACTTGGAAATGGCCAGCTGCATGTCGAGTTGTATTTGAAAGGGCCATTCTGCACAGTTCTCAGTTGCAACCCTAGTTGCAGCACCATCATAAAAAGGAAAAAACACGGTTTCATGTCTCGTTGCAACTCAAGTCGAGAAAATGACAATTATGTGTCGACTTGCAACTAAAACAACAACCATGCAACACAAAAAATAATAGCCCTAGTTCCAAAAATCCTGTATTTCGTGTAATGTTGCAACTGAAAGCAAGAAAGATTACAGGGGTCATGCAACTTGCATGTCGAGTCAGCTCATGGCAAAAGCCAGTTATGTGTTAACTTGCAACTTCAGGCAATAAAGTACCAATTACAATGCAAGTTGCAACTCAAGGCAATAAGAGCTGGGAGAGAGTCCTCAATTGTAACCCTAGTTGAAACTCCCCATTCTACCACTAGGGAAAAGGCCACTTGCGTGTCAACTTGCAAATCGAGGCAAAAAAATACGGTGAACTAGTTGCAAATCAAGTTGCAACTTGGAAAGGGGCAGTTGCATGTTGAGTTGCAACTGAAAGGGTCATTCTGCACAGTTCTCAGTTGCAACCCTAGTTGTGGCACCATCATAAAAAGGAAAAAACACAGTTTCATGTCGCGATACAACTCAAGTCGAAAAATGCCAGTTGTGTGTCGACTTGCAACTAAAACAACAACCATGCTACACAATTCATAAAAACCCTAGTTCCAAAAATCCCTTATTTCATGTAATGTTGCAAGTGAAGGCAAGAAAAAATATGGGGATCATGTAACTTGCATGTCGAGTTGCAGCTCAGGGCAAAAAGCCAGGGAAAAAGCCAGTTGCGTGTTGACTTGAAACTTTAGGCAAGAAAGTACCAATTACAAAAAGAGATGGGGGACAGTCCTCAATTGCAACCCTAGTTGCAACTCCCCAGCTTTACCCCGCTAGGGAAAAGGCCAATTGCTTGCCAACTTATAAACTGAGGCAAAAAATACGATGATGTACTTGTACCTCAAGTTGCAACTTGGAAAGGGCCAGTTGCATGTCGAGTTGCAACTAAAAGGGCCATTACGCTTCCTCGGTTGCAACCCTAGTTGCAGCACCATCGTCAAAAGCAAAAAACATAGTTTCATGTTGCATTGCAACTCAAGTCAAAAAAATCCAGTTGTGTGTCGACTTGCAACTAAAACAAAAACCATGCAACACAAATCATAAAAACCCTAGTTCCAAAAAATTTGTATTTCGTGTAATGTTGCAACTGAAGGCAAGAAAGAATACGGAGATCGTGCAACTTGCATGTCGAGTTGCAGCTCAGGGAAAAAAGCCAAGGAAAAAGCCAGTTGCGTGTTGACTTGCAACTTTAGTCAAGAAAGTACCAATTACAATACGAGTTGCAACTCAAGGCAAAAAGAGATGGGGGAGAGTCCTCAATTGCAACCCTTGTTGCAACTCCCCAGTTCTACTGCTAGGGAAAAGGCCACTTGCGCGTCAACTTGCAAATCGAGGAAAAAAATACGGTGATGTAGTTGCAAATCAAGTTGCAACTTGGAAAGGGCCAATTGCATGTCGAGTTGCAACTGAAAGGGCCATTCTGCACAGTCCTCAGTTGCAACCCTAGTTGCAGCACCATCGAAAAAGGAAAAACACAGCTTCATATCGCATTGCAACTCAAGTCGAAAAATGCCAGTTGCATGTCGACTTGCAACTAAAACAACAATCATGCAACACAAATCATAAAAACCCTAGTTCCAAAAAAAATCCGTATTTCGTGTAATGTTGCAACTGAAGGCAAGAAATAATACGGGGATCATGCAACTTGCATTTCGAGTTGTAGCTTAGGGAAAAAAGGCAGGCAAAAAGCCAGTTGCGTGTTGATTTGCAACTTTAGGCAAGAAAATACGGAATACAATGTGAGTTGAAACTCAAGGAAAAAAGAGATGGGGGAGAGTCCTCAATTGTAACACTAGTTGCAACTCCCTAGCTCTACCCCGCTAGGGAAAGGGCCAGTTGTGTGTCAACTTACAACTCGAGGCAAAAAATACGGTGATCTAGTTGCAACTTGGAAAGGACCAGTTGCATGTCGACTTGCAAACGAATGGGTCAGTCTACACAGTGCTCGGTTGCAACCATAGTTGTAGCACCATCGTAAAAAGGTAAAAACTATAATTGCATGTCACATTGCAACTCAAGTTGAAAAAATGCCAGTAACGCATCGACTTGCAACTAAAACAATAACCATGCAATACAAATCATAAAAATCCTAGTTCCAAAAATCCCGTATTTCATGTAATGTTGCCACTGAAGGCAAGAAAGAAGACGGGGACCATGGAACTTACATGTCGACTCAAGGCGAAAAGCCAAGGAAAAATCCAGTTGCGTTTTGATTTGCAATTTTAGGCAAGAAAGTATCAATTACAATGCAAGTTGCATTTCAAGGCAAAGAGAGATGGGGAGAGTCCTCAATTACAACCCTAGTTGTAACTCACCAGCTCTACCGCTAGGGAAAAGGCCACTTGCGTGTCAACTTGCAAATCAAGGCAAAAAAAAATACGGTGATCTAGTTGCAACTCAAGCTGGAACTTGGGAAGGGCGAGTTGCATGTCGAGTTGCAACTGAAAGGGCCATTCTACACAGTCCTCAGTTGCAACCCTAGTTGCAGTACCATCATAAAAAGGAAAAAACACAGTTTCATGTCGCATTACAACACAAGTCGAACAAATGTCAGTTGCATGCCGACTTGCAACTAAAACAACAACCATGCAACACAAATCATAAAAACCCTAGTTCTAAAAATCCCGTCTTTCGTGTATTGTTGCAACTGAAGGAAAGAAAGAATATGGAGACCATGCAACCTGCATGTCAAGTTGCATCTCACGGCAAAAATCTAGGTAAAAAGCTAGTTGCGTGTTGATTTGCAACTTTAGGCAAGAAAGTACCAATTACAATGCAAGTTCCAACTCAAGGCAAAAAGATATGGGGGAGAGTCCTCAGTTGCAACTCCCTAGCTCTACCGCTAGAAAAAGGCCAGTTGCGTGTCAACTTGCAACTCGAGGCAAAAAATACGGTGATCTAGTTGCCACTCAAGTTGCAACTTGGAAAGGACTTGTTGCATGTCGAGTTGCAACTCAAGTAAAAACAATGTCAGTTGTGTGTCAACTTACAACTAAAACAACAACCATGCAACACAAATTATAAAAAAGCCTAGCTCCAAAAATCTCGTATTTCATGTAACGTTGCAACTGAAGGCAAGAAAGAAGACGGGAACCATGCAACTTGCGTGTCGAGTTACAACTCAAGGCAAAAAGCCAGTTGCATGTTGACTTCCAACTATAGGAAAGAAAATATCAATTACAACTCGAAGCAAAAAGAGATGGGGGAGAGTCCTCAATTACAATCCTAGTTGCAACTTTCTGGCTCTACTGCTAGAGAAAAGGCCAGTTTCGTGTCAACTTGCAACTCGAGGCAAAAAATACGATGATCTAATTGGAACTCAAGTCTGCACAGTCCTCACCATCGTAAATGGTAAAAAGTACAGTTTCATGTCACGTTGCAACTTAAGACAAGAAAGAAGACGGGGACCACGGAACACATTCAACTTGGAAAGAGCCGATTGGATGTCTAGTTGCAACCGAAGGCAAAGAAAATGAGAGTTGCTTATCTACCTTTAAGGAAAAGGCCGAGTTACCAATCGCTTTGCAATTGAAGGCAACAAAGAAGACATGGACCATGCAACAAATCATCATTTTGGATAACCTAGTTACAACTCCCAACCCCCTTTACCGTCAGGAGAAAATCCCACTGCATATCGTTGCGACTCAAACAAAAAAAGACAAAGACAATGAAACACAGTCCACAAAATTGCAAAAAAACTTGTTACAAAGCCTCTACCACCAAAAAGAAAATCGGCAAAAATTCATGTCGAGTCACAAAACTCAAGGCGATACAACAACCATGCAACATGATCATCTAAATGTAATCATATTTCCAAATTGATGCCTCTACTATCTTGTAATACGTCTGTTGCGTGATGACCATGGAACATGAATAGGACCATGCAATTTACGTGAAGAAAGCAATTTGCATCTCGAGTTGCAACTCAGGGAAAAATGGTACCATGCAATATATAAAATAGCAGGCTAAAGAACAAAAAATGGAAAAATAAACTAAAAATAACAAAAAGTAAACTAAAAAATAGAAAATTCAAATCAGGAACAAAAGTCAAAAAATCCAAAATCCCAAAACTGCATGCACGCCTCTACTTTTTTTTAGGTAACACGCACGCCTCTACTAGCCGGACAAGTTTGAACAAAAAACTACCAGCCGAGCACATCCCAACCTACCAGAAAAACGGCCCAAAAAACAAAAGCTAATACAGGTGCATATAAACAGGCTGCTTTGCATTCCGGGACAAAAACGGCCAGCTAAAACAGTTCGCTCTCGGACAAGCACAATGACAAGCAAATAGGCCGGAAACAACTCGAACCAAGGGCGCACGCATCTTGATGCGCGGTAAGATCAAACGGACAACGTGTTGACTGTGCTGTAAGATATTTCCTAGCTAGCTGAGAAATAGCAATTTTCTTTAAATGAGTAATGCTACATCTACGGGCAAATCTTACGGAATTTTTTTTACGGACTGACGTGTCGGTTGCTCATTTGGTGCGGGAGATTTTTTAGCAACCACTTCCTTAGTTGCACAATCCCACGTCCGTCCGTACGCGTCTCCGTAACAAAATCGTCCGTAAGTCTAGAATTACCGGTTTAAAATTGGTCTATTTTACAGTACCTTTTACTATTTCCGGAACTGGGAGTAGTATGAATTGATCCGACGTATTAGAAGAGTGGGTATTTTAGACTTTTTCACGTACTGATTGTTTTCCCAGTTTGGGAGTTTAGACCCAGCAGGCCCATCTCGGGGAAAAGGGGTCATGGAACGAAGCCTTCCACCTCCCGGCCAGGCTGCAGGTCGTAAGAGGGTGCCGCCGCCATCTCCAGCACGCACTCCTCCGTCGAGGACGCTGGAGGACGTGCGATGGACACGCAGAACTGCCTCTCCACCGTCCACCGCGCACGCGACGCTGCCAAACCCCCTCTCCGCCCTCCAAGTCAACGCGACGCCGAACCCCCTCTCCACCGCCCATGGCTCACGCACGCCGCCGCCTCCACACCAGAGGTCGCATCCGTCGACGCTGCACGAACCCCCTCTCTCTCCAATCTTGCCTGCACGGAGCTGACGCGGATGCCACCCGACAAACGCCCTCGGCCTGGTTCGGAATCTCTCGCTGACATCCAGATCGCTGGAAGCAAGTATATATTTTGTTTCTTTTTTAAGTTTTATGAATTATTATAAGTTTTCAGATATTCTTTCTTGTCTTGTGTGCAATTGTACAAGACGATAGCATTGGGAACAAATTTGGTAATATCATAACATTGTTCTGTTATATAGGTTGTAAACTTTCTGCCTTGAAATCCTTGATCAATTGAATCAAATAATAATTTCTTTTTACAATTGGGATGTGGTTTTCGCCTATTCCATGCAATATGTTTGCATTCTTATGATATGTTTAATGAGAAACCACATGTCTTCAGCTCCGACATGCAAGCTTGTGTGTCTAATGGAACACTGGAGCCGAATCCCGATTCTGGACCTATATCACCACTGAAGCTATTGGAGCTTGTATGGCTGAGCAAACGGATTCAACCTGAGCTATGATATTGTCGATATATTGTGATTAACATACATTATTTGGTTGTCATCTTGAGAGTGTTACCTGACAGTTATAAGTACACATGTCTTGCTCGTGATATTAACATACTGCAGCATAAATTTGGTCGAACTGTGAAATAGTGTTCAGCACATATAGTGATATATCTGAGGTGCTTTTGTGTGACAGATTCTTGCAGCACTAGAGAGCATAAACTTTTTACATGGGAGGACACAATCAATAACTTTCGACCAAAGTTGGAGGTCACGCTTATCAAGCCACCTCACAAAATGGAGAAAGGCCCCAAGAAGGATGAAGACGTCAGTTCGGAGATCTAGTTGTTTTTTAATATTTGATGAATTGGCTATTGTAGTAAGCAGTAAAATTTAGTCTGCATATTGATGATATGGTTATTATATTTTTCCTATGAAGGAACCGTTAGACTTGATTTCATGAATATTTTCATTACGCTTGAGTTTCATAATATGTGAATGCACATGATGAAGCAATGTACAAGTATCTGATATGCGACTGCATACTTCACTTCATGTTTTGCTAGCTTGTTAAAATGTACCAGAGTTTGCCGCATACATATTATTTGAGAATTTTGCCAGTTACTTAGTTTTTTGGGTTGAGCCTAAAACTGTAGCAAACATACTCACACACTGCTTTCTGGAATCAATGCAACCTATTTTGTTGTTCTACTTTCTAGAATCAAGGCAAAGTATTTTGTTGTTCTTTACTCTATTTGGGATTTGAGCTTGCATCTCTGTTGACAGCAAATGGAGAAGTATATAAGGACATAAAAATGTCCTTTAGACAGACGTGTTATGGCTGGTGAAGCAGCTGGTATTAGCATGGGTTTTCTCATGGTTGGCATTGCTAGCAACACATTCAGTCAGTATGTGATGACAATGAAAGGACTCTTCCTATTATAAGTGATAATCGGGCGAAGTCCACATCAAATCCAGCCAACACCATGTAGCTATACACAAAAACACCAAACCAGATAAGTGAGAATGGAACTTCATTACATCGACAGTTAAGCCAGCTTAGAAAATAACTTGACCATGCCACACTATACTGCAGATGAAGTTTCACAACACAAATTTGCCAAGCAACTCTATACATTAGTAATCGCCACAGTAATTTCTACGGCCGCGGCCAAAATGTTCCGAGCTTGTATGGATGCCAAATCATCTTGATATGTAATCCTTCCATATAAGCCAAACCTAAAAGAGCAAAATAAATCATTTCAATAATTTTTCATACATGGTTTATCAAAATAAACGTGCACTGAACTTTATACATAAAAAAGACATGCATGCTACCTATGCAAATTACCTTGCACAAGCTTACAGAGTGGAACAACATTATATTGTACATGGCTTGAGAAACAAGAAGTACAGCAAGGTTGTGTTACCTTAGTAGAAACAAATATTACAGCTGCAAATTCAAGTCCATTTCGTCACTTAGAAGGTAGACCTCCCTTGCTATTAAAAAAAAGCTTCTACTCCTAGGAAAAATTTCTAACAAGCCAAGATCCAGCTAGTTAGGTGCTGTGCTGATGCACATGTCAACTTACAGCAAGTCACTGTCATGCTACCACCAAGGCAGAACATATACAGTAGATGGACAGTGGCATTGGATGAGCATCTTACATTGGCCAAAAAATTGCAGCTAAAGGGAGATTCATAGCTATTTCAGTGTGTGTGACCTGGCTTCCATGTGTTTGCTTTTGAAAGATGTGAAGTGAGAAGATCCAAGGCAAAATGTAAATGAATTTTTTTTCTTTTTTCTTTGAGGACATTTTCATTTTGTAGTATGAGTAGTAGTTATAGAAACAAGAGCAAGTTGTGTCTGTAGATGGAGAAACCAGCAGCAATCTAGCAGTGTTGTGACTTATATGCAGTGTTAAATTAAACTAAGCACAGCTTAAGCATGCCTAACAACTAAGCGAAGATAAAAACGGGTTGCGCTTAATTGTGCTTAGCTCTTTAATCCTTCAAAAAGGGAAAATAGGAGGCAAAATGCTTGCTAGCACTTAATAGAACCTCTTATATGGTTCTTGTATCACCAGGCATCTGAAATTCCCGTCTTTCAATCACTAGATTAATTTAGTACAGCATGCAGCCATGCGAGTAAATAAATTAAGGCTGTTGTAATTTGTAAGTAGGCATTAGTAGTGCGATGGACATTTCTGTATGAGGACGTATCTTTAGCCAAATATGTGACTGCAGCTTGTGTGCGTATGTCTGTGATTGATGTTGATGAAAACTACTACACAAATATTTGCAACAAGGAAAGGAAGGGAGAGACGGGAGGAAGAGAATAGTGGTCAGTTGAGGGGATTCGCTGCTCACCTGGAGGAAGATGCGGTTGTTGGTCTGGCGGGGAGGTACTACCGGTCTAGTGAGGAAGATGGTGGACCTTCAGATCGGTGGTGCAGGGCGACCAATACATCGAAGATCACAGTGCAGGCCAGTGGCCATGACTGTGCAGAGCGGCGGCCGGCGATGGGAGTGGAACCCTAGCCCGAGGCCGGACGCGGGCGGGACATGGCTAGTATTGAGGTAGGAGGACGGTTGTGGGGGGTAGGTGGGGATCTCGGCGTACCCGCCGGAGGAGGAGCGCAGGGCGGCATCGGACGGGCCGAGGCGGCGGTGGCGCCGGAGTTGCATATTGGGAGGAGGATCGGCGGAGTCGCCTCGCAGAGGAAGCGAGTGTTACAATGCCAGACATTTTTTTTCGGCGAACGATAGCAAGGCTGGACTGTTTGGGCCGGGGCCATTTACAGAAATTTTTGGTTTGCTGCCAATTTTGCCCTTCGGAGGCCACTAGTATGAATTATACTAGTCATTGTTTTGAGACTAGTATTAATTGTCTTGGGCCTTTGCATGGACACAAATGAATGGCTGTTATTCCTTTGAGGGTACCATAAAACACCTCTATACTAGGAAACATGCCCGTGCGTTGCATTGCAACGGAAGAATCGGATGAAAAATTGGCGCGAAAATTTTACTTACTTTGGATTTTGGAAAAGAAAATTATACTAAAAATTAATTGTGAATACATTTTAATGGTGTAACGTTGAAACTGGAACCCTATAAAAATAGTAGTTGTTTTAATGTTGTGATCCATATTCTACAATCACAAGCAAAAATAAAAGGCTATATACATATGGCAGAACATAGCGTGTGACCCTATAAAAATAGTAGTTGTTTCAATGTTGTGATACATATTCTACAATCACAAGCAAAAAATAAAAGTTATATACATATACCAGAGCATAGTGTGCTTAGAAAAATCAGTGTGTGTACAGCTGGCCTGCAAGGGCTCTTAGAAAAAGAAAATACCAATCAGTGTGCTCACATGCTACTGGAAATAAGCTGCTGCTAGTTCCTGCCAATACATCTAATCTTGAAAATAGATTGATAAATTAGGCGCCAATAGGCCTGTTCTGCCGGTTTAAAGACCAAAAAAATATGTGAAGAGAAGGCATAACCACACTACAGTACACGCATGAACAACCCAAACTTTCTGCTAAGAAGCCGAGGGAGTCAGCTGAAAGTCTAGTTCAGATTCATAATAGTAGCTAATGTATGTCATTATTTATCACCTCATCTTATCAAATATACTACTCCTTCCGTCCAGGAATAACTGACTTGGATTTGTCTAGATTTGAATATATCTATAGACTAAAATGCGTCTAGATAAATTGGAATCTTGATAAACCCAAGTCAGTTATACGGAGGGAGTAAATAATTGCACTTGTGCTGCTAAAAATTAATTTTCTTCAAGCTCACGTCATGTAGTATACTATCCAAGTGGTGTGGTTAGCTAGCTAGTCCACTAATAAAATCTACACACGATATACCTTTTGATGCCCAGGAAAGATGTTGCAGATTAGGTTGTTGTGTCCTCACCAGTTCAACTATTGTTTCTAATCCTGTTGGCATTGCAGTACCCACAAAATACATAAACATCAATTAACTACCCCTCCGGTCCATATTAATGTTCTCAACTTTGTCTAGATACGAATACATCTAGTCTAAATACTTAACTATGTACATCCGAATTTAGATAAAGTTGAGAACAATAATATGGGCCGGAGGGAATACTTAAAATCTGCACCGTCCGAAATCAAAATGTACCAAAGCAATTGATATAATTCAGATACATCAAGGAATTTGGAAGATGCACTGGTACATCAGGACATTGGAATAGGTAAAATTAAATAAGGGCACGTGTGACTGTACATCTAAATCCGGTTACCTTGATTGGAACACGCGTAGACCGGAATTCAGGCCAAAAGTCCTCAAAACGGTCAGGCGGTGGTAATATTGAGTATGGGCGCCCACGTCGCTCTGCCAGTAGTTCTTCAGGTTCTGCACGCCATGCAATCATATATATTATTGAGAACATAGCAGAAAACTTTGATTGATTACCACAAAGTTGATTAGCATCAACCACAGAAAGTGAGAAATTACCTCCTCTGATTCGGCAGATATACAGTCATACAATTCCAAATTTTAGAGAGTGAAACTGCAAAAACATGGTGTCCATGTATACGTAAGACAAGAAGGCAAATAGCTAAGAACATGAATCAACTGTTGTACATCGCTCATATTATAGACGGCAAAACAATCTACATCGTGCAAGGTAGAGCAGTTCCAATCGAGCAATGTCCAGTATGCTAGTTTAGTGCTAGGATTTAGAGTGAGAAATGACGAATTGGTAGATTGCTTACTGCACGGACTGGAAGACTGATTTGTTTTCTTTCTTTTTTCTGGCCCTCGTTGCCTGAGAGCATGCCTTGAAACCTCTTGGTCGCCCTCGTCCTCTGCTCCATGAATCTCTTGGTCGTCGTTCTCCACTGCTCCAGGTGGAAAGATGAGGCGCCTCCCCGGGTCTACCACCGGAAGTATGTGGCATCATTGCGTACAGAGCTCAATTACGCCGTCCACCTGCGGCGCTCGACGTCTCGACTGCTGGCACACCCCCGACCTCCGCCGCCCTGCTCTGTAGTCCTTCCTTCGACCTTCCACAATCCCAGCTCCTCCCAAGCCTCCGACGAGGTCTGATGAGGGCTCCTGCTCGACCTCCTCCACACGCCTCTGGCAGGCAGGCGGCAGGCGGGAAAGGCGGCGGGTCCAATCCTCATATCCCCTCCGCTAGATTGCCGGGAGCCAAGGAGGCAGGACCCTCCCCCATAACGAGATGTGCCACCTTGCCGCAGCCACCACCCGCCGCTTCCCCTCCCTCAGATCGAAGCGCCGCCGCTCCTCCTCTTCACCATAGAGCCTGAGGTGGTCGGCATGGTCACGGAAGGGAATCGCTCGGTCAGGGGAGGATTAGAAAAGGAAAGAAAAACGTTTCGGGGCAATGTGCGTGATATGCGATTTGGTGGAGAGCAAAATCAAATAAAAAGCTGGTTGGCTTTTATTATTATTATTAGGTATACCATAATGCCCGCGTGTTGCAGCGGAAGTGAAACACTATGCTTATATTTTTTTTCTTTTAGCAAACACATATCCAGATAAAGGGACCTGAAAATGTGCGGGAGATCGAGCTCGTACTCGGCGTATCTACTTATCGCGCCGCGAACAGTTTGATACAGTGCGGGAGAACGACCACGACTGCTCATGTCAATCGGCTCACACATCAATTATAGCAAGACCACGACACTTTATCAACCAAGAAATTTTTTTCTGACAGAATCAGCTGAGAACTGACAAAAAGAATCGATGGATCAGTCAAACATGGCCAGCTCAGGAGTCGCTTCCTTCCAAATAACTACAGTAAAAACAACCCTACCATTTGTCACCGCCGCAGTTTTGTTAATAGGACAATCTGTGAAACACCCTAAATGTGTTGGATTTTCGCAAATAGTAGCCTTTGACCATGTTGTTACTCTTTGCTTGTCAATTCTTGCAACCACCTGGACCTTTATGCAAATTGGACAAAGGGATAAGGTTTCACATGTCCCGTACGAGACAGTTACCAATCGAGGATTGCTAGCGGCCGGAGCATGTTGCAAAGCGGCAAGCCGACCACAGTGGGGGGAGGAGAGGCAGCGCTGGGCCAAGGGCCGTCGGGAGCACTGACGCCGTCTCAGCCGGGAGCCGTTGGCTATAGAGCCGAGGTCCGTCTTGCGCGCCTTTCACCGGCCTGGATTCATGGAGCCGGCTGCCATGGTGATCTTTGTCGAGAGATGCCGCCAAGCGAGGGAGACGAGACCACATGCCATGACGTTCGTTCGAGCAGCGCTCAGGCTCGCGCGGGGTCGTCGGCCGTGGAAGCGGTGAGGAGGAGCATCCAATACCATTTTTCTGCTCGATCTTCTTCTGTGATTATTGATCTCCTGACCAGTGTATATTTTCTTACCCGATTTGCCTATTTTTCTAGTCTCTGGTTCTTCCTGTGTTCTCGTAAGAAGATTCGATTCGCCGGCCCTCCCCCTCTAGAGCTCGTCCCGGCGTCGGCGGCAACTCCGACCAAGGCCGCCACCGCCCTGGAGGCTCAATCCGGCTCGCCGCCGCTGCCTTCTCTCCTTCCCGATGGGCTCCCCGCAGCTGGACATGGACTCCTTGTTGGGCATCTCCTTGATGATCATTAGATCCTCATATACACACCGAGGGACTTTATAATTCCTTCCTCGTCTCTATAATTCCTTCCTCGTCTCATATCGATCAACGGTGCCATTGTGTTGTTTCCCAAGGCGGGCTATCCCTTGATATTGCAAGCAACTCGTTGAGGTATATAAACTGGTAGAATTTGATCCGGGAGATCGATGTGGGACTAATCAACACAAATACTACATGCAGTCAAAATCCATTAGAAAAAGGAAAGGAGAGAAAATGTTTGTCGCGTGGACAATTCTCTCCGACAGCCTACTTTGTTGGACGGAGGGCGAGTACTTCTCTTTGGGCCACTACTTTTCTTTTGTTTCGCAATGGGGACAGATTGAGGTAGAGATGCCAGGCAATATAATGGGTCGGCCCAAACCAACCGATCGATCCAAGCAGCGAGGGTCGGACGAGCGATCGATCATATGTGTCGCGCAAGGGCAAAACAAATATGAGTAGTTTTTTCATCTGTTTTTTCTGACTTACCGGTGGCGTTGGTTGTAATATAGGGTTTGGTGGGAGGATAAAACTGTCTAGAAAAGAGTTGGACCGGAAGAAGTTGTAATATAGGGTTTGGTGGGAGGATAAAACTGTCTAGAAAAGAGTTGGACAGGAAGAAACAATCCGTCATTTATTATTAGGTATAAATATAGATTTGATTATATCATTAATTTGAGTTCGAATTTATTCAAAATCAAATAAAATTTCATTGTTTTGCACGAAGTAATTTACGAATTTTTGGAATTTTTGTATATTTCATGAGTCAGCGAAATTTTTACGCAAAAGAATTTTTTTTCCTTGATCGGGAGCTAGCATTGAAGAAGACGAGGGTGTGGCAATGTCGCCCTGGCCAGGGGTGTTTGGGTTCGGCACATCCCAGAGAGGAAGAAGAGTCCCATGTGGGGGATCCACCATCCTCGGGCTGATGGTGAGCAAGTGATGAGGAGACGACAGTGCTCGAACAACATCCGCGGAGATCAAATCAATTGGGTTAGGCCAACTCCAACGGCCCCTGCAAACGGATCCATGGGTCTGATCCTGTCCTTCGGACATAGCCCACGGCCCAACGTGCACTCGCAAACAGAGAGGAAAACACGGTGGGGTCCGTTTCAGCGCAAACCGGGCCCAAACCTGGGGCTATAATGCGGTGGGACCGACGTCTGCCTCGTCCGTCCATGTCCTCCTGAGGCTTCCACGGGTCCCACCGGGCCCAAATCTAGTACTTAGTGTTAATAGATTTTGATCAGACAATTAGAAGCCTAAGCTTTGTTTGATCAAAGGATACATTATTCTCAATTCACTTGAGAATAGATGACTAGGTGTTGAAGAGGAGTTGTGAGTATACCAAATTAGGTAAAGCCTAGTAAAATGAATCATCTAGCTTTATTATGAGAAGTCAAGCTAGAGTTGGAGAAAGTATGTAATATGAATATATGGAGTAGTTGGAGGCATAGTAGGTTAACCAAGCTAATACAAGAACAAACTTGTATCATGGGAGTAGTACCATACCCATCCCAGAGGATTGATATCACATGTGATATATAGAGAGAGCTATAATCTTGCAAGCCTTAGAAGTAGATGCAAGGTAAATATTAAGGAGTTAATGGATGGAGTTAGAAGTAGCTACATTGATGGATTCATCAAGGGTAGTTTAGCAATAGAAGTTATATAGGTACTAGGAGAAGACTGGAGAATGAGTATTGTTGAAGTGGCATGACCATGTCATCATATGATGATGGATATGATGGAGTCAGATGATTGACTTATTCAGGAAGATGTGATCTTTGTGAATAAGATAAGAGGGATTCATAGAGTATATTTAGGAAAGGAATTCCTTATCTAAAGATAAACTTAGTGACATCTTAAGGTAGGAGTGCTTGAGAAACCTTTAACCAACAGTATATCAAGCCATGACAAGACCCATGTCTACCTCTTTGTCCAAAATCCCAAAATTAAGTTAGTAGTTAAACCAATTCCCATTTTTAGGCAGCCAATGGATAATATCTCTTAGTCAAATGAAATGTCTAAGAGATAAATAGAATACCAGATGAGTGTTTATGGATGGAAGCCTTGTCCACCTTATTGTCTTAAACCTTAATAGAAACTTAGACCCATGAACCATCAAGATCACTTTAGTAAAGCAATCTCAATAGCTCACTCTAATTTGAGTTATTATCCATGGCCACAAGACATGAAGGCAAACTATACTATCTCTTAATCTTCATCCATAGCCATAATAGAATGTGAGTCTATTCAATATTCTCCAAACTTAGGATAACCACTTGTTAAAAGAGTATCTTCCTTTCTCCACCAGTGATTGTTATTTGTGCATAAATACTCAACCAAGATTGTTTTACGCTAGTTATAAACCCCCACAAACTAACTAGAGTTTGAATAAGAGAAATAACCAAATATTGAGAATCATGAAATTCAAATCACCACATTATTAACCCCAAGGTTTAATGTATTAGAATGGATATATATATTTGAATTCTAATATAATGCTAACTTTGCATGGGATTTTATATATATCCTAAACCATTTCAAGTCATTACCATTAAAATTATCAAGTGAAAACAAAATCATCTTAAAGGGATCTTTAGGTAAGAAGTAATTCCTCAAACCCTAATTTCTATTAATATTTCCTAATAAAGAGGACCCTTCATATAGTTATGAATATTTTTATACATAATAAAAAATAAGGAGAATAGGGTCATACTTGCTTTAGACAATGATATTCTTGACCTACAATTTCTCTAGATATTTAAATCCTTGATGAAATCTATATTTGAAATGGTTTTGTAAAACATAGAAATAGAAATAGAATAAGAAAAGGAAAAAGAGATGCCAGCGGAACCGGCCCATGGCCCACTTCTTTGCCACCTATCTGACGCCACGAGCGGCCTCAGTCACATTCCGCTCGCTTTGCCACAGCCCAATACCGGCCGAAGCCCAAATACCCCTTCGTCATCGTCTTCCTCGTGTCACAAGCAGCTGGGTCGAACTCGCGTCGCCGCCCGATGCCTTCACCATCGTCAGCCTTGTTTGCGATGCTCGCCGCCGTCACCTGAGGGGTAAGAAGGCCACGGAGACGTTCTTGATCATCCTCATCCGCATTCCCTTCCTCTCTACCTCCCTCCCCTCCATTCTCTCTCGGTGCTAAAACCTAGTGATACATTGCAAATGTATCTATAATTTTTGATGTTCCATGCTTGGTTTTATCTACTTTCTTGTGTTTTGTCCACACTTTGGAGTACTTTTCATATGATTTCTTGGACTAACCTATTAACAAGAGCCACAGATTACCGGTTTGCTTTCTGCTGTTTTGGTTCCGGGAAAGTCGAAAATGAATATTCTCGAATTGACGAACAAAAGCCAAAGTGCCTATTTTTAAGTCATCGATGCGAATATGAGATGGAGAAGGGTTGGGGGGCCACCACACCACCGGCCACGCTGGGCCAGCCTGGCCCAGGGGTGGTCTGGCCGACCCTAGCACCCCCTCGGCCTCTCCTTTCGCCTATAAGATGCCCTCGGGATGAAAACCCTAAGTACCCGATCAAAAATCCACGAAAGAGTTTGTAGCCGCTGTCATCTCCATCCCTAGATCGGGAGGGATCTGAAGCTCTTCCGGCACTCACGGAGAGGGAATTCACCACGAGGCCTTCTTCATCACCATGCAAGCCTCCAGTGTGATGCGTGAGTAGTTCATCCTTGGACTACGGATCCATGTAGTAGCTAGATGGCTGGTTCTCCTCCTCTGTGCTTTCATGTTTAGATCTTGTGAGCTCCCTTCATGATCAAGATCATCTATTTGTAATTCTGCATGTTATGTTTGCGGGGATCCGATGGATATTGAGATGCTATTTCAGATTGATTATTGATTCTATCATGTCTTTGTTATTTGTGATCTTGCATGCTTTCCGTTGTTAGTAGCTATCTTGGCCAAGTAGATGCTAGCAACTCCAAGGGTTAGTATTTATGCTCGATAGTGGGTTCATGCCTCTGGTAATCTGGAGAAGTGACAGAAATCTCTAAGGTACTAGTGAAGGGTTCGCAGCATAGAAAACAAAAAATTTCCTACGTTGAGAACTATACGCCAAGATCTATCTACTAGATACAGAGAAACGGGTGGATATACATCCATGGAGAACTTACCCTCGAAGACAACGAGTTTTGTTAACGAGTAGGAACTCGTGGATGATGTAGTCGTACGCTTGCCGATCTCAAGATCGTGATGAAGTCCAGCAGGTCCGGCTCCAACACGTCCATCAGATCTAGCTCTAGCAAGTCCAGCACCACCAAGTCCAGTACCGCAAAGCAGCGGTGCATCCGTGATTGCACACACATCCGGTACCCCGGCAACCTCCGTCCCTCGCTCCAGCAAAGCAGCGGAAGCAGCAACTCCTTTCCAGATAAAGCCACCGAGAACATGTATCTCGCTAATCCGAGACCATGGGGGAATAATACTAGAGGGGGAGAGAGATCCTTCACAAGGAGGTATGAGGAAGAAGGAGTTAGAGGGGGGCCTTTTATAGGAGGAGGGGAGGGTGTCCCTTCACCTCCCCCATTCATGTGGTGGTAACCCCCTCCACATTAAAATGCCCCTTCACATTCTCTTTTAAAGTCTCCACTTTAAATGCATTAAATTTCTCCAAATTTAATGCTCTCTCATTTAATAAAACTCTTTTATTAATTTTATTCAGAATTTTGTTAATTACTTTAATTAAAAAACATTCACATAAAACCCCCTGCAACATTTCAATATTACATGCAGAACCAATTTCATTAATTTCACCCGAAACAGTTTCAGTGTCTATTGAAATAATTCCAGTGCTTTCTTAAATCTTTATCTGAAACATATTTGCTCCAAATAGTGTCGGTATCCCTTAAGTGTGTCACCCTATGGTTCGCGAATAATGCAGACATGATCGAGACCCCTCTCCGATCAATAATCGCAGGACACGGAGATCCATCGACTCCCACATATTCAACGATGACTCTTGTGATCGTGTGAACCTTTAACGTCGTAACTAAATCCCTTTGTCTCGCGATATATTACATGTCCGAGATTCGATCATTGGCATCCAAATACCTAGTTTGATCTCGTTACCGACATGCACTCTTTTCTCGTTCCCGTGATACAACATTCTAGTGATCACATCACTTGCTTGCAAGCTATTTCAATGTGATATCACCGAGAGGGCCCAGAGTATATCTATCCGTCATCGGGATGGACAAATCCCACTCTTGATCCATGATCCTGTAACATCCCAAAACTTCAATCCAATCTTATCAAGATCAAATCATCCAAAAATAGGGTTAACAAAAACTTTTTCAAATTTAAAATGAAAGCATTCATATGTGTGTGCATTTAAAATAGGAGTTGATTTGAAGTTCCTTGTTTAAGTGATCCAATGCTTGTAAAATGTTTCTTAGGTGATTTAAACATCATCTACATCATTCCCAAACTTTTCCTAAAGAAAATCAAATAAAAAAGAGTTAAAAAGGAGGAATGGTCATTTTAATCCACTACACTACTTTGAGTGTTCTTAGCACTCATTTCTTAACAGAAACAATTCTTGATCTTTGCACCCCTTGCTAGTACACATAATGAGGTACAAAGGCCCACCTTTTGATCTGCTAAAAACATTCTTTTACTTATTTTAAATGGCATTTAAAAATTGAATCTAATGCATCTGCATAGATCACCCCTATTTCAAAAACCATCCTTTTGAGCTCCACTTTCAAAACCCTTGCAACCAGAGACTACCTAGCACAAGTGGAGATCACTCAAAATTTTTGAAATCAAAATTCAAAACTTTTTCTCTTTCGGCCATTTTGTCAAACACCTTGCTGGCAAGATCATTGTGGCCTAACTATTACTGTTTTGGGCTGATATTGTCTAGCAAATTTGAAGTGCTTTGATCATCTTTGTCCCCCTCAAGCCTAACCAGACCCACACCAGCACATCCCCTACCTCCTAGCTGCACTGCATTGCCATGCTGAGCCACTCCTCGCCCGCTGACCGTGCACTCGCAGCAGCAGCCCTCTCCAGCCTCTCTCACCATGTCTAGCAAGTTGCTAGTGGTCCACCTCCATAGTCCAACCAGCCCTAGGCCAGAGACAGAGAGCAGAGCAGCCAAGAACCGTCGCGCCCGGAGCTGGTCAACCATGCCGACACCACCCGCAGAGAACGCTCTGTCCCCGCGTGCACAAGCCGCCGCTCGACCGCAGCCCGCTCCCACCGCCTCCGAGAACACCAGAACACCCCCGTTCACGCCCAAAGCACCACAGCCACCGCCGTGGACATTGCCGCGCCACTCAGAGCGCCAGCCTGCATCAAGATGCCACCGCCTACGCCGTGATTCACTCCCTAGGGCACCGCCAGGAGACCACATGTCGATCGCCATCCTCTGCCATGCCGCTAGCCGCCAGTAGCCGTGTCGCCGGAGTCGCCTGTCCATACCCTTCGGTCTCACCATCGGGCCTATATAAACTGGCCTCCCCCGCACCATTTCTCCACACTCACTCACTCCCCACATCTCACTGATCCTTTCACCCCTCTCGCCGAAGCCAAGCGATCTCTGCCTCGCCGGAATTGGAACCGGAACAGCCGCAGTAGGAGGAGAAGGGCGCCGCTGATTGCGACCACCCCAAGCTCCGCCGCAACCGCGCCTCGCCTCGCCGTTGTCTTCCAGTTCATTTACCCGCCTCGCCTACCCCGCTGGAGCCCTGGTACGTCCCCAGCAGACCCCCATCGAGCCGCTAGGGTTCGAGCTCGCTGGCGACATTGCTCGTCGACGACACCCTCAACAGATCCCCTTCTAATCCTACTACCACGCTGCATCGCTTTCACGATAAGACCCACTGACAAGCAGGACCCCCTGTCAGCTGAGCCCCGTGCCGCAGAGTGCCACTGGGCCGGCCCAAGTTCTTTCCCGCGCTAGCCCAACCGTTCAAATCTGGATTTTTCTTTTTAAATTGAATCTAGTTTCTGTTCACTAGTTTAAAATTCAATTCAGAGAGTTTTATAAATCCAAATTGCATGAAAGCAATTTTGTCTGAAAGGTATGGAGATGATCTATCCAAGCCCGTTGGATTTAATTCAATTAGAGTTATAGATCTCTCCTAATAAAAATAACAAAACAGAAGCTTTTGCAACTTGCAACATTTTTATAAAATCAACCAAGTTAGCTTTTGAGTTGATTCCAACTCTGAAAAATCACATTTCATCATATCTATCTAAATATGAAATAATATTAAGGTTTAAATGCAGTGACTTTGGACTAGTACCAAAATAATGCTATATAGGCATTTCTAGTCACTTTAAATCATTAAATAATGAACTTAAACCAAAGTGATTATGATCCAACCTTTAAATCTCATTCCCACATATTAGAGTATGTGGTGATGACATGTGTCAACATGATCCCATATTTTAAGTGGTGAATATTAAATCTTAGTTAATTTTTCAATGAGTAGAAATTACTTTTCTAAAATAAAACGAAAGAAACTATTGAATTAAACTTGTGATGCATGTAATGATAATAGATCATCAATTGTGTGTCTTAGAATGCTATCTAGCCTAGTTAAGTATTGTTTGGTGATTGTGTACTCCTTATGTATTTTTATAGACGATAGTACCGACCAAGTCTATGAAGAGGAGGAGTGTTATCAAGACGAAGAAGAAGAAAGCTTCAACCACTGCACCAACCAAGGCAAGCTAGCACTATCCAAGATTAACCCTTGCAAGTTGTACTTGCAAGCCACCATTAGCAATGCAAGCTAACACTTGCAAGTATAATGCTTAGCAAGTTAGGATTAAACTAGATGGTTTAGCAAAGATGTCTTAAGCATGCTTTGATCACACCCTTTTGACTATTAGTACCCCAAGTTTTACTTACAAGTTTTACTCCCCTTAGTACACAGAGTTCTTTACTTGTTCTGAAGGTAGCATAAAAAGTATAAAACTTGACCGACTTAGAAACCTTTAGATGTCATTCTATGGCATGAGATTGAACCCATCCTTCCACCTTAGTGAACACTCTTAACTTAGTAGCTTAGAGTAGATCAAAAACTTGAGTCACTTTAGATGGGAACACTTGGTGAAAATGAATTATGAAAACCTTGGAATGATGAATCATTCTATTGAGATGTTTTGACATGTGTTGAGAAACACAAATGGTTGATGATGATGAAAATGTTGAGGCATGAGCGTTAACCCTTTTATAAAACTGATGGTTGGATTCGGATGCGATACCATTCCAAATTTACCGTACAACCACAATACCTGAATTGGGTAAGGCTTAGCTGGAAATTTATATGCATTAGTATTAGTTCCCTCGCGAGAGAGGTTTGAGCTGAGGCTACCTATCATGATGTCCACCTATACAGTGCCCAAGATGACTGATGGTCATGGTTGGGAGGCCATGCTCATAGGAGAGGTGCTTATACTAGGGTGTGTAAAGGGATGGTTATGTTTGATTATCTGCATACTAAGTATGATGATTCAGGGTTATCCCTGACAGATGTATCGAATCTTGTGGTGAAAGTGTACCACCTCTGCAGAGTGTCAAACTATTCGAATAGCCGCGTCCGCAGTTATGAACAGTTGGAATGGCCATACTGTTTCGTTGTTAGATGTTTTCCAAATAACTTGAAATGAATGATGAATCTTGACTTGACCACAACAGGGTTGTGTTTATGATACTAGCTTCCCAACTTAAGTGATTCTAGAGCTTTACCTTATCTTTCTTTGCTTCTGAACTCAGCTTAGGTTTCAAACTTAACGTTATAGTTAAACTTGGATCTAGCACTTTAACTTAGAATTATAATACTTGTTAGTGGTAGTTTGCGAGTACTTAAAGAGTACTCATGGCTTTTGTCCCTGGCTATTCTCATGGCCAGACTATGAAGGAGATTATCAAGATGATGGTCAGCAGGACGGCTACGATAACTAGGACTATCTCATTGTCGGCCTTTACTGCCCTGAAGATGGACCCCACCGCTACGCTTATCTTTTATTTCCGCTGCTTGCTGTATTAAGACTAGATCATGAGATCCTTATTTGTGTAATACCTTCTGTATGGTTTGTAATGGATGATGTACTATGATATCCAATCCGTCATGTCTCGCAAA
This sequence comes from Avena insularis, assembly GCA_023614405.1. Taxonomy (NCBI): domain Eukaryota; kingdom Viridiplantae; phylum Streptophyta; class Magnoliopsida; order Poales; family Poaceae; genus Avena; species Avena insularis. The sequence continues at coordinate 239,777,802 of CM042692.1, read as the reverse complement.
AATGGTAATCCTGGGATTGCGAGGTATGATATAACGGGCATCTGGGATTAAAAATCCGGGTGTTGACAAGTTGGTATCAGAGCCATCCTAACCATAGGAGACCCTAGTTAGAATGGACGTCCAAACCAAAAACTTAGCTTCAAAACCAAATTGAGTATTTATGAAAAAAAACTATTTCCTCTCTTACCCTTGTGAACTCATTCTTTCTCAAAAATTCATGTTCCTCAAAATTCTTACATTACGACTTAAAACTTGACACACTTGATCACTTCACTAACTTCCTCATCCTTAATTCATGTAGATGGAGACTCAGTTCAGCAAGTTTTACCAGTTGGGAAACAGAGGTCAGCTGATCTTCGAGAGGGATCTGGATTCACTGTCGAAGTTACTGGGACGCCCACATCTAGAGTTTCTTGGAGCTCAACTTCCAGGACCCCCAGGAGGAGACCTACAGTGGCTAGTCACCGTAGATCTTAGAGGAAGCATCGAAGCACCAACTTTCGGGAGAATTCAGTTCTCCGTGAGAGAGAACAACTGGCTAGATGGATTAGCCAGGGCAATGCATGAAGCTCTCACACGTCTATGTGCCCTCAGCGTCAACAAGATCCAAGGAACCCGTTTTGCCCACTATGCAAGATGTGACTTCATGGGAATGCCGATGGAGATGCCAAGTCACCCAGAGTTGAGGCGTCAAGTAGAGAATCTTGACTTCTTGCTGCACGACAGACAGCAGGAACTGGACAATGCCAGAGAGTTAGCCAACCAGAACCGTGCCATTGCCGACCATAAGGCCCAGACTTTCGCACTGCTTGTCCAAGACCGCTAGTCTCTTCGCCGCCAGCGTGCCAAGAAGGATCGCACCATCGCCCGACTTCGCAAGAAGGTGACCGACCTCGAGAAGACCATCAAGGAGAAGGAAGCTCAGCTTGCAGCAAAGGAAGAAGAAGATGAGGGTGAAGACATCCAGGGAGACATGGATTCTTACCTCAGCAACGATGATGACTTTCTGGAGGAGGATGCCGTGGACTTCTACACTGATGATGAAGACTCCGACTTCATCGACGATGAGTAGATGCACTAGAGCACTGTCGTAGCATGAGATGTATCATCTCATTGTATTGTAGCTTACAGAATGGTTCATCAAACCATCTGTTTTCCCTTTGATTGTTGTGGTGTGTGTTGTATCGTGTGCTTGCTTGCATGAATGAAAAAGAAGTTAGTTGAAAAACCTAAGTCTAACTCAAAGTTTTAGCTTTGAAAACCCAAAACTATGAACCTTAGAATTTCCCTCTTACCCGTGTATCTATCTCAATCTTCAGATGACTCGTGGAAACCAAGGAGGGAAGCAATCGTCAAGAAGACCCAATGCTGCAGATCTTGCAGAATCTCATCGCAGACCGTGAAGCAAGCAGGGTCGAGTGTCAAGCCAACTTAGCAACATTGCAGCAGATCGCCTAGATGGCTCTCAACAACCAAGGGCATGGAAATCAGGATCACCAGGGATCCAAACTCAAAAAATTTCAGAACACTAATCCCCCAATCTTCAACCAATCTGAGAACCCATTAGATGCTGATGACTGGTTACAGACCATGGAAAACAACTTAGAAGTTGCCAGAGTTGATGAAAATGAGAAAGTTCTCTTTGCCACCCACTATCTGGCAGGAGATGCAAGAGCTTGGTGGAATAGCATCCGCAATATGAACCATGGTCAAGTGATGACATGGGAAGCATTCAAAGTCAAGTTCAGCCGCACCCACGTGCCGCAAGGTCTAGTCAACAGAATGAGAGATGAGTTCCGTGAATTGAAGCAAGGGAGAATGACTGTGGTGGAGTACCGTGACAGATTCCTGTCACTTGCCAGATATGCACCTGATGAGATCAACACGGAGGCCAAGAAGAAGGAGAGATTCTTGAACGGACTGCATGATGAGATGCAGACTGTCCTTGTCAATATCCGCTTCCAAGATCTCGAAGAACTAGTCGACTCTGCCATTCAGATGGAAGGGAAGATTAACCAGGCAAACGACAACCGCAAGCGTCGTATGATGCAGCAGTCTGGATCCAATAGTCACCAGAAGTACCGTCCCAACCCTTCACCAGGATATGCACCAAGGAACAACCGACCCCCAACATCTCGCCCAAGCTACCCTAACCGTAGAGGAGGCAATGTGAAGTCCGGAGGAAACAATCAGAACTCCGGTAATGCCAACAATTTGAACCGTGCACCTCCCAAGAGCAACAACAACAACAACAACAACACTGCACCTAGAATTGGCAGCAATGTTGTGCCTGTCACAGTCAAGGACAAGTCCTAGATCACTTGTTTTGAGTGTGGAGTGAAGGGTCACTACTCTAATGAGTGTCCCAAGAAGACGACAGCCAATGCCAATGTGAATTCCCTAGCTCAGCAGCAGCGTCGTGTTCAACCAGGAAGGAGATTTTCCCCAGGGAACCCTCACAACCGCAACGGTCGTCTCTTCCACATGAACGCAGAAGAAGCCCAGGAAGCGCCAGATGTAGTGCTGGGTATGTTTTCTGTCAACTCAGTTTTAGTAAGAGTATTGTTTGATTCTGGAGCATTGCATTCACTTGTCACCGAGGAATTTGCATGCACTAGTAAGATTCACCCAACCAACCTGAAGCATGTCATGATAGTTCAAATCCCCGGTTCAACTACAAAAGCTAGAAAAATTTGCAAAGGTGTGCCTATCAGAATACATGGAATAGATTTTTATGCCAACCTAATTATACTTGGAACCAAAGGATTGGAAGTAGTACTAGGTATGGACTGGATGTCAAGGCATACAGGACTGATAGACTGTGCTAAGAAAGCCATCACCATGACCAGTAGTTCCGGAGTCACAGTAGAGCATATCTGTGAAACCTTACCCCGTCAATTCAAGTGCAACAAGAGTGTAGCCCTGCCCACCATAGACCAAGTCAGAGTAGTCTGTGAATACCCCGACATATTCCCAGATGAATTGCCAGGTATGCCCCTGGATAGGGATATTGAGTTCATTATCGAACTAATCCCCGGAACCGGACCTATAGCCCAGAGACCCTATAGCATGAACCCCTCAGAGTTAGTGGAACTGAAGAAGCAGTTGGATGCCATGTTAGAGAAAGGCTTGATTCAGCCAAGCGCATCGACATGGAGATCACCAGTGTTATTCGTCAACAAGAAAGATGGAGGCAACCGTCTGTGTATAGATTACAGAAAGTTGAATGACGTCACCATCAAGAACAAGTACCCTTTGCCAAAGATAGAGGATCTATTTGATCAGTTGACCAGAGCTCAGGTATTCTCAAAGATTGATCTTAGGACTAGTTATCACCAACTTAAGATTCGTGCAACGGATATTCCGAAGACCGCCTTTACTACTCGCTATGGTTTATACGAATATACGGTTATGTCTTTTGGATTAACCAATGCCCCTGCTTATTTCATGAATCTCATGAATAATATCTTTATGAATTTCCTAGATAAGTTTGTAGTTGTGTTTATCAACGACATCCTTATCTACTCCAAGTCAGAGGAAGAGCATGAGCAACATCTCAGGATCATCCTAGAAACCCTGAGAGAGCATCAGTTATATGCCAAGTTCAGCAAGTGTGAGTTTTGGCTAAAGGAAGTAGGATTCCTAGGACATATTGTGTCTGCCAGAGGAGTCTCTGTTGATCCCGCCAAGATCAAAGATGTCGAAGAATGGGAAGCCCCAACCACTCAAACCCAAGTCCGTGCATTTCTCGGATTAGCGGGATATTACCGCAAGTTCGTAGAAGGATTCTCGAGCATAGCCTGACCAATGATCCAATTGTTGAAGAAGGACAAGAAGTTTGAATGGATAGACAAGTGTGAAGCCAGTTTCCAAGAGTTGAAGAAGAGATTGATATCAACCCCAATATTGGTTATGCCAGACATCAAGAAGCCGTTTGATGTGTATTGTGACGCATCCAAGATTGGTCTAGAATGTGTATTGATGCAAGAAGGCAAAGTTATCGCGTATCTGTCTCGACAACTGAAGCAGCATGAGCAGAACTATCCGACCCATGATCTTGAGCTAGCAGCTGTGGTTCTAGCATTGAAGACATGGCGTCATTATTTGATGGGTAATCGCTGTGAGATTTACTCGGATCACAAGAGCTTGAAGTATATCTTCACTCAGAAGGAGCTAAATATGAGGCAAAGAAGATGGATAGAGTTAATCAAGGATTATGACCTTGACATTCACTATCACCCCGACAAAGCCAATGTGGTAGCGGATGCCCTTAGCAGATTGCCGTGTAGGCTTAACACCATGATCAAGGAGAAGCAACCAAGTTTGTATGAGGAGTTGGAGCAGTTCAGGACTGAATTAGTTAGCAAAGGATTCCTAGCTAGCATTAAACTTCAACCCACGTTGATTAGCCAAATCAAGGAAGCCCAGAAGGGAAATGAAAGTATCGACGGAATCAAACGTCGTATTGGTACAGGAAAGGTACCTGGATTCACCGAAGACGAATAAGGAGTACTGTGGTACAAAGGACGTATCTGTGTGCCAGCAGATTCGGAGCTGAAGGAAGTTATCATGAAGGAAGCTCATGATACTCTTTATTCTATCCACCCCGGAGGAACAAAGATGTATCAGGATTTGAAAGAGCAATTTTGGTGGCACAAGATGAAGAGAGAAATCGAAAGCTACATCGCCAAATGTCACATCTGTCAAAGAGTCAAAGCAGACCATCAGAGACCTGCAGGACTGTTGCAACCATTGCAGATTCCGGAATGGAAATGGGATTCTGTCGGAATGGACTTTATCACCGGTTTGCCTACTTCTAGTAGGGGAAATGACTCAATCTGGGTCATAGTTGATAGACTGTCCAAGGTAGCCCATTTTATACCTGTCAAGACTACCTACCAGAGTGCAAAGCTAGCAGAGCTGTACATTGCTAGGATTGTTAGTCTGCATGGAACCCCCAAGACCATCGTGTCAGATCGAGGAACCCAGTTTACTTCAAGATTTTGGCAGAAAGTTCAGGAAGGTTTAGGAACCAAGTTGAACTTCAGTACCGCTTATCACCCGCAAACAGATGGACAGACTGAGAGAGTCAACCAGATCCTAGAGTATATGCTTAGAGCTTGTGTGTTGGAATACAGATCAAAATGGGAAGACTGCCTGCCTTTCGCAGAATTCTCATATAACAACAGTTATCAAGCTAGTTTGTAGATGGCACCATTTGAATTCCTATACGGAAGAAAGTGTCGTACCCCTTTGAATTGGTCGCAAGTAGGAGAGAGTCAGATCTTTGGACTTCTCCGAGAAGCAGAAGAGAAAGTTCACAAAGTCCGTGAGCACCTCAAGACTGCCCAATCCAGACAGAAGAGTTATGCTGACAAGAGAAGAAGAGACCTAACTTTCAATGTCGGAGATTTTGTATACCTCAAAATTTCACCATTGAAGGGAACTCAACGCTTTAGTCTGAAGGGAAAGTTAGCCCCTAGATATATCGGACCTTTCAAGATTCTAAACCACCAAGGAGAAGTATCATATCAGCTGGAACTGCCTGAAGAGATGTCAGCCATCCACAATGTATTCCATATCTCGTTACTCCGCAAATGCTTGGAAGTGCCCGAGAAGACGGAAGTTTTCAAGAACATCGATCACAGAGTTATGGAAATCAACAATGACCTGACCTATCGGGAAGTACCCATCCGTATCTTAGAAGAAGCCTACAGAACCACCAGGACCAGGAGCATCAAGTTTCTTAAGATTCAGTGGAGCAACCATACCGAGGAGGAAGCTACTTGGGAGCGAGAAGATTACATTAGGACAGAGTTCCTAGATCTCTTTAGTTCCTAGTTTCTTTGTAAATCTTAGGACGAGATTTTGTTTAAGGGGGGAAGGTTTGTAACATCCCAAAACTTCAATCCAATCTTATCAAGATCAAATCATCCAAAAATAGGGTTAACAAAAACTTTTTCAAATTTAAAATGAAAGCATTCATGTGTGTGCATTTAAAATAGGAGTTGATTTGAAGTGCCTTGTTTAAGTGATCCAATGCTTGTAAAATGTTTCTTAGGTGATTTAAACATCATCTACATCATTCCCAAACTTTTCCTAAAGAAAATCAAATAAAAAAGAATTAAAAAGGAGGAATGGTCATTTTGGCCATTTTAATCCACTACACTACTTTGAGTGTTCCTAGCACTCATTTCTTAACAGAAACAATTCTTGATCTTTGCACCCCTTGCTAGTACACATAATGAGGTACCAAGGCCCACCTTTTGATCTGCTAAAAACATTCTTTTACTTATTTTAAATGGCATTTAAAAATTGAATCTAATGCATATGCATAGATCACCCCTATTTCAAAAACCATCTTTTTGAGCTCCACTTTCAAAACCCTTGCAACCAGAGACTACCTAGCACTAGTGGAGATCACTCAAAAATTTTGAAACCAAAATTCAAAACTTTTTCTCTTTCGGCCATTTTGTCAAACACCTTGCTGGCAAGATCATTGTGCCCTAACTATTACTGTTTTGGGCTGATATTGTCTAGCAAATTTGAAGTGCTTTGATCATCTTTGTCCCCCTCAAGCCTAACCAGACCCACACCAGCACATCCCCTACCTCCTAGCTGCACTGCATTGCCATGCCGAGCCACTCCTCGCCGGTCGACCGTGCACTCGCAGTAGCAGCCCTCTCCAGCCTCGCCAGTTCGTTTGCTCGCCTCGCCTACCCCGCTAGAGATCTGGTACGTCCCCAACAGACCCTCACTGAGCCGCTAGGGTTCGAGCTCGCCGGCGACATGTTCATCGTCGACGACGACCCTCAGCCGTAGATCCCCCTTCTAATCCTACAGCCCACAGCGCGCGTACCGTTTCGCGTGTTAAGACCCACTGACAAGCGGGACCCCCTGTCAGCTGATCCCCGCGCCGTGGAGTGCCACTGGGCCGGCCCAAGTTCTTTCCCGCGCTAGCCCAACCGTTCAAATCTGGATTTTTCTTTTTAAATTGAATCTAGTTTCTGTCCACTAGTTTAAAATTCAATTCAGAGAGTTTTATAAATCCAAATTGCATGAAACCAATTTTTTCTGAAAGGTATGGAGATGATCTATCCAAGCCCATTGGATTTAATTCAATTAGAGTTATAGATCTCTCCTAATAAAAATAACAAAACAGAAGCTTTTGCAACTTGCAACATTTTTATAAAATCAACCAAGTTAGCTTTTGAGTTGATTCCAACTCTCAAAAATCACATTTCATAATATCTATCGAAATATGAAATAATATTAAGGTTTACATGCAGTGACTTTGGACTAGTACCAAAATAATGCTATATAGGCATTTCTAGTCACTTTAAATCATTAAATAATGAACTTAAACCAAAGTGATTATGATCCAACCTTTAAATCTCATTCCCACATTTAGAGTATGTGGTGATGACATCTGTCAATATGATCCCATATTTTAAGTGGTGAATATTAAATCTTAGTTAATTTTTCAATGAGTAGAAGTTACTTTCCTAAAATAAAAAGAAAGAAACTATTGAATTAAACTTGTGATGCTTGTGATGATAATAGATCATCAATTGTGTGTCTTAGAATGCTATCTAGCCTAATTAAGTATTGTTTGGTGATTGTGTACTCCGTATGTATTTTTATAGACGATAGTACCGACCAAGTCTACGAAGAGGAGGAGTGATATCAAGACGAAGAAGAAGAAAACTTCAACCACTGCACCAACCAAGGCAAGCTAGCACTATCCAAGATTAACCCTTGCAAGTTGTACTTGCAAGCCACCATTAACAATGCAAGCTAACACTTGCAAGTATAATGCTTAGCAAGTTAGGATTAAACTAGATGGTTTAGCAAAGATGCCTTAAGCATGCTTTGATCACACCCTTTTGAGTATTAGTACCCCAAGTCTTACTTACAAGTTTTACTCCCCTTAGTACACAAAGTTCTTTACTTGTTTTGAAGGTAGCATAAAAAGTATAAAACTTGACCTACTTAGAAACCTTTAGATGTCATTCTATGGCATGAGATTGAACCCATCCTTCCACCTTAGTGAACACTCTTAACTTAGTAGCTTAGAGTAGATCAAAAACTTGAGTCACTTTAGATGGGAACACTTGGTGAAAATGAATTATGAAAACCTTGGAATGGTGAGTCATTCTATCGAGATGTTTTGACATGTGTTGAGAAACACAAATGGTTGATGATGATGAAAATGTTGAGGCATGAGCCTTAACCCATTTATAAAACTGATGGTTGGATTCGGATGCGATACTATTCCAAATTTACCATACAACCACAATACCCGAATTGGGTAAGGCTTAGCTGGAATATATGCATTAGTATTAGTTCCCTCGCGGGAGAGGTTTGAGATGAGGCTACCTCTCATGATGTCCACCTATACAGTGCCCAAGATGACTGATGGTCATGGTTGGGAGGCCATGCTCATAGGAGAGGTGCTTATACTAGGGTGTGTAAAGGGATGGTTATGTTTGATTATCTGCATACTAAGTATGATGATTCAGGGTTATCCCTGAAAGATGTATCGAATCTTGTGGTGAAAGTGTACCACCTCTGCAGAGTGTCAAACTTTTCGAATAGCCGCGTCCGCAGTTATGGTTAAACTTAGATCTAGCACTTTAACTTAGAATTATAATACTTGTTAGTGGTAGTTTGCGAGTACTTAAAGAGTACTCATGGCTTTTGTCCCTGGCTATTCTCATGGCCAGACTATGAAGGAGATTATCAAGATGATGGTCAGCAGGACGGCTACGATAACTAGGACTATCTGCCTTCGTCATCATTGCCTGTGCCCCTGAAGATGGACCCCACCGCTACGCTTATCTTTCATTTCCGCTGCTTGTTGTATTAAGACTGGATCATGAGATCCTTATTTGTGTAAGACCTTATGTATGGTTTGTAATGGATGATGTACTGTGATATCCAATCTGTTATGTCTCGCAAAAATGGTAATCCTGGGATTGTGAGGTATGGCATAATGGGCATCTGGGATTAAAAATCCGGGTGTTGACAGAGCCTCAACATAACACCTTCGTAGCACTAAACCCACCTTTATAGTCACCCTGTTACGGTGTGATGTTTGATGTTATCAAGATACTCTTCCGGTGTTAGCAATTAACATGATCTAATGGTCTAAGGACTAAGATTAGTTCGTATGACGTTATAGCAATATAAACATAATGACTCTGATTGTAATGCTATACTTCGGATGAATGTTCATCACATCATTCCACCAATGTTGTGACCTCGTTATTAACAACATCCAATGTCCATGATCAGGAAACCCTGATCATCTTGTTAATCAACAAGCTAGTTTATATGAGAGGCAATACTAGGAACTTTGTATTTTGTTTATTAAACACACATGTATTAACGTTTCCAATTAATACAATTATAGCATGCAAAATAAACATTTATCATAAACATGGAATAAGATAATAACCACTTTATTATTTCCTCTCGGGCATATTCCCTTCAGTCTCCCACTTGCACTAGAGTCAATAATCTAGTTTGAAAAACTTTGCGCATTGAACACCTATGGCTTTCTGGTGTTGCATATACGCGAATGCTGGTGGTTAACATAATCTCCGGATCTGACAGTTTTAGGTCCATGTGTATTTGCATGTCTTTGCGTCTCTACGCATCACTCATTCTCAAATGAGATGGCATTGTATAAATTTTGGTCCTTTGGTGAGACCTTTAGTTTGTTTGGGTTAAAATATGTTGATATTATTGTCATACAATATATCTTGATAGTATTAGCCCACTTTGAACCACACCTAGTTTGATAACAAACTACTTAACACAAATGCCCTCCTTTGCTGCCACTATAGCAGTCATATACATAGCCTTTTGTTGTAGTATCCGTCACAATGTTTCAACTTTGGAACTTATCCAAATCCATCATGGAACATCCTTTCCATTACATTGTGCCACCCATAGTCAAAATTGAGATAAATTTAATTTGTATCTTGTGACAAAACTAGTATCAATGTAACACTTTACAATGAACTACCTTTAACTATTTGTCACTTATACATGATATATTCTTAGTTCTTCCAAAGCTCATAAGAATATCTTTACTATCATCCAATGATCATCTTATGAATCATTCTGGTATGTGCTCATAAAATTTAGATCATAGGACATATTTGTATATATACATATCACGGTATAATTGATCAAAATATTCATGTGATTTTACTCACCAAGTGTTGAAACACTTGAATCTTGATACAATCATTTCCATGCAGCAAGAACCTTTCTTGTTGTTTCTATATTGAACCCTTTCAATATCTCATATAGGTACGTCCGACATAACCATATTAGCGCCTCAATCTATCCATATAGACATTGATGCCAAATATTCCGGTTTTACCCAAGTCTTTCATCGAAATCCTATTTTAATGAAATTCTTAACTTGTGTCAATAAAAGATACATCATTTCCAATCAACAATATGTACTCTACATAATGTATTGGAAATTTGTCTTAGCGCTCCCACTTAATTTCTTGCAAATGCAAGCATCTTCATCATCTCCTATGAAATTAAACTCCTTTAACATTTTTCATCATGGTGAAGATTCCAACTTCACTATGCTCACTTCAACTATTGAAGTTTGCATGCCCTTTTAGCATCCTTTGAATTAACAAAACCCTTCGGACCGTGTCATGTACACGTCCTAGGTAACCATTCTATTAGAATAACCTTGTTTTGTTTATTCAACTACCATATACCAAATTATATGTAGTGGTTGCTACATTAATCCGTCAAGACTAAATATCGCTATGAAAGATCAAATCTTGTCATAGTCAACTCCTTGAACATTGCCGTAAACTTCTTTCCAACATGTCGACTATTTCATAGATGTTAAACATCCATGTCTTTTTATTTATAGATCCAAACACGACTGATAGGCTTCACGCCTTTCCGGAGGGTCTTTCAAGTTAAGAAACTTGATTTCTCGTGTATGGATACTATCACGGATTCTATGAATTCTAGTCATTTATGGAGTTGGGGCCCATCATCGCTTCTTTGCATGTAGTCGGTTCATCATTGTCAAAACAATAACGACTTGCTTATCAAATCACACTATTTGATTCTCATCGACCCACACGGTTCAATATGAACTCTAATCTCCGAGATCACAACCTTTGTAATCACGGGAGCCATGAGCATTGTGGCCGCCACCGGGACACTTTCCGGCGTTGCGCTAGTTAGCATATATAGCTAAGGTTCAACAACCTTATCAAAGTTCTATTGTCCTCCCACTTAACTTTTCGCGAAAAACTCCTTCTCAAGAAACTTGAAGTTCCAAGTAATAAACTCTTTTGTCCTCGGTGTTATGGAGAAATTCCCAACAAATTCTTTGGGATAACCTACAAAGACGTGCTTATCCGACTTTGGTTGTAAACATTTTACTTATGCATAGCATACCAAAATTTAAGAAAAGACAATTCAGGTTTTATCCCAAACCATAACTTATATGGTGTCATTTCAACGGATCACGATGGTGCTCTTTTCAGTGTAAAAGCGGTAGTCTCTAAAGCTTCAATCCTTAAAACATAATGGCAGTTTTATAAATGACACCATTGATCTTACCATGTCAAACATGGTTTGATTTCATCTCTCGAATATGCCATACTCCTATGGTTTATCGGGAAACACAAATCATGGAACAATTCCTCAAATCTTAAGTGTTTTGCTAAACATGTAACTCAAATATCTTCCTTTATGATCAAATCATAAACTCTTTTATTTTCTTGTTACAATGATTTTTCACTTCATCTTGAAAGTCTTTGAACAATTTTCAAATGTTTCATACTTCTTCCTTATTAAGTAAATATATAAATATATTCACTCAAATTTCTGGAGAAAGCATATGAAGAAAAAAAGATACATCGCATATGGCTACACATAATGGACTATGCACATCAGCATGTACAATTTCCAATAAGCTAGTCATCCGTTCCTCTTTGGCCTAAGAACAGAGTTTCAATTATCTCGAGGGAAGTCTCACAAATGTCAATTGATCAAAATCAAAGACTCCAAAAATCCACCAACATGGATTTTCTTCATGTTTTCTTTCCAATATAATTTAAATAGCGATGCCACTTCATAAGTGATCTTTCAATCATTTGTCTTGCGACATTTTAGCAATAGTGTTTATGGATGTGATTTCTCCCACTAGACTTGTAAAGTTCATTCATCCTTTATGGAATACAGTAATTATTTGAACAACCATTGTTCTCGTAATACCGGAACAAAATAACAATTATTAAAACAAATCTTGAAGGCTAGGTTTGACGGCAACGAAAAACACAATAACACTTTATTTGTTTTCGATGAACATCATCACTTATTCTCTTGCTAGTTACTTAGGCCGTTGCAGTTCATGAATTGTGTTGTTCTGTATGATACTTCACACCAACCAATTCGGTATCCATTACCGGTATCCAATACCTAAGAACCACATTGTTTAACAAGCAAGGAATACAGCCATAACATGTATATCTTCTATATACCTAAGTTGGACATCTCCAACCTTTTATTTTCTGCCAAATATTTTATAGATTCTCTTTCAGCAATTCCTTTTCTTTTAAAAGAATCTATCAACATCAATAGTGGTGTCATTCACATGACACATGGTACAAAGCTTGTATATAGTCAAATACTAATACCTTTGGACTCGCACTTTGAAGTGGATCACCATCATCAAATGTTTGGCATTCTTTCAAAAATCCATTCTTTAGTAATCTTTTAGTGTAGTAAACATTTTACTTACATCTTCTATTCATCCTTATCATGAAAACTTTCATGATCAAGCTACTATAGCCTATAAGGAAGAATGACGAGTATAATTTTAGTTCCCAAAACCTTTTGGGAGATTCGAATGCCTAGCATCTCCATCCTTCACAAATTCTCATACAATATGAGAACATGTATTTTGCTAAATTGTACTCTATCATAATGCAACCAAAAACATTGTTCAGATATCACAATATCTTCCACACATGATGGTTTCTGAAACAATTTTTCAGTTCCTAGATAATCTTGATATTAAAACAACTTTTGAATATCAATAATCATGGAGGCAAACATGATACTTTAGATACTAACATTGGAATTCTTACTCTTGATTTAATACTACTTATTAAACTTCATGGAGTAAATAGAGTTTGCTGAAAGTTTGCAATAGGACTTTTAAACTTTAAATTGACATTCAAAACAATACGATACCAGTTCGTAAAGTAAATATCCAGAATTATATAGTTCTATTATCTCAATTAAAACTAAGCGTAAGGTAGTAAACAGATGCCAATGACTACAACAAATTATGCAAATTCACTTCGATTTAGTTTATGAGAAATTGAGTTCGACTAATCCAAATTAGAAATGAACTCACACTCAAAAACGACATCCCTCGTGCCTTTTTGGTGATTACATGAACCAAATCCACTACACCAAGTCTGATCATCACGTGAGTCGGTGTAGCTTCAAAGGCGAGCATCAATATGGTCATCATATCAACTATATGACTCATGCTTAACCTTTCGGTCTGTGTTCCGAGGCCATGTCTGTACATGCTAGGCTCGCCAAGTAAGAACCTTAGTAGTCGCGTGTGTAAAACTGTCTTACACCCGTTGTATGAAAGCGTAGAGTCGAGTACACCCGATCATCACGTGATGTCTCGAAACACGATCCATAGAACGGTGCATACTTAAGGAAGAACACATTTTTATCTTGATATCTAAATGAGGGATCATCTTAAAATGCTACTAAAACGCCAAACTAGCAATATAAGATGCAAACATCTAATGTATAAAGTGAGATGATATGGTCCATGCATTTCATCTCTATCATATGCATCATGGTATGATCTCTATCATTCCTTTCTATGTAAGGCCAAGGTCTATGGAACTTACACATTAGGTGTGTTGTAAGAGTATCAACTATATATCAACTTACAACATTACCATATCATGACACTAGCCCAGCAACGATCTAAACTAGACGCCTCTAATTTATCAATTGCAAATTTTACGTGGCTTAGGGCTTTCGGAGATAGAACCGTTCTTACCTACGAACATGAAACACAACGAGGATAACCAAGTTATTAGCAACTCGTTGTAAATCAGATATTGACTATAGTAGGAGAGACAGACACCTTGACCACTTATGCAAAACAAGTTGCATGTCAGTTGTGGAACCGGTCTCATGTACGACGACATGTAAGGTTGGTCCGGGCCGCTTCATCCCACTATGCCACCAATATCCAAAATACATAGAAGATGCAATAACATGATCATCATCGCCCACATATAAACATTTGTGTACTACCCGTGCAAAGCACCTACGCATAGATCAGGCTCTGATACCACTGAAGGGTTCGCAGCATAGAAAACAAAAAATTTCCTACGATGAGAACTATACGCCAAGATCTATCTACTAGATACAGAGCAACGAGTGGATATACATCCATGGAGAACTTACCCTCGAAGACAACGAGTTTTGTTAACGAGTAGGAACTCGTGGATGATGTAGTCGCACTCTTGTCGATCTCAAGATCGTGATGAAGTCCAGCAGGTCCGGCTCCAGCACGTCCATCAGATCTAGCTCCAGCAAGTCCAGCACCACCAAGTCCAGCACCACAAAGCAGCGGTGCATCCGTGATCGCACACACGTCCGGTACCCCGACAACCTCCAACCCTCGCTCTAGCAAAGCAGCGGAAGCAACAACTCCTTTCTAGATAAAGCCACCGGGAACATGTATCTCGCTAATCCGAGACCATGGGGGAATAATACTAGAGGGGGAGAGAGATCCTTCATGAGGAGGTGTGAGGAAGAAGGAGTGAGAGGGGGGCCTTTTATAGGAGGAGGGGAGGGTGTCCCTTCACCTCCCCCATTCATGTGGTGGTAACCCCCTCCACATTAAAATGCCCCTTCACATTCTCTTTTAAAGTCTCCACTTTAAATGCATTAAATTTCTCCAAATTTAATGCTCTCTCATTTAATAAAACTCTTTTATTAATTTTATTCAGAATTTTTTTAATTACTTTAATTAACAAACATTCACATAAAACCCCCTGCAACATTTCAATATTACATGCAGAACCAATTTCAGCAATTTCACCCGAAACAGTTTTGGTGTCTATTGAAATAATTCCAGTGCTTTCTTAAATCTTTATCTGAAACATATTTGCTCCAAATGGTGTCGGTATCCCTTAAGTGTGTCACCCTATGGTTCGCGAATAATGCAGACATGATCGAGACCCCTCTCTGATCAATAATCAGCAGCGGGACCTGGAGATCCGTACTGACTCCCACATATTCAACGATGACTCTTGTGATCGTGTGAACCTTTAACGTCGTAACTAAATCCCTTTGTCTCGTGATATATTACATGTCTGAGATTCGATCATTGGCATCCAAATACCTAGTTTGATCTCGTTATCGACATGCACTCTTTTCTCGTTCCCGTGATATAACATTCTAGTGATCACTTCACTTGCTTGCAAGCTATTTCAATGTGATATCACCGAGAGGGCCCAGAGTATATCTATCCATCATCTGGATGGACAAATCCCACTCTTGATCCATGAGCCTCAACATAACACCTTCATAGCACTGAACCCACCTTTATAGTCACCCTGTTATGGTGTGACGTTTGATGTTATCAAGATACTCTTCCGGTGTTAGCAATTAACATGATCTCATGGTCTAAGGACTAAGATTACTTCATATGACGTTATAGCAATATAAACATAATGACTCTGATCGTAATGCTATACTTGGGATGAATGTTCATCACATCATTCCACCAATGTCGTGACCTTGTTATTAACAACATCCAATGTCCATGATCAAGAAACCTTGATCATCTTGTTAATCAACAAGCTAGTTTATATGAGTGGCATTACTAGGAACTTTGTATTTTGTTTATTAAACACACATGTATTAACGTTTCCAATTAATACAATTATAGCATGCAAAATAAACATTTATCATAAACATGGAATAAGAAAATAACCACTTTATTATTGCCTCTCGGGCATATTCCCTTCAACTAGATGTGCTGTTGCTACTAGGGAGAAAACAACAATCCTTTGTTCATAGAACAATCGTATTGTTTACTTTACATGCAATTCGTAAATCAATAATCTGTTGCTTGCAACTTAATACTGGAGGGGGTTCGGATGATAACCTGAAGGTGGATTATTAGTCATAGATGCAGTTGGATGGCGGTCTATGTATAATGTTGTAATGCCCAATCATGTCTCAAAGGAGTCAAGATGATTAGTATATGCATGTATTGCTTTCTCGAAGTTTGTCAATTGCCCCACTGTAATTTGTTCACCCAGCATGTTATCTATCTTAAGGAGAGCCACCTCTAGTGAACTATGGATCCCGGTCCTTTTCTTTTACATACAATCTATAGACTGTTTACTGCTCTGTGTTTACTTTCTGCAAATTATTACTTCCTTCGATTCAATACGTTTAATCCTTTGTTTTCAGCAAAACATGGTGAGATTGACAACCTCATCGCAAGTTGGGGACAGAGTTTTGTGGTTGTGTTGTGCAGGTCTCCACGTTGCTACTAGCACCGGTAGTGCGCCCTGCCAAGGCTCAGCTAGTAACACCTTTGGGGTGTGTCCTTGCTCCTACTGGTTCGATTAAACCTTGGTTTCATAACTGAGGGAAACTTGCTGCTATGCTCATCATACCTTCCTCTTGGGGTTCCCAACGAGCTCTACATCAACACCGAGCTATCAAGCATTTTTCTGGCGCCGTTGCCGGGGAGTCAAGGACATCTTCACAAGGGGAGTCCCTCATAACCAATCTCTTTACTTTGTTATTTTTGTTTTGCTTAGTTTACTTTTGCTTTGTTTGCTTGTTTCTTTATCAAAAACACAAAAAAATAGTTTTACTAGTTTGCTTTCTTATTTGAAAACACAAAAAAATGACTACTCTTGAAAACACTAAGTTGTGTGACTTCACTAGCACCAACAGCAATGATTTTATGAGCACACCTATTGCTCCACCTGTGCCTGAAGATACTTTCTTTGAGATAAAACCTGCTTTACTCAATCTTGTTATGAGAGAACAATTTTTTGGTATTGGTAATGAAGATGCTGCTGCCCATCTAAATAACTTTGTTGAACTTTGTGAGATGCAAAAGCATAGGGATGTAGATGGTGATATTATTAAGCTAAAATTGTTTCCTTTCTCTTTGAGAGGAAAAGCTAAAGAATGGTTGAATTCCTTAACTAGGAATAGTATTGATTCTTGGACTAAGTGCAAAGATGCTTTCATTGGAAAATACTATCCTCCTGCTAAGATTATATCTATGAGAAGTGAAATAATGAAGTTTAAACAATCTGATAATGAACATGTTGCTCAAGCTTGGGAAAGAATGAAATCTTTGGTAAAGAATTGTCCCACTCATGGACTGACTTCTTGGATGATCATCCAAACTTTTTATGCAAGATTGAATTATTCTTCAAGGAACCTATTGGATTCTGCTGCTGGAGGTACCTTTATGACCATCACTTTGGGTGCTGCAACAAAACTTCTGGACAATATGATGGTTAATTATTCCGAATGGCATACTGAGAGATCTCCACAAGGTAGGAAGGTAAATTCTGTTGAGGAAAATTCCTCCTTGAGTGATAAGATTGATATTATTATGTCTATGCTTGTTAATGGGAAAGCCCATATTGATCCAAATAATGTCCCTTTAGCTTCTTTGGTGGCTCAAGAAGAGCAAGTTGATGTGAACTTCATAAGAAACAATAATTTTGGCAATAATTCTTATAGGAACAATTTTGGTAACAACAATTATAAGCCATATCCTCCCAACAATGGTAATGCTTATGGAAATTCCTACAACAATAATAGGAGTGCACCCTCTGAACTTGAAGTTATGCTTAAAGACTTTATTAGTAAACAAACTGCTTTCAATAAAACTATTGAGGAAAAACTCTCTAATGCTGAAAGAAATATAACATCTTTGGCTGAAGCTCAATCTTCTTTGAATAAAATGGCTGCTAAACCTAAAACTAATGATAATCCCTTTGCAGCTACTAATGCCATACAAGTAAGAATTGATGAAAATGTTAGACTATTAGCTGAATTACATGCTAAGTGGGAAAGAGAAGATGAAATTGCTAGAAACATTAGTGTTTCTACTATCACCACCACTAGTGTTGAGGCTAGTAATAGTTCTACTACTCTAGATGATAAATTTGATTTTGATCTTGATGGTTGCAATATCTCTGAAGTTATTAAGTTCCTACAAAAGCTTGCTAAAAGTCCTAATGCTAGTGCTATGAACATGGCCTTTACAAAACACATTACTGATGCTCTCATAAAGATTAAAGAAGAAAAGGTGAAACATAAAGCTTATATTCCTATAAAAAAAGAAGATGGTTGGGAACCCATCATTAATATGAAAGTGAATGACTTTGATTTCAAAGCTTTATGTGATCTTAATAGTAGTGTTTCTATTATGCCTAGAAGGATTTATGATATGCTTGATTTGCCTCCTCTTGAAGATTGTTATTTGAATGTCCCACTTGATGATAATGCTAAAAAGAAACTCATGGGGACTCTTAATGATGTTCTTATTATGGTTAACAATGCCTATGTCCCCGTTGATTTCTATGTTTTGGATGTTGAATGCAATGCTTCTTGTCCTATTACTTTGGGAAGACCTTTTCTTAGAACTATTGGTGCCATTATTGATATGAAAGAAGGCACCATTAAATATCCACTCCCACTCAAGAAAGGTATAGAACACTTCCCTAAGAAGAGAGAGAAGATTTCTTTTGCTTCTCCTATGAAAACAAAATTTGGTCTTAATGCTTCTTCATTTGAGAACACTTGATTCTTTTTCTTGCTTCTTATGCCTAACTTAAAGGCGTTAAAGAAAAGTACTTATTGGGAGATAACCCAAAAGTTTTAGATGAGTCTTGGAAGTTATTACTTGAGCAATAACCGCTCCTTATCCTTTTTATTTGCTTTTTGTGCCAAGAGTAACCTCTAATGAGAGAGAAGTAATGATTGGGAAAGTTGCTGTCCCGAAATAGATTTCTGTGCTTCACCGTAAATATTCGTGTAAAATCTCTGAATGTCTTTTTGAGGCGTGATTTTTTTGCTTCTGCCCCAGGTTGTTATATAACTTTCATTAGTTCAATACTTTTTGATTTGAGGAACAGAAGGTCTTCGAAAAAATTCGTCTTTACCTGCTGGTCTGTTTTGACAGATTTCTGCCATTTTCTGCATTTGCTTCTTGTTGGTTCCTTTTTGAGTTCTTTTGGGGAATTGAGATTTTTGAGGGAAGTGCTACAGTAGCTAGTGTTCTAATGGAAGTACATTTGGTGTTAGAACTGAACCTTAAGACTTATTTATCTTGAGTGCACTAATGTTGCTAATAAAGATTGTGTGAAGTTTTGTATGAAGGAAAAACTTCAGGTGTATGGAAGGAATGAGTAATGAGATGAAGGATGGACTAAAGCTCAAGCTTGGGGATGCCACACGTGTCACCCCAAGAAATATCCAAGAAGTACAAGTGTCAAAGCTTGGGGATGCCCAAGGCATCCCCTTCTTCATCAATAAAAATCCCAGGTTTCTTCCAAACGCTTCATTTTTATTGTTTCATGCACAGTTATATTGTTCTTGGAGCGTCTTCTTTTTATTTTTTCTTTTGGTGTTTCTTTTGCTTGGTTTGCTTAGTTTGCTGAATAAATTGGTTAGACCCCCTCTTTCATACATTGGTTTGCAAATAGTTTGGTTTGGATTGGAAAAGAGTAGGAAAGTTCATGCTTATGTGGTAAAAAGAGCTCGTTTTTGACCGTGCCTATGCTTTGTCATGCCATGCTTGATATTGTTTTGGCTTTATTCTTAGTATTCTTTGCTGTAGCATGACCTGTTATAAACAATTTAGATTGCTTAATGTGCCTTGGATGAATCATGCATTGTTTTAGCATATTAAAGCATAGTATAGTGGTATTCTCCTTTGATGCTTTATTTGGGTTGACTTGGCGCATGCTCACACCATGTTATGACTATCTCAAGTCACCATAAGCCTTTATGATCCTTTAGTTTTCAACTTGTAGTATCACTTTATGCTTTTATCAATGATGTTTTGTCGCTCTGCCTGATTATGGCCATTATTGCTCTCTTAGTTCGTCGCTCCCAATCTTTTGCTAGCCTCCACAACCAAGTATGAGTTCCACTCATGCATCCAACTCCTTAAACCAAGTTATTCCAAAGAGTCCACCATACCTACCTACTAGCTTATGCTATTCCAAGTATATTCATGTTTTTGTTTACCTTCCAAATTAAACTTGTTATGAGAAAACTAGTGATTAAAGCTCTAACGAACTTGATGGCACACTTTACTTTTCTTGCCCTTAATAAAATTGAACCATTGGGTCCTTCTTTGTTGCGTATATGCTTGCGCTTTATAAGTTGAAATTAGCAGAACCATGTATCATGGGGAACGCTTTCAACATTGCACTTGTACTTTGTACCCCGTTGATATTATGTTCTTTTGCTTATGGATCCCGACGGTGTGAAATAAAAGTGGAACTTGTAAGATCATGGAGTTTGTATGTGTGTTAGAGAAATGCCTGGGCTGCTAGCCTAAGCCATGCCTAATCATGGTGGAAACTTGCAGCATCACCATAATGAGCACTCTATGAAGCATCCTCAATAAAAACCTATGCAAATAGCAAATAAAAAGATCGCTGAGATGCTCATTGTCTGCTTGCCTTATCATTTTGATTATGGGATAGCTCCTATATCATGTGCAAGGGGTACCCCGTTGGCGGTTCTTTATGATACATATGTACTTACAATGACAAGAGCTTACTCGTGACTAAAGTTGAGTAGCATGAGGTTCGGTCTTCGTAAGTAAGGGGCATGAGATTTTGGTTTATAACTTGTCAAGCATATCCTCTTAGTTATGTCACTTTCACCTTAATCACCTTCAAGATGCTTATGATAGGGGCAATGAGAGCTGAAAGCTATAAGTACCATAATTTTTGGAAGCTCTTTATCAGACTTGAATCCCTACTTCCTTCTATGAAGGCCTTTCTTCCACCATTATATTTAGTCTCCACCTTCTACCTTTATGCACCTACTTTGAGAGCATAGTGGCCATTCTTAGTTCTATGTGCATTGTCCCAAGACTAGTTGATTGATGCATAACTTGATATTGCTTGTTTTAAACTATTTGTATCTAGTCACTCTTATGAACTTTGAAGGTGACCTATGCATTTATATTTGCTACTCTATGAGGGATAAGCTGAATACTATTATGCTATGTTTTCCTTATGTGAAACAAACAAACATCTTGCAAAGCATTGTTATTCATGAATCTTTTGTTTGTGCCTTTTCATGTTGCATCTTAGTTTCCTTGTCTTATTGCTAGAACCTTGTCTTTCATGTTATGATTGAAGTACTTTGATCCCAGCTTTGAATGTTTTACAAATACTTTGATCAAGTCTTTGATGGTGCATGTCACCTCAAAAATTATTCTTTCTTTTTATCACTTACCTACTCAAGGACGAGCAGGAGTTAAGCTTGGGGATGTTGATAAATTGCAAATGTATCTATAATTTGTGATGTTCCATGCTTGGTTTTATCCACTTTCTTGTGTTTTGTCCACATGTTGGAGTACTTTTCATATGATTTCTTGGACTAACCTATTAACAAGAGCCACAGTGCCAGCTGCCTGTTTTCTGCTGTTTTTGGTTCTAGGAAAGTCAGAAAATGAATATTCTCGGAATTGGACGGGACAAAAGCCAAAGTGCCTATTTTTCCAGAAGTCATCAGATGCCAGAATACGAGACGGAGAAGGGCTGGGGGCTGGCCACACCACCTGGTCGTGCGGCCAGGCCTGGCCCACGCCAGGGGGTGGTCTGGCCGACCCCAGCACCCCCTCGACCTCTCCTTCCGCCTATAAGATGCCCTCGGGACGAAAACCCTAAGTACCCGATCAAAAATCCACAAAAGAGTCTGTAGCCACCGTCATCTCTATCCCTAGATCGAGAGGGATATGAAGCTCTTCCTGGCACCCTCCCGGAGAGGGGAAATCACCCTGGAGGCCTTCTTCATCACCATGCAAGCCTCCGGTGTGATGCGTGAGTAGTTCATCCTTGGACTACGGATCCATGTAGTAGCTAGATGGCTGGTTCTCCTTCTTTGTGCTTTCATGTTTAGATCTTGTGAGCTCCGTTCATGATCAAGATCATCTATTTGTAATTCTGCATGTTGTGTTTGCGGGGATCCGATGGATATTGAGATGCTATTTCAGATTGATTATTGATTCTATCATGTCTTTGTTATTTGTGATCTTGCATGCTTTCCGTTGTTAGTAGCTATCTTGGCCAAGTAGATGCTAGCAACTCCAAGAGTTAGTATTTATGCTCGATAGTGGGTTCATGCCTCTAGTAATCTGGGGAAGTGACATAAATCTCTAAGGTACTAGATGTGCTGTTGCTACTAGGGAGAAAACAACAATCCTTTGTTTATAGAACAATCGTATTGTTTACTTTACACGCAATTCGTAAAGCAATAGTCTGTTGCTTGCAACTTAATACTGGAGGGGGTTCGGATGATAACCTGAAGGTGGATTATTAGTTATAGATGCAGTTGGATGGCGGTGTATGTATAATGTTGTAATGCCCAATCAAGTCTCAAAGGAGTCAAGATGATTAGTATATGCATGTATTGCTTTCTCGATGTTTGTCAATTGCCCCGCTGTAATTTGTTCACCCAGCATGTTATCTATCTTAAGGAGAGCCACCTCTAGTGAACTATGGACCCCGGTCCTTTTCTTTTACATACAATCTATAAACTGTTTACTGCTTTGTGTTTACTTTCTGCAAATTATTACTTCCTTCCATTCGATACGTTTAATCCTTTGTTTTCAGCAAAACACGGTGAGATTGACAATCTCATCGCAAGTTGGGGACAGAGTTCTGTGGTTGTGTTGTGCAGGTCTCCACGTTGCTACTAGCACCGATAGTGCGCCCTGCCAAGGATCAGCTAGCAACACCTTTGGGGTGTTTCCTTGCTCCTACTGGTTCGATTAAGCCTTGGTTTAATAACTGAGGGAAACTTGCTGCTGTGCTCATCATACCTTCCTCTTGCGGTTCCCAACAAGGTCTACATCAACACCGAGCCAACACCTAGCATCACAGTCAGCATCTCGTACCGTCGCTAGGGGCCGCCCCAAGGCCAACCGAAGATGCCACGAGCTCCGCCGTGGTGAGCTTCATGTCCACGGTGAAGGAATCGAGCGGAGGAGATCTTAATCGGCCGCATTGACTCGATCTTCTTCAAGCCCAACGAGTACCACCGCCCGCTTCCTCGTTGATTCCATCTGCCTCAGCTCCATCGAAGGTCAGCCGCGCGTCAAGGGTAAGCCGCTGATGCCCGTGCGCCTTTTCTCCACCTTCCTCTCGCTGAGTAGCGCTATCGTGTCATGCGCCACCGCTCACCGTCATCGGGCGCCATTGAAACCGGTGCTTTGGTGCCCGTTTCTTAGCAACATGACCATCAGTAGCATCGCCTCGGTCTCGTCGTTCGAGCGCGTGTCTTAGTGTATCCACGTAGGCACAGTAGCGCCGCCGTCGTGTGGTCGCCGACGTCGATTGACCACCACCGTGTGAGCAGCAGGTCAAACTATGGCAGGTCCCGCCTCGCTGAGGTGCTATGTGACGTGGCCATAGGGCCCAACAGTCAGTGACACTGGCTAGAACCAACCACAGTATAAAAAAAATTAAAATACAATGCCTGCGGCAGCGTGATGTCATGCCTGCGTCACTCCTCGTCGTGTGAGAACCTTTGACCGGTCAGTGCCCCGGTGGCATCTTACGTGGTCCTGACCCCACTGGTTAGTGACCTAGGCTAGGTGTTGGCTGGGTGTAAACAGTATTTCATGTTAAATAAAATTTCAGAAAACGATTAAATCTTAGAAATTGAATATCTTTTGTTTTATAATTTAAAAAATATATATTATATATCAAAATGTTCAGAAAAATAAACTCTATAATATAAACCTATTATCATATATTATTTTCCAACTTAAATGAAATAATTATTATTATTACTAAATATTCTATTAAGGATAAATTTTTAAAAAAGCATATACTATTATTTAAAATTCATAAAAATAAAAAAATAATATATCAAAATTCTTGAAAAACAAAATATATAAACTTGTTATATATATTTTTTGTGATACTTAACTAAATATTTATTATTTACTTAGTATTTATAAAGTGTTAAAACTTATAAAAATCATATCCTATTATTTATAAATTATAAAAATATTTATAATATACCAAAATGATCACAAAAATAAAACCTATACTTTAAAAATATCATCTTCCATAAATGAAGTCAAATAAAAGGTAAGGTCTAATAAATCTTATTTAAATCCTTTTCGTTTATTTTAACCTATTAAAAATATGAAAACCTTTATTATTGCCTTTATTCTTATTTGTTTAAAGTCTAAAAGTGTAATAACAAGTTTAGTTGGTGTTTATAAGAAGTCAAAATAAATCCAACCCCTTTAAAATGTAATTCCTAAAGACATCATTCAAAATAGTTATATTTTATTCCTTAAAAAGATTTTATCCACTATAAAATAACAAAAATAGTGTATTGCTTGTCTTGAGGATTCTCCTCATCCATAAAATCACCAAGCTATTATCCACTAATTCTTTTACCAGTTTAGGAATCCACCTAAAGAACTAAACCAAGTTTTTAAGTAATTTTAGCAATACCCTATCTATGCTTATAAAATATAAGCATTAATTAGAAAGTAATTCTACTCACCTATAACTTTAATAAAGCAACACCTCATTCAAGTGATAATACTTAAATTCTAACTTTGTGGAATGTTTAGAAGTCAACCATCTACAATATGGAGCCTTATTCAAAACATGTAAATATCCACCACTTGTGCTATGGTTGTTTAATGTAGTAATGTTTTCCTCTTTAATAATCTTAGCTAATAAGAAACCTTAAAAGTGTAAATTCATGATTGAAATGCTTTCACTTCTGAGGTAACCTGTTCATCAAAAGTAATTCTTTTAAAATTAAATATAAATGAACTCTACATTTGTCTTTAATTCTCTAAGGTTATAATAGAAAGCTTGACTAGAATAAAGTTTGAATCAATTGTCAACATCTTGGATGCTGTGTCATTGAATGTTACTTGTTGCTTTCGCCTATTGTATCTAACACATGATCACAAGCCTTAATAAGAAGCACAAGTGTGAAGATAGTATAAAAGTACAACACATTCCAAAAAACTCATCACAAGCTTGAAATCCTAGATCAGATACGATTAGTCCGGGGATTCGCATTTATCAAACTACATTACATTACTTATGCATAATTGCATCTTGCTTCTTTAAACATTCGTCCTTACTGGACCAAAGATGCCATTTACAGAATTTGGATCTTCTATTGTCTTGAAAACCGTGAGTGCATAATCTTGCAATCACAAAAGGAAAGTTCACAACTTGCTCATGTCCTTTGATTATTTCTATCAAATGCTTGTAACTCAAATGTTGTCATCACCTGCATTTCAAAAAGGTTAGAAAATACTATTTTCATAATAATATTATGGATTATTTACCAAGTAGTAATAATCTACTACTGATACAGTTCCAGTGGTAAAGGAACATAATATCTCGGACTTAACAACCAATATCGCCAGTGATTCTAGCGCCGTATATTACGCGTTAACCATGAGATTTGGAATGGGACGGAGAAGTCAGCTGTATCTTCTTCCTCTTGCATGCATCCGGATGGCTAGGTTGTGGCTGTTATCCTCGTAGCGTGCATTTATTGGTAATTCGTAGAGGATTTGTGATTATTGGCTCAACACTTCGAGCTCGTTGGGGAACCCCAAGAGGAAGGTATGATGAGCACAACAGCAAGTTTTCCCTTAGTTATGATACCAAGGTTATCGAACCAGTAGGAGCAAGGAAACACCTCCCAGGTGTTGTTGCCAACTCAGAGTCCTGCACAACACAACCACAGAACTTTGCCCCCAACTTACAGTGAGGTTGTCAATCTCACCGGTTTTGCTGAAAACAAAGGATTAAACGTATTGTCTGGAAGAAAGTAAAATCTTGTAGAAACTAAACACAAAACAGTAAACAATTGTACATTAATGGTAAAAGAAAGGATCAGGGTCCATAGTTCACTAGTGGTGGTTCTCCTTAAGATAGATGACATGTTGGGTGAACAAATTACAGTGGGGCAATTGACAAACATCGAGAAAGCATACATGCATATACTAATCATCTTGACTCCTGTGAGATTTGATTGGGCATTACAACATTATACATAGGCCGTAATCCAACTGCATCTATGACTAATAATCCACCTTCAGGTTATCATCCGAACCCCCTCCAGTATTAAGTTGCAAGCAACAGATAATTGCATTACACATTGCGTGTAAACTAAACAATACGATTGTTCCATGAACAAAGGATTGTTGTTTTCACCCTAGTAGCAACAACACATCTAGTACCTTAGAGATTTATGTCACTTCTGCAGAATACTAGAGGCATCAACCCACTATCGAGCATAAATACTCCCTCTTGGAGTTGTTAGCATCTACTCGGCCAAGATATCTACTAACAACGGAGAGCATGCAAGATCACAAATAACAAAGACATGATAGAATCAATAATCAATCTGAAATAGCATCTCAATATCCATCAGATCCCCGCAAACACAACATGTAGGATTACAAATAGATGATCTTGATCATGAACGGAGCTCACAAGATCTAAACATGGTAGCACAAAGGAGAAGAACCAACCATCTAGCTATTACATGGACCCGTAGTCCAAGGATGAACTACTCATGCATCACACCGGAGGCTTGCATGGTGATGAAGAAGGCCTCCAGGGTGAATTCTCCCCTCTGGCAGGGTGCTGGGAAGAGCTTCAGATCCCTCCCGATCTAGGGATGGAGATGACAGTGGCTACAGACTCTTTCGTGGAATTTTGATCGGGTACTTAGGGTTTTTGTATCGGAGGCATCTTATAGGCGAAAGGGGAGGTCGAGGGGGTGCCCTAGCCGGCCACACCACCCCCTGGCACGGGCCAGGACTGGCCGCGTGGCCAGGTGATGTGGCGGCCCTCTGGCCCCTCTCCGTCTCGTATTTTGGCTCCGTGTCCCCCTCGGTGAAATACTGACTATGGTTTTTGTCCCATCCAATTCCGAGAATATTCATTTTCTGACTTTCCTGGAACCAAAAATAGCAGAAAACATGCAGTTGGCACTATGGCATTTTGTTAATTGGTTAGTCCAAGAAAGTGTATAAAAAGTACTCCAAAGTATGTACAAAACATAAGAAAGTAGATAAAAACCAAGCATGGAACATCAAAAATTATAGATACGTTTGCATCGTATCAATATGCAGCATATGGGTGGGAACCCTCAACGTCCCACGATAGTTCTTGCATCTGACGGTCTGTACCAACCATTGCCGTAATTCAAGATGTGGTCATGGCATACACCAAGGGGACATGCGGGGTCGCGAAGGGGGCAGTGATTGGCTTGGATCTTAGACTGGGCCCCATACCAAGGAAGTATGGACGAGCCAATAACTCAGATGTGCAACAAAGCTAAGGTCTCTCATGGGTAAAGCAATGCACCTCTGCAGAATGTAAGAATTGTGACATGTTACTCCCTATTCCGGGAAGGAGCTATGAACGCAGCAGGATAGGAACCCCATGAAGGTTCTGGTCAACCTGTGAAAGTTGTCAGACATAGTTTTTAGAATAAAAGCAACCTTTGAAGAAATGTTTACAAAAACCTGCATTGCCTACGACCTCTAGTCTGTGGCTGTAGAGATAGTGCATCATACATTCCTTTTTAGTGAACTTGCTGAGTACGCTCGTACTCAACCATACCTTCTTAAACCTCGCTAGGTTCTAAGCCGTTGAAGACGACGTCAACACCAACTTATGCTCAAAAAACCATCATCGAGAGCTCAAGTCCTTCAATAAAATCAATGAAGTCAACAAATACATCGACTGAAGTGAAGAGGAAGTCCCTGATTAAATAGGAGTAGATACTCTAGCCATAAAACCTACTTCTGTAGAGCATTGTATTAGCAGCAACTGCAAACCAAATAGTTCAGATGCTAGTCTTAGTTACTAGATAGTTCCGAGTTATTATTTCTGGTTCTTCTTTGTAAGAAGTTTCTTTATCTCTCTTTCACCTAGAGTGTTCTCTGGATCTGTTGTAAAGAGTTGAGTTGTAACCTATAGTCATGTCTTGGACCTGCTGTGTTTCTGTTGTACCACTCTGAGGCATTTAATACTAGTGAATGGTGTTTCATTGGTCTTATGTCAATGACTATAGTGTACTACATCATGTAGTGGTATGCTGGGTCACCGCAGCTGGTATTAGAGCATATGCTTTGACCTTAGGATTAAAACCCTTTTAGGAAGATCTGTAGGTTGGATAGTGACTATAGGAGCCATCTTATCTAAACCAAGACTTGTGATGGATATCCACTTGAGGATAAACCTTGTCACACTTAAGTTGGATGTTTTTATCATCTTTCTTAAGGATTAGTTATATGTCTCCTCTAAAGAAATGTCATTTTAGTGTAGCTCTAAATAGGTATAACACCACTAAGACATCTTAAGTAAGTTAAAATATCAAAGAAGATTACTACTAGGATTACGACATCATGTGGAGTAGTATTAGTGATGTAGTCTATATCTAGAATCTCTATAAATTAGAAGGATCTTACCACTAGTTGATACGACTATACCACATATGGTAAATCATTAGAGTATGTATAGATACAGTTGGAAGTAGATCATGTGGCATTCACTTGAGAATTCCATGTGGTGGAGTAGCATTCTATTAAGAATCATTAATAGTAAGCTAAGAAGTAGAGTCTTCATGGTGAGAATAGTTCCCAATCATGATGACTAGGTAAATCTTAACAAGTTCGTGGTGAGAATAGCTCCGAGACCATGATAAGATTGTAATTAGGATAAGTACTTTGTAACAAATCTAGTAATTACAGTAAATAAAGAACATTGTAGGTCTATGATAGAAGTCATAGGTATTATAATATTATGATGATTTTTGGATTAGGGTAGTAATTAATTTTTTTTAGTGATTTAAGAGATCATGTGAGGATATACTAGCAAGTTGGTAGCCTTTAGTAGTCCTGAAAGAAAGGTAAGAAGCTAGTCAGAACCCAAGTGAGACCACTTTGCTCCAAACTATCCAATTGCAATTGAGCAATTTGGGTAGATATTGAGACAAATAGTAGTTAAACCCTTAAGTGTTAAGTATCACGAAGTAAACCTATACTAGGAGGTGTCATATACTACACAGCTAAGCCTAAATTCTATAGATGTTTTACTCATCTACTATATTACAGCCTTAGAATGATGTGAGTTATATGTACCACATTTGGATTTCTTGGTTTTTCTTGCATCTTCTTGATTGACTAGATCTGTGCATGAAATTTGACTTAATGTGCAAATGCATGTTGCATTATCAAGTTATTACTTGATGTTATAGACCTAGATAGATAAGGGAATTCGTGTAAGGGAGTGACGAGATCCGAGGATCAAGATGAAGACTTGCAGGAAGAAAGAAGCCAAATGTAAGGAGTATCAACACTATTTTGAAGGATGGATCAATCCCAACTTATTATTAGTTGGTAATAGGAAGGATTATTAGGGCAGAAATGGTGTGAAGCAACCTAAAGGAATGAACTTAAGTTCACTCAAGATAGGTGATGATGCTAAGAAGCTAATGAAGTAGTCCTCCCAAGTTCATGGAAGTAACATGGAAAGGTGCAAAGAAGAAGCCTTGGAACAAAAGTGGTATTAAAGATCTGACAACTCAGAGAGAATGCCAGTAAGAAGTTAAAAACCCGTAGGGTAATCCATACACCTAGGAGGATCCGCGACTGGTATCCATAGCTGGTATCCTTGCGGTTTAGCTAATTAGGTCATCTTTGTATGATTTAAAGAGTATAAAACTTGGCCTAAGTTAAGAAAGACATAAAGAAGTATGAAATTAAGGCGATCATTTTTGGAGACGTTTCGTGAAATCAGGGTTATCAGTGAGAAACAATGTTTAAGAAGATAAAAGTAAGACAAGTAACGTTGGAAGATTCATTTCGGAGATCCACAATTGTGTGGATATACTGCAGATTCTTTCATGAGACCTTATATAGGTAAGGTATAAGCTAGATAGAGACCAATATCCTTATTATTGAGTTAGTGGATATTATACGTACCGATTAGAGTCCATTAGGAAACCCCAAGGGGGAGAGTAAATAATAAACACTGAAGTGTTGTTGTCTAGCTTTCTAACTAAAGGTTGGAGAAGAAGTACTGAGTCATGATGAGATTAAGCCTTATTCTCATAAGGTTATAAGAAGTCATCTCTCTAAAGAGTACTCTCAAGAGTATGTCCGGATGAAAGATCGAAGGAGATATAACTGCTTAACCCTAGTGGACTAGTTATAAAGGGGAAACAACTCGTAAGTTGTCCTTAAGAAGGAGTAGAGCCTACTAAAATAGTTTAGTGTATAGTAGTAGGAAAACCTTATTAGAAGGGACAAAATGTGTCCACAACCAATTCTAAATAGGATTGTAAGGTCATAATCAAAGAGATTATAGTAAGAGAAAACCTAGGATAAATTAGAAATGATAGTGGATATTGTCAAGTATGAAGAGAATTCAAGGAAAAAGATTTGGAGACGGGATACTGCAATTATCCCTACTTGTGATCACAATGGAATATGAGAAATGTCGTGATCAAACAATTTAATATCACATTCCGAAATGTAAGAGAGTACGAACTTTGGGGATGAAGTTTATTTTAAGGGGGAGAGTCTGTAACATCCCAGCATTAGAGCTTAGAAATAAGCTGAACACAGGTGTGTGCATTGCATTCATGCATAGAAAATCCGGATAATTTTCACGCTTTTAAAATAAATCTTGTCAAAGTGATTGAAGATTCTCTTAACTTGGTGGAACTGAAGTACATCATCAAGTTGGCTGCGATAAGTTTCAATATGACCTTTGCTAAAACCTTATTTTTGGGTAATATAATTTGATATATGGGTAGATCAAATGTAATAAAATTAAGTCCCAACACACTACTTAATAAGGAGTACTAGATCTTCTAGAGATCATTACATGGTATTCCATACAACAACTCAAGGAGGGATACTTAATATCCCAAAGATGATATCAAGGTATTATCTACCACAAACCCTGAATATCAAGTTAAGTATATAACTAAAGTAAAGAAACTTAATAACTAAATCTTGAAACACTTGTTTGCCATAGTTATCCCTACCATGAGAATCATGGTAGTTTTTCTTAAACATTAACTCTTACCACAAATAAAGTAGAATGGAAGAGAAGCCAAGACCATTCATCTCATATATTTAGTTGCCTTGTTAGTAGGTGACATATTTATTTAACCAAGTCCTAGTGTCAGTTGATCATCAAGGTTGAGTGATCAATTCTTGACCTAGCACTTATTGACTCTTAACTTTGACTTATTATATTGACTTTCCAAAATACCTTAAGTAAATTAATAAGAAGGAACTAGTTATGGTAGAGTGTGGCATCATCAATGGAATGAGATCCTTAGTGGAGATCAAACCATCTGATGTTGGAGGAGATAGCTCACTCGTAAGTTAACTAGAAGAAGCATCCACACCCCAAGAAGTAACTAGTGATCATGGAGCTATGAGGAAGCTAGTAGTATTAGAGTATCCAATGATAATCTTGTTAAGCCAAGTGGGCATAAACTTAAAGTAAGTTTTCTTAACAAGCTAAGCCTATAGAGAGACTAGTACAAATGTAGTACTTAGTGTTAATAGATTTTGATTAGACAATTAGAAGCCTAAGCTTTGTTTGATCAAAGGATGGTGGCCATTATTCTCAAGTCACTTGAGAATAGATGACTAGGTGTTGAAGTGGAGTTGTGAGTATACCAAATTAGGTAAAGCCTAGTAAAATGAATCATCTGGCTTGATTATGAGAAGTCAAGCTAGAGTTGGAGGAAGTATGTAATATGAATATATGGAGTAGTTGGAGGCATAGTAGGTTAACCAAGGTAATACAAGAACAAACTTGTATTATGGGAGTAGTACCATACCCATCCCAGAGGATTGATATCACATGTGATATATAGAGAGAGCTATAATCTTGCAAGCCTTAGAAGTAGATGCAAGGTAAATATTAAGGAGTTAATGGATGGAGTTAGAAGTAGCTACATTGATGGATTCATCAAGGGTAGTTTAGCAATAGAAGTTATATAGGTACTAGGAGAAGACTGGAGAATGAGTATTGTTGAAGTGGCATGACCATGTCATCATATGATGATGGATATGATGGAGTCAGATGATTGACTTATTCAGGAAGATGTGATCTTTGTGAATAAGATAAGAGGGATTCATAGAGTATATTTAGGAAATGAATTCCTTATCTAAAGATAAGCTTAGTGACATCTTAAGGTAGGAGTGCTTGAGAAACCTTTAACCAACAGTATATCAAGCCATGACAAGACCCATGTCTACCTCTTTGTCCAAAATCCCAAAATTAAGTTAGTAGTTAAACCAATTCCCATTTTTAGGCTGCCAATGGATAATATCTCTTAGTCAAATGAAATGTCTAAGAGATAAATAGAATACCAGATGAGTGTTTATGGATGGAAGCCTTGTCCACCTTATTGTCTTAAACCTTAATAGAAACTTAGACCCATGAACCATCAAGATCACTTTAGTAAAGCAATCTCAATAGCTCACTCTAAGCTGAGTTATTATCCATGGCCACAAGACATGAAGGCAAATTATACTATCTCTTAATCTTCATCCATAGCCATAATACAATGTGAGTATTCAATATTCTCCAAACTTAGGATAACCACTTATTAAAAGAGTATCTTCCTTTCTCCACCAGTGATTGTTGTTTGTGCATAAATACTCAACCAAGATTGTTTTATGCTAGTTATAAACCCCACAAACTAAGTAGAGTTTGAATAAGAGAAATAACCAAATATTGAGAATCATGAAATTCAAATCACCACATTATTAACCCCAAGGTTTAATGTATTAGAATGGATATATATATTTGAATTCTAATATAATGCTAACTATGCATGGGATTTTATATATATCCTAAACCATTTCAAGTTATTACCATTAAAATTATCAAGTGAAAACAAAATCATCTTAAAGGGATCTTTAGGTAAGAAGTAATTCCTAAAACTCTAATTTCTATTAATATTTCCTAATAAAGAGGACCCTTCATATAATTATGAATATTTTTATTCATAATAAAACAATAAGGAGAAGAGGGTCATACTTGCTTTAGACAATGATATTCTTGACCTAAAATTTCTCTAGATATTTAAATCCTTGAGGAAATCTATATTTGAAATGGTTTTGTAAAACATAGAAATAGAAACCGAATAAAGAAAAGGAAAAAAGAGCTGCCAGCGGAACTGGCCCACGACCCACTTCTTTGCACACCTATCTGACGCCACGAGAAGCCTCAGTCACATTCTGCTCGCTT
This sequence comes from Avena insularis, assembly GCA_023614405.1. Taxonomy (NCBI): domain Eukaryota; kingdom Viridiplantae; phylum Streptophyta; class Magnoliopsida; order Poales; family Poaceae; genus Avena; species Avena insularis. The sequence continues at coordinate 239,744,164 of CM042692.1, read as the reverse complement.
TGCCACAACCCAATACCGGCACAATCCCAAATACCCCTTTGTCGTCATCTTCCTCGCGTCACAAGCAGCTGGGTGGAACTCACGTCGCCGCCCGATGTCGTCGCCGTTGTCAGCCTGCTTTGCGATGCTCGCTGCCGTCACCCGAGGGGATAAGAAGGCCACAGAGATGTTCTCGCTCATCCGTATCTGCATTCCCTTCCTCTAGACCTCCCTGTCCTCCATTCTCTCTTGGTGCCGAAACATAGTGTCACATTCGTCGTCTCGCACCGCCGTTAGGGGCCGCCCCAAGGCCAACTGGAGATGCCACGAGCTCCGCCGTGGTGAGCTGCATGTCCGAAGTGAAGGAATCGAGCGGAGGAGGTTTTAATCGGCCGCATCGACTCGATCTTCTTCAACCCCGACGAGTACCGCCGCCCGCTTCGTTGTCGATTCCATCTGCCTCAGCTCCATCTAAGGTCAGCCGTGCATCAAGGGTAAGCCGCTGATGCCCGTGCGCCTTTTATCCAACTTCCTCTTGCTGAGTAGCGCCGTCGTGTCATGCGCCGCCGTTCACCATCGTCATGCTCCATTACAACCGGTGCTCCGGTGTCCGTTTCTTAGCAACGTGACCATCAATAGCATCTCCTCGGTCTCCTCGTTCGAGCAAGCACCTTAACGTATCCTCGTAGGCACAGTAATCATCAGCGTCGATTGACCACCACCGTGTGAGCATATGGTCAAACTATGGCGGGTGCCGCCTTGCTAAGGTGCTATGTGACGTGGCCATAGGGCCCAACAGTCAGTGACCATGGCTAGAACCAGCTACGGTATAAAAAATTAAAATACAAGGCCTGCGTTAGCGTGATGTCATGCCTGCATCACTCCTTGCCACGTCAGCACCTTTGACCGGTCAGTGCCCCGGTGGCATCTTATGTGGTCCTGACCCCACTGGTCAGTGACCTAGGCTAGGTGTTGGCTGGGTGTAAAAAGTATTTCTTGTTAAATAAAATTTCACAAAATGATTAAATCTTAGAAATTGAATATCTTTTGTTTTATAATTCAGGAAAATATGTATTATATATAAAAATGTTCATAAAAATAAACTCTATAATATAAACCTATTATCATATTTTATTTTCCAACTTAAATGAAATAATTATTATCATTACTAAATATTCTATTAAGGATGAATTTTTAAAAAGGCATATACTATTATTTAAAATTCATAAAAATAAAAAATAATATATCAAAATTCATTAAAAACAAAATATATAAAATTGTTATATATATTTTTGTGACACTTAACTAAATATTTATTATTTCCTTAGTATTTATAAAGTGTTAAAACTTGTAAAATCATATTTTATTATTTATAAATCATAAATATATTTATAATGTACCAAAATGATCACAAAAATACAACCTATACTTTAAAAATATCATCTTCGATAATTGAAGTCAAATAAAAGGTAAGGTCTAATAAATGTTATTTAAATCCTTTTCTTTTATTTTATCCTATTAAAAATATGAAAACCTTTATTATTGCCTTTATTCTTATTTGTTTAAAGTCTAAAAGTGTAATAACAAGTTTAGTTGGTGTTTATAAGAAGTCAAAATAAATCCAACCCCTTTAAAATGTAATTCCTAAAGACACCATTCAAAGTAGTTATATTTTATTCCTTAAAAAGATTTTATCCACTATAAAATCAATGAAAATAGTATATTGCTTGTCTTGAGGATTCTTCTCATCCATAAAATCACCCAGCTATTATCCACTAATTCTTTTACCAGTTTAGGAATCCACCTATAGAATTAAACCAAGTTTTTAAGTAATTTTAGCAATACCCTATCTATGCTTATAAAATATAAGCATTAATAAGAGAGTAACTCTACTCACCTATAACTTTAATAAAACAACACCTCATTCAAGTGATAATACTTAAATTCTAACTTTGTGGAATGTTTAGAAGTCAACCATCTACAATATGGTTCCTTATTCAAAACATGTAAATCTCCACCACTTATGCTATGATTGTTTAATGTACTAATGTTTTCCTCTTTAATAATCTTAGCTAATAAGAAACCTTAAAAGTGTAAATTCATGATTGAAATGCTTTTATTTCTGAGGTAACCTTTTCGTCAAAAGCAATTCTTTTATAAAGTAAATATAAATAAACTCTACATTTGTCTTTAATTCTCTAAGGTTATAATAGAAAGCTTGACTAGAATAAAGTTTGAATCAATTGTCAACATCTTGGATGCTGTGTCATTGAATGTTACTTGTTTCTCTCGCCTATTGTATCTCACACACGCTCACAAGCCTTAATAAGAAGCACACATGTGAAGCTAGTATAAAAGTACAACACATTCCAAAGAACTCATCACAACCTTCAACTCCTAGATCAGATACGATTAGTCTGGGGATTCGCATTTATCAAACTACATTACATTACTTATGCATAATTGCATCTTGCTTCTTTAAACATTCGTCCTTACTGGACCAATGATGCTATTTATAGAATTTAGATCTTCTATTGTCTTGAAGACCGTGAGTGCATAATCTTGCAATCACAAAAGGCAAGTTCACAACTTGCTCATGTCCGTTGATTATTTTTTATCAAATGCTTGTAACTCAAATATTGTCATCACCTTCATTTCAAAAAGGTTAGAAAATACTATGTTCATAATAATATGATTATGGATTATTTACCAAGTGGTAATAATCTATTGATACAGTTATAGTGGTAAAGGAACATAATATCTAGGACTTAACAACCAATATCGCTAGTGATTCTAGCGTCGTATATTACACGTTAACCATGAGATTTGGAATAGAACGAAGAAGTCATCTATATCTTCTTCCTCTCGCATGCATCCGGATGGCTAGGTCGTGGCTATTATCCTCGTAGCGTGCATTTATTGGTAATTCGTAGAGGATATGTAGCATATAGGTGGGAACCCTCAACATCCCACGATAGTTATGGCATCTGACGGTCTATACCAACCATTGCCGTAATTTAAGGTGTGGGCATGGCGTACACCAAGGGGACATGCGGGGCCGCGAAGGGGGCAGTGATTCGCTTGGATCTTAGACTGGGCCCCATACCAAGGAAGTATGGACGAGCCAATAACTTAGATGTGCAACAAAGCTAAGGTCTCTCATGGGTAAAGCAACGCACCTCTGCAGGACGTAAGAACTGTGACATGTTACTCCCTATTCCGGGAAGGAGCTATGGACGCGGCAGGAAAGAAACCCCATGAAGGTTCTGGTCAACCTGTGAAGGTTGTCAGACATAGTTTTCAGAATAAAAGCAACCTTTGAAGAAATGTTTACAAAAACCTGCATTGCCTACGGCCTCTAGTCTGTGGCTGTAGAGATAGTGCATCATACACTCCTTTTTAGTGAACTTGCTGAGTATGCTCGTACTCAACCGTACCTTCTTAAACCTTTCTAGGTTGTAAGCCATTGAAGACAACGTCAACACCAACTTATGCTCAAAAAACCATCATCGACAGCTCAAGTCCTTCAATAAAATCAATAAAGTCAACAGATACATCGACTGAAGTGAAGAGGAAGTCCCTGATTAGATAGGAGTAGATACTCTAGCCATAAAACCTACTTCTGTAGAACATTGTATTAGCAGCAACTGCAAACCAAATAGTTCAGATGCTAGTCTTAGTTACTAGATAGTTCTGAGTTATTATTTTTGGTTCTTCTTTGTAAGAAGTTTCTTTATCTTTCTTTCACCTAGAGTGTTTTCGGGATCTTTTGTAAAGAGTCGATTTGTAACCTATAATCATGTCTTGGACCTGCTGTGTTTCTGTTGTACCACTCTGAGGGATGTAATACTAGTGAGCGGTGTTTCATTGTTGTTATGTCAACGACTATAGTGTACTACATCATGTAGTGGTATGCTGGGTCACTGCAAAGGCCCACCTTGAGAACCTCGACGACTAGGAGGAGTCCGACAAGGACTCCGACATGGACAACGAGGGTTGTGCGATGACTACCACTTCCTAGTGCCGCAGCCCGGCATCCTCGACTGGTCGCGCTATAGGGGGGCCGACATTGTCGATTCTGAGGTGTGGCCTCAGTGACCCGACCAGGTGGCAGTCAAGCTGGAGGAGCCGGAGATGACGCAACCCTAGCCAATGACGGAGGAGGAGCTCGAGGCCGCTATCCTCGCGTCGCAGCTGGAGGAGGAGAAGTGGTGGGACGGTACCGCCCAAGCCCTGCATGAGTCCTAGATGGCCGTGCAGGCCCAGATGCCCCCTTCGCCGCCCGCGCTCCCGGCACCTCCCGCTCCGTCCATGCCTCCCTCTCTAGCCCAGAGCAGCACGTGGCCACCGCTCCAGGTCTTCATTGTCATCGACGATGACGAGTAGACGGCACGCAATAGCAAGACCAGGGGCTGGCCGACGAGCAACGCTGGTTCCCCTCCATGCTACGCCCCCATAATATTGGGGGTTTTTTAATGTTGATATTTGTGATCGGGACCTTTTAATGTAATATGTATAATTATTTTTCTGCCTCTTTTTTCTGCAATTTTTTTGTGGGGCAGTAGCCGTTGGGGGCACATGCCACGACAAATGGCCCGAGCCCGGACGTCCTGTTCTCCACCCCCGCAAACGGACCGAATCGAACGGATTTGGTGTCCAAAATGCGGGGCCCGTTGGAGTTGGCCTTAGAGCAACCCTAACAATGCATGTATTTTTGCGAACTGTAAAACCGAAGTACAGGCTTCCGAAAACGTATAAACATGTCGCATTACTCACGGCGCAGAACGAAACTTGCAAACATGAACTATATATTCAAATTTTTGAAATCGCTGCATAGTTCGTCGATTAACAAAGAAGGTTTTGATGCGGATTAGTTCTAATTACACATAGTGCAGCTTCACAAAAACTGCAATTACATAGCAAATCTACTAGCGGTGGACACTGCCGCAACCTAGACCAAAACTGAGCTCCGGCGTTGGTCGGAGCTGCAGGTTGCGGCGGCGTTGGGGGTGGCGTCGACCTCAGTCCGTGAAGTCGATCAGGTACACCGTCTCCGGCTTGACAACCGGCATGGCGACTCCTCGCGGTTCATCCAACGCCGAGCCACCCGCTTCTTGGCACCCTCCGAGCGGACGAAGGCGTCACGCGCAGCCTCGTCGACGAAGCGGCGCGCTCCGCTGCCGAAACCACCCCTGCCTCCGGATTGGTGCCCCCAATCCAGTAGCTATTGTTATGGCTCGACATCGTCGGGATATGAGCACGTGGAAGCGACGAATTGTTCATCGGAGCGGTGGGCTAGCGGCAACGACGCTAGGGTTGGGATGGCAGAGGAGTGCGGGTTTGGACTCTCGCTCGCTCACGCATGCCCTATATGTACCGGCCGCGGAGAATGCTAAACGGGACGTGATAAAAGTTTTATAGGACGGGCCCCGTATACAGGCCTCACTAGAGCGACACGATTCGCACGGATATGTAAAGCCGGAATTTCACAGTTCCAAACTATTTACGAGCATTGTTAGAATTGCTCTTAGCCACTGTGTTGAAGAACCTGGATGAACGCTACTAGTGGGCCTAAAGCAAAGGACGACGATGTGTTGCATGTAGGTAGGGTCTACTACCCAACAGAGGATTTTGAAATCCTCGTCCATATGCACAATCAGCAGTAGGCGGTGAAGACTCCTAAACTGCAACTCCTGGTAGCATAGGAAAAGCGGCATCGCCCAAGCCCTCCAAGGATGAAGAACACGATTGCTCCATGATACGTCCATTTTGCATCACTATTCTATATCATAATTTACTGTTATTCATTGATATATTTCATATTAAGAGATGATACTTATGTAATTTCATCTGTTTTTGCATGGTTGATGACTTTTGGAGCATGGACCGCTGCAGTCAGGATTCTGATGGAAAAGGTGCTGTTTGGAGGCAAAATTCGCGAAGATCAGAAAATCCAGGAAAATATACGCAAAATCCTACTTTTCCAGAAGGCGAAGGCTGCCAGAAGGAGGAGTGGAGATGGGCCACAGGGGCCCACACCACCCCCTGGCGAGGGCAAGCCTAGGCCGCGTCACCAGGTGGTGTGGCCGCCCTAGCCCACCTCCATCTCTCCCCTCTGGCGTATATAATCCTTCCGAAACCCTAATACTCGGGGAGCAACCATAGAAAGATTCCGCCGCCTCTGCGGGGCGGAAAACACAGAGAGAAAGATCTCTCTAGCAGACAGATTTCTGCCGGGGGAATTCCTTCCCAGAGAGGGGAGATCGTCACCATCAACACCACCATCAAGCTGGACTTCATCAGTATCATCATCACCATCATCACCACCATCAAGCTGGACTTCATCAGTATCATCATCACCATCATCACCACCATCATCACCATCAGCACCCTCATCACCATCTCCATATTGCTGTAACAATTGGGTTGAATCTTGCATAGTTCTTAGGGGAAACTTTCCCGGTGTTGATTACTCTTTGTAGTTGATGCTATTGAGTGAACCATTGAATTATTGTTTATGTTCAGATTGTTATACATCATTATTCCATCTCTGATCATGATCCATATGATGTCTTGTGAGTAGTTCGTTTTGTTCTTGATGACATGGGAGAAGTCATGTTGTTAGTAGTGGAATTGTGTTGAGAAAGATTCAATAGTTTGATATTTAAGTTGTGGTGTACTTCTTCTAGTGGTGTCATGTGAACGTCGACTACATGACACTTCACCTATATGGGCCTAGGGGAATGCATTGTGTATTTGGCTACTAATCGTAGGGGTTACCGAAGTGACAAAACCTGAACCCCCGTAAGGAAACCATTGCACAAGGGACGTCAGGGTCTTAGAGTTTAAAGTTATGGTTAGGTTTCTACCTTAATTAATTTCTTGTACTTACGGATGTTTGCAAGGGGTATAACCACAAGTATTTATTAGTCCTAGGAAGGTCGGTACATTAGCACAGGTTCACCCACACAACACTTAGCAAGCTAAAGAAGATTAATGAACTATATGAAGCGAAAGCACTTGGCAGAATTCCCGTGTGTCCTCGAGAACGTTTGGTCATCTTAAGTAATACAACTGGCTTATCCTTTGCTGAATAAAGGATTGGGCCACTAGCTGCATTTATTCCTACTATCTTTTATTTACTCATACTTTATTTACTTGCATTATCAAAACCCCCTAAAAATCCATTTGCTAAGTATTTGCAGAGAATTCCTGATCCATACCACTAGCCAAGACTTTTCGCTTCATTGGGTTCGACACTCTTACTTATCGAAAATACTGCGATACACCCCCTATACTTGTGGGTCATCAAGACTATTTTCTAGCGTCGTTGCCGGGGAGTGAAGCGCTATTGGAGAGTGGAACTGGTAAAGGAAACTTCAACTGTGAGTACTGTTTACTTCTGTTAGTTGCTTTATTTTCAATATGGATAATTCGCTGCGTTTCTTATTTCGTAATTCTACTACCACTGCTAAGGTAGTAGATGAACCACCACTTGCTGAGAATGATACTTCAAAATACCTACAAGAATTATTGATCGTGTTATGGATAACTACTATGTTGGGAATGGAACTGTCCATCCCGGTGATCATTTACTCTTTATACACGAATTATGCGGGTTGTTCAAGTGTGTAGGTATTACTACAGATCAAGTTAAGAAGAATTTATTCTCATTATCACTAAAAGGAAGAGCTGAGGAATGGTATAAGCTTCTGAAGAATGGTCAAGCTCTAGAATGGGAGGAAATAGTGCCTCTCTTTTATTCAAAGTTTTATCCTTTTAGTGAGATTCATAAAGATCAGAATCAAATATACAACTTTTGGCCTCTTGATGGAGAGAGTATAGATCAAACTTGGGGGAGATTGAAGTTACTAATGCTCAAATGTCCCATTCATGAGCTCCCAACAATATTATTATCAATAACTTTTATGCAAGGCTCCCTCTACATGACAAGGATTTATTGGATGCTTCCTGTGCTGGATCATTCACTCGCATGGAAGAAGAAGATAAATGGGATCTTCTGGACCGTATTCAAGACAATGTTGAAGCATGGGAGAATGACAAAGGTAGAAAGTCAGGTATAAATTATGATTATGAATGCATTGAATCTTTTATGGCAACTGATGACTTTCAAAATATTAAAAATGCTTATGGTCTAGACTCTCAAGCCATTGCTTCTTATTTTAAGGCTTTTGCTTCCTACATTAAAGTGCCTAAAAAGAAGTGGAATAAGTATCACGGACCTTATAAAGATATTTCTAAGAGTATTCCTGCAAGAAATACTGAAGTTTATACTGCTAATCATGCTTTACCCAAACCTTACATTGAGAAAATACCTTTCCCAGTTAAGATAAAGGAACATTCTATGATAGCTAGTATGGTTAGTGAAAGTATAAGTAAAGTTGTTGAACTTGATAAACAAATGGTTGATGAACCTATGATAGCAAACGTGAAAGACTTTGTCACTAAATATGTAGAAGAGGAACAAACTATCCTTTGTAAGGATACCTCTAATATTGTTTCACAAAGTAGTATTATGAGAGCTAGTATTCCTGTGTTTTCTGTTAGAATAAGTGATCATTGTTACGATGGCCCTTGTGATAGTTATATTGTTAAGTTTATGCATGATACTGAAAGATACTATGAGAGAGGGAAAAGTGTTCTTATGGATCTCAATAATATCAAGTTTCCTCGTTTTATGCTGAAAGTTTTTATGTTGCACTTGTTTTGCCATCCTATGCTAGTAGCCTCTGGTTTCAACAACTTTTTTGTTTACAAAATTCCCTTGCATAGGAAGTGGGTTAGACTTAAACATGTGTATTTTTTCTTCTTAATGCTCTCTTTCGCTTTAATTCATATTCTTATGTGTGAGCAGCATTGAAATTATCATGCCCATCTTGATGGCTATAAAGAAAGAGCTTTTTGGGAGACAACCCATTTTATTTGTGTTTTCAGTTTGTTTTTGTTTCTTTGAGTCTTGGAAGTTATTTCTTTGGTAATAAGCTCTCCTTATCCTTTTTTTTGGTTTTTGTGTCAAGATCAACCTCTAATGAGAGAGAAGTAAGATTTGGGGAAGTTGCCGTCCCAAAACAGATTTTTGTGCTTCACCGTAAAACTTCTGGAGAGATCTCTGTATGTAGGATTGATCTGTAATTTTTTGTCCTTCTGCCCCAGGTTGTTATTTAACTTTCGTTAGTTTTTCACTTTTTGATTTGAGCAACAGAAGATTTTTGAAAAAACTGATATTTACCTGCTGGTCTGTTTTAACAGATTTTGCCACTCCTGCATTTGCTTCTTTAATCGATTTCCTTTTTGAATTCTTTTTGGGTTTTTGGAAGGAGTTGCTACAGTAGCTTATGTTTTCATAGTTTTCAGTTGAAATTGGACTCAAAAGGTTTTATCACTTCACTTACACTAATGTTGCTAATGAGAACTGTGTGAAGTTTTGTGTGAAAGAAATTTCCAGGTTAGTGGAGACAATGGTGTAATAAGAAAGTGAAAGGTTTCATGACTCACAATAAGTGTATGAACATGAAGATATTGATGTTATTCAAGAGGTGACTCCGGAAGAATCTATGAAATACCAAATTCAGAGACCTGCAGAGTCCGTTTTTGAATAGGTAAAAGTTCTGGTAAGAAAAGTTCCGCGAAAGATCTGTCCAGTTATATTTTTGCAGTTTTTAGCTAACAAGGAAAGCTACGAAGCGAAAGGGGGACGGAAACGGAGCCAGGGTGGCTCACACCACAATCTGCAACATCTCAATCCATATTTGCTTATCTTCTCAGCCTTGATTATTGCCGTCAATGATCCTTTGATATCTAGCTTATCTTCTCAGCCTTGATTATCCCCTGTATGGTGCATCCTCCATATCAGGCTACTCATCTCGGCCTTCGGCTATGGAGCCTCTATCTCCTTCCCGCTTTATTATTCCTTGATTATTGACTGTGAAGGCTCTCCTCTGGGTTGTTATCTTACAAAGGTAAGGGCTGCCAAGGCAAAGCGGAACTTGAAACTAATAGGATTATGGCTTTCGGCTTCTGCTTTAATCGCATAGTGGGTAGGGCTTCATGATTGCGGGACAGTGACTGTTCACAAAATCATTGATGTCAAAGGGAATTCGGAAATGTTCGATGGTCATGGAAAGGATAAGGTTCAATGAATGGCTTGTCTATGAAGGCTAAAAGCTCACCAAGTGGTGTGGCCACTCCGGACTCCGTCTCCGACTCGTTTTCTCCCAGTACCTTCCTTTTGTTGTGAAACTTCTTAATATATAATCCCCCGGATCTCCCGAGGTTCGTATATCCTATTCTCATCGTGTTTTTGTTTCGGTCTGTTTTGTTCAGATGTCGTTTAGGGGTTCATCTTCAAAGGATTACGAGCTGCGACGCCGTCGCGAGCTACATCACAATCTTGAGCGCGAAGATATGGATCGAAACGACGAGGAGGAAGTAAAGGACATGACAACATGCATGAAGGGGTTAATACCTCCGATTCTAGATCTCAATTCTTGCCCTGCAGCAGTGGAAGCTCTACGAGTCACTGATGAGTTCTGCGAGAAGTACCACGTCTTGAGGAGGAAGGTGGATATGCTTCAAGAGGAGAATAACAGGCTTCACAAGATGCTGGAAGATTTCCTTACGCTAGACGAGAGGATACCACCACCACCAAAGGAGTAATTCATCATCAGGTTTGGCATCCCCTTGATTTGTTCCAAGCTCGAGGGAGTGCCGCGGTATCACATCACTATCTTCTATCTTTTTACCTTTTTAGTAGAGTCATATCATGAATAGAGAAGTTATCGTGTAGGATGGTTTGCATTATGGAAGTGTCCCCTCTCTCGTTAGATATGTATCCCTTGGTGTGAGTTGCTGTTATGGAATATTAATGAGAAGTTCTATCATTTACTCTTTTGCATATCTTATGTTAGTTTTCAATTTGTGGTTATATGATTGATCTTGTCATTAGTATTGGTATCACTTTGGGATCATTGAGTTAATTTAGTTGGTTTTGGCAAACCTGGCTCATTCAGTAGCAACACTTTTTTTGAGAGTTGAATGAAAAGATAAAAGTACTCTAAAGAAAAAATAATTTCATAATCTTTCTTTCTTGATTTGCTCATAAGTTTAGTATTCTCTAGTTAAGATCTTTTGTGCTTCCAAGGAAGATTGCATGTTTGTCTTTATCACTTGTATGTTTGTTTGTTTCCTTCAACTCTTATACTTGCTACCCATCCTTGCTAGCCAAAAACCTGTACTAAGAGGGAATTCTTCTCGTGCATCCATTCCTTAAACCAAACCCATGCCATTTGTGTCAACCATACCTACCTATTAGCATTATTGCTATTCCAAGTAAATTCATGTTTTTATCTACCTTCCAAATTAAACTTGTTATGTGAAATTTAGTGATTAAAGATCTCATGAACTTGATGGCACACTTTACTTTCTTGCATTTAATAAACTTGAACCATTGTGCCCATCTATGTTGCATATATGCTTGCGCTTTGTAAGTTGTGAGTTAGCAAAACCACGCTGTCATGGGGAACACTTTCAACATTGCACTGGTACTTTGTACCTAGTTGATATCATGTTATTTTGTCTATGGATGTCGTCGGTGTGAAATGAAAGGGGAGCTTGTAAGTCCATGGAGTTATGCATGTGTGTTAGAGAAAGCGCTGGGCATTGGTCTAATCCATGCTGACATGGTGGAAACCTGCAGCGTAACCAGAACGAGCATCTATGAAGCATTCTTCTTATAAAAAAAAGAGATAGAGATTGAGAAAAAGAGAAAAAGAAAAAAAAAGATATGAGAAAAGAGGAAAGAGAGAAAAAAGCACCATATTCCCATGGTAAATAAGAAGATTGCTGAGATGCTTGTTGTCTGCTTGCCTTGTCATTTTTATATGGGAATTCTTCCGTATCATCGGGCAAGGGGTACCCTGTTGGCGGTTCTCTATGATACACATGTGCTTACGATGACAAGAACTTACCAGTGACTAAACTTGAGTAGCATGAGGAGCGGCCCTCGTATTCAAGGGACATGAGATTCTCAATTTACAACTTGTCAAGCATATCCTCATATTTGATCACTTTAACCTTAATCACCTAAAGATGCCTTTGATAGGGGCAATGAGAGCTGAAACACAACAACATAATTTTTGGGAGCTCTTTATGAAACTTGAAATCCATGCTTCCCTCTGTGAAGGGCCTTTCTTTTACTTTTTAGTTGAGTCAGTAAACATATTCCCTTCTATCCCAGCAAGTATGTTGAGTTGTTGTGTTTCATTCATTCATATGATGATTTATTCAATCATGTTTCTTATGTTCCTTGTTTTGCACTTTGCTCTTATCTTGGTGATTACTACTTTGAAAACTATCATTGAAAATCAGTTATTTGTGAACTCCAGCAAATTATCAACTATTCTTCGACCAAGAGCTAAGTTTGCCATTACCAATTATGATTTACTTTATGTATCTTTATTGTGTTTCCTTTACTTATTGCAAGTTAAGTTATATAATAGTGAGTTGTCTTCTATTATGATCTATGCTTTGATGAATGTGATGTCTTGTCTGTATTCTTTTTATCGACTCTTCACTCCATAAACCTGAGGCCATGTTTATTGAGCTCAGTTTTGCTTGGGGACAAGCAAAGTCTAAGCTTGGGGGGAGTTGATACGTCCATTTTGCATCACTATTCTATATCATAATTTATTGTTATTCATTGATATATTTCATATTAAGAGATGATACTTATGTAATTTCATCCATTTTTGCATGGTTGATGACTTTTGGAGCATGGACCGCTGCAGTAAGGATTCTGATGGAAAAGGTGTTGTTTGGAGGCAAAATTCGCGAAGATCAGAAAATCCGGGAAAATATACGGAAAATCCTATTTTTCCAGAAGATGAAGGCTGCCAGAAGGAGGAGTGGAGATGGGCCACAGGGGGCCCACACCACCCCTGGCGCGGGCAAGCCTAGGCCGCGCCACCAGGTGGTGTGGCCGTCCTGGCCCACCTCCAGCTCTCCCATCTGGCGTATATAATCCTCCCAAAACCCTAATACTCGGAGAGCGACCACAGAAAGATTTCGCCGCCTCTACGGGGTGGAAAACACCGAGAGAGAAAGATCTCTCCGGCAGATAGATTTCTGCTAAGGGAATTCCTTCCCGGAGAGGGGAGATCGTCGCCACCATCAAGCTGGACTTCATCAGTATCATCATCACCATCATCACCACCATCATCACCATCAGCACCCTCATCACCATCTCCATATTGCTGTAACAATTGGGTTGAATATTGCATAGTTCTTAGGGGAAACTTTCCCGGTGTTGATTACTCTTTGTAGTTGATGATATTGAGTGAACCATTGAATTATTGTTTATGTTCAGATTGTTATACATCATTATTCCATCTCTGATCATGATCCATATGATGTCTTGTGAGTAGTTCGTTTTGTTCTTGACGACATGGGAGAAGTCATGTTGTTAGTAGTGGAATTGTGTTGAGAAAGATTCAATAGTTTGATATTTAAGTTGTGGTGTACTTCTTCTAGTGGTGTCATGTGAACATCGACTACATGACACTTCACCTATATGGGCCTAGGGGAATGAATTGTGTATTTGGCTACTAATCGTAGGGGTTGCCGGAGTGACAGAAACCTGAACCCCCGTTAGGAAACCATTGCACAAGGGACGTCAGGGTCTTAGAGTTTAAAGCTGTGGTTAGGTTTCTACCTTAATTACTTTCTTGTACTTACGGATGTTTGCAAGGGGTATAATCACAAGTATGTATTAGTCCTAGGAAGGTCGGTACATTAGCACAGGTTCACCCACACAACACTTAGCAAGCTAAAGAAGATTAATCAACTATATAAAGCGAAAGCACTTGACAGAATTCCCGTGTGTCCTCGAGAATGTTTGGTCATCTTACGTAATACAATTGGCTTGTCCTCTGCTGAATAAAGTATTGGGCCACTGGCTGCATTTATTCCTACTGTCTTTTATTTACTCGTACTTTATTTACTTGCATTATCAAAAACCCCTAAAAATCCATTTGCTAAGTATTTGCAGAGAATTCCTGATCCATACCACTAGCCAGCACCTTCTACTCCTTGTTGGGTTCGACACTCTTACTTATCGAAAATACTGCGATACACCCCTATACTTGTGGGTCATTCATACATTGCAAATGTATCTATAATTTTTGATGTTCCATGCTTGGTTTTATCTACTTTCTTGTGTTTTGTTCCAACTTTGGAGTACTTTTCATATGATTTCTTGGACTTACCTATTAACAATATGCCACAGTGCCAGTTGCCTATTTTCTGCTGTTTTTGGTTCCAGGAAGTCAGAAAATGAATATTCTCGGAATTGGACGGGACAAAAGCCAAAGTTACTATTTTCCCGGAAGACTCACGGAGCCAGAAGGAGAGTCAGAGAGGGGCCATAGGGTGGCCACACCCCCCAAGCGCGGGTAACCCTAGGCCACGCCAGGGCATGGTGTGGGCCCCCTGGCTGGCCATCGACCTTGCCTCTTTCGCCTATAAGAGCCTCCTGATACCAAAACACTAAATCATCAATCAGAAATCCACGAAAATTTCTGCAGCGCCACCGCCACCGAAGGGGAGATTCGGGGGACAGAAAGTCTCTATTCCGGCACCCTGCCGGGACGAGGAAGTGCCCCCGGAGCCATCTCCATCGATCTCCACCACCATCTCCATCATCGTTGCTGATTCCCATGATGAGAAGGGAGTAGTTCTTCCTCGAGGCTAAGGGTTCTACCGGTAGCTATGTGTTCATCTCTCTCTATGCATGATCTTATTGAGATCATGAGCTTGTAATCTATAGATCTACCTTGCTACTCAAGTGCTTTAATAGATCTCTGCTCTCCCCATGTGTGTGAAAGTGACAGCGTGCACACCATGGTGGCACTTAGGCTAGAGATTTCAAATACTTGTTATGAGTTATATTTGGAGTTGGATGTCTTTATGAAATTGTGGTGTTTGTTGGACTCATCTAGTACTCAAGGTGACAGTGTGGGGTTATCTAGATGGGAAAGATGAACTTTGAGGTGTGCTATTATAGCCTTACCATCGATTAGAGTGTCCAACAGCAGAGTAGTTCAGCGTAGTATCATAAAGAAGAATATATTTATATGAGAGTGTTCACTAGTGAAAGTATGATCCCTAGGCCTTGTTTCTAAGCACCGAAACACCGTTTGCAATTAGATTGTGTGAAGGAAAAATTTCAGGTGTATGGAAGGAATGAGTAATGAGATGAAGGATGGACTAAAGCTCAAGCTTGGGGATGCCACACGTGTCAACCCAAGAAATATCCAAGAAGTACAAGCGTCAAAGCTTGGGGATGCCCAAGGCATCCCCTTCTTCATCAATAAAAATCTCAGGTTTCTTCCAAACGCTTCATTTTTATTGTTTCATGCACAGTTGTGTTGTTCTTGGAGCATCTTCTTTTTCGTTTTGGTTTTGGTTTTTAGTTTGCTTTGTTTTCTTAGTTTGCTGAATAAATTGGTTGGACCCCCTCTCTCATACATTGGTTTTCAAATAGTTTGGATTGGTGTTGGAAAAGAGTAGGAAAGTTCATGCTTAAGTGGTATAAAGGGAGCTTGTTTTTGACTGTGACTTAGACTTTATCATGTCATGCTTGATATTGTTTTGGCTTTATGTGAAAGTGTAAGATGGTTTACCTAGAGGGGGGGTGCATAGGTTTCTAACAAATTCTTTATAATCTTTTGCAAGTTTTAGGCTTTGCGGAATATAAGTGTGCCTAAATGCAAACTAGGTGAGGCAACCTAGATGTTGATACAAGATACGTCAAGCATGAAGGCTATCACAAAGTAAACAACACAAGTAAGAGAGGGGTTAAGGAATAACCCAAGCACGCGGAGACGAAGATGTATTCCCGTGTTCACCACCTTTGGGAAGGGGGCTACGTCACGTTGGAGAGGTGTGAGGTTCCACGAAGGATTCCCCAATGCCACGAAGGCTCACCTTCTTCTCCGAGCCTATCCCACGAAGGAATAGCTCACTTACTCGTGGTAGACTTTTAAGATAGTCTCCAAACCCTCACAAACTTTCCACGGAGCAAATCACAAGCCGAATGCCTCCGGGCGACCCTAGCCGCCTAGGGTTTCCCACAAACCCAAGAGTAACAAGCTAACTCGATGAACTCAAGGGGGGATGAAATTTG
The DNA here is from genome assembly GCA_023614405.1 of Avena insularis. NCBI lineage: Eukaryota > Viridiplantae > Streptophyta > Magnoliopsida > Poales > Poaceae > Avena > Avena insularis. The sequence goes on along the minus strand of CM042692.1, from coordinate 239,727,984 downwards.
GCTTGGTGGAAACGTAGATCGGGACCTCCTCTTGCTTTCTACCAAAGGGATTTGAGTTTGATTGGGTAGAATGGGAGATCCTCAAGAAATTGTGTTTCAACAATGGGGAGAGAGAGAGTGAGATCCAAGAGAGAGATATGAACTGAATGCCTAACCTGCTCAAGCTAGAAGAAGAGGTATTTAAACTTAAGGGAGAAATCTAGCCGTTTGTAGCATTTTCTGTGAAACTCGGTTTTAAGTTCGGTTGGACCGGACCACACACCGGACCGCCCGGTGTACAGCCCGGTCAACCGGAATCCAAACCGGGATGCTCACTGTGAGTGAGCCTGGATAGACTCGGTATACTAAACCGAGAATCCCGGTTTGGGTTCGGTTGACCGGGACTGGTACCGGACGGTCCGGTATGGGAACCGGTTCAACCGGCCTGAGAACCGAGTTTGGCAGAGATGTTATCAAACTTAGATTTCTTTCTTCTCTCTCTTTGGTAATGGAACAAGTGGGTGTATAGGATGTGTATAAGGCTTGGAAAATCATCCCCAGCAAGCTCATCGAGATAACCCCTCTTAATAGTGTGGTGTTCCTATGTACTCACGATACATATAAAAGGTAAAGCTCTTGCACTTCTCTTCATTATCGAAATGGGGGGGGGGGGTCTTCAATGATCTTCCAACATCCCGGCGGACTAATACTGTTCCAGACACTGATAGGTAGCATTAGTCCGCACTAACTCCGGTGTCATTGTCAACCAAAAACAATATAGGGTAAATTACCCTTTCAATCTCCCCCTTTTTGGTTGGCAATGACAAACCGAGCTAGAGTTCACAAGGATGTAATAAAGAGCAATAAGCCAAGGAATTCCATAGAGACATATGTGAGCTCCCCCATAAAGTGTGCACTTGGTTGAATTTGCGATTGAATGCAAGGTGCACCTAAATAAAGTATAGAGAGCTTCCCATATGTCTTTATGGAAGCAAGCATATCATGACAAGATATAGAGCATGGATATCTATGCAAGGCTAGACGGATGAATGAAGTACACATAGTCGTAGCACAATAGACATAACCATGGTTCACACACATAGCACACATTTCTCCAACATACGGAAGTAAAGCAAATGGTTCCAATCACGAAAGCAAATGGTAAGCACAATGCCATAAGAATCAAAGATAAGGCAAAAGGCATTGTGCAAACGGCGAACCCTAGAAAAACCCTGGCAGGAACCCGTAGAGACCTAACAGAACTCTACTCTTCTCCCCCATTGGCATCGAGACACCAAAAAGGAAGAGGAGTAGGGCGATGCTAACAGAACCCAACTAGAAGAATGTAGGAGGCGGCGGAGGGTGAACGGAGGCCTCTTCGTCTTCATGAATCTCCTCTTCATCATCATCCTCAACATCATCATCATCAGAAGAGCAGCAGAGGAGGTACTAGTACCACCAGGAGGAAACTGACTGGGGAAGTAGCCGAAGAGCATGGCATCATCAAGGGGTGGCATCTCATAGTTGACATAAGGAACAAGAGTAATCTCGGGACCATCAGGAGGAGGAGTGACATGCTGGGTCACGAGAAACTCATTGTGCCTGTGCCGAGTCTCTTGGCTCATCTCAAGAGCCTTGTGGCTCACATCATAGTACGAGCGGCACATTTGAAACAACCGCTTGAAGAAGGTGGCAGCACCACCCTTGGGCCTGGGACGAGATGAGGAGGACTCTCCAACAGGACGACGAGAACCCGACCGAGTAGAAAAGTGAGGTTGAGGATCATGGACAGCCTTGGTGCGCTGTTCGGGGGCCTCATCGATGGAACCTCAGGAGACTGACCACGAAGAGAAAGAGTAAGCTGCTCTTGTTCCACATGCTCACCAACCATCACACCAGGAGACACAACCCTGTTGAGCAGATTTTGTACATAAACGCAGAAGGTGGGAGTCATCCTGTCCAAAGCAGCCTGTCAGGATGACAATAATACATGAGGTTGGCAAAATACCCATGGCAGTTTGTAGTGTCTCCAACACGGGGAACAAGCGACTGACGAAAGATGCTGGCCAAGGTGTGGTAGTAAAACTACATGCCAGAGATGCATGGAGGAGCATACTCAGAATCCTTCGGGTAGCAGAAGGCCAGACAGTCAGCAGGCTTGATCTTCTCACTATGAATGGAAAAACCACCGGGCTTAGCAGAATAGCCCATCACCTCAACCAGATCTGCAAAGGTGGCACGGAAACACCGTGTGCCGGTCATCCATGACATAGTGCGGTCAACATCATCATGAAAATAGATTGTGCAGAAGAACTGACGAATAAACGCAGGATAGTAGTCCTCCTTGAGACACACAAGGTCAAAGAGATCCATTTTCTTCAAGGCATCATCAACAAAGCGATAATCTGAGGCAGCATACATGTTGAACCAGTCCTCATTGAAAGCAAGAATGTTACCGCAGGAGGTGACCTTGAACTGAGTGTAAATATGTTCCCACATCAAAGATTGAGTCTCAGTCCAAAACTGCTTGTCAGAGCCAGTGTAAGTGCGAGACTTGAAGCGATATGGGTTCTGCTTGCGAAGGGTCCGGTACATAGTGATCTCCATATTCTTCAGGTTTTGAGACGGTACGTCTTCTTCGTCATCATGCACGACAGGTTTCTTGCCCCGGATGGCCTTGCTCTTGAAACGACCAGAACGGGCGCTGCCCTCTTCCTCATGCTGCTCAAACTGACTGGCTTGACGAGCCCGCTTACCCCTGCCGGTTTCCGCTGGCACATACTCATCACTCACATAGTCATCATCATCGGCACCTGTGAAAAAGAGAGAGAGGTTTGGGAGCACTAGGATAAGTACACATGCCAAACAACAAAAACGGAGGAAAAAAACTTGTATTTGGGAAAGTGCATGGTAGAAAAGGGACATTGCAGAGAGATTCGGTGCCAGGGCCTGTCTGACCGGGTCCAGAACCGGTCGGTCCGGTGTCAGCACCGAACAACCGAACCGAAACCGGACAGTTCGGTGTCAGCACCGGTCAACCGAACCGAAACCGGACAGTCGATCCGTGTCGTCAAAACCGAACCTAACTTGAATGACGGCCCGGCGTCAGATCCGGTCCAACCGTGCCTGGGACTAAGTTGGTCGGGGAACCCCAAAATAGCTCTATGCAATGTAAAAGATCTACCCATGACTCAGGACTTGCACAAATACAAACTTCCCAAGAGAGGTAGGCCATGGTTTGACGTGGTTGGCATACAAGAAGGAAAGTGGGAACCCTAACTTGGCAAATCCATCAAAATGTGTAGCAAAACATGGGGATTTGACAAGGAGAAAAGGGAGAGGAGCAAGGGATTACCCGAGGACATGGCTTCCCGTGGAGGAAAGCCCCAAAAGCCCTTTGAGGAAGAAGATTGCAAAAAGCTCCCAAACCACCACGAGATGGAGAAATTCCTTCGGTGGAGAGCCTCCAAAGGTCTTTCTCCGAGAAATGGTGGCCCTATCTATGAATCCTAGGGGTGGAAACACCCTAGGAGAGGGGGGAAGGTGGGAGGGGCGGCAATGGAGAGAGGATGGGTCGGGCAAAGTGAAGGGGTAACTTGTGGAGGAGTGGGGGTGTCTAGGGAAGAAGAAGGGAAAATATTTCTTTTTTTTCAGATCCCAGTTTTAGGTCGGTTCAACCGAGATGCAAACCGGACCGCTCTGTGCACAACCCGGTCAACCGAGCTTTAAACCGAATCTGCAGGAAAACTGACACGCGGGAGATTCGGTGCACAGCCCGGTCAACCGGATCCACAACCGGAGAACTCGGTTGAGAACTGGACTGGCAACCGAACCCGTTCAGTAGCCTTCTGTCTACAGATCCGGATAGACTCGGTTGGGAACCGGGCTGAAAACCGGACAGTCCGGTTATGGAGCCGGTTGGACCGGGCCAGAAACCGAACATCAGAGAAAAAAAGTCGAAAAGTTTGAGAAAACAGAAAAAATTTCGAGAATGGCATGTGCAAGGAAGAAGATAGTAGACTCCAAAAGGGTAGAGGAGGCAGGTGATCTAGGCATGCCTATTGCAGAAGAACCAAATCAACACAGTTAATAGCAACAATAGGCATGATTCGAAGATATCAAGAGCCACAAGAGACCAAAGTTGGCGGGGGATTTCTCCACCTATGTTTAAGCACACATGTCATGGCGCCTCAAAGATAGATGCTTGGACCCATATCATGACACAAGATCAATTAATATCACACGCATAGGTATGCATCGAACCAATACATGGTAAGATGACTATCCCTATGTGTGTTGTGCGACTAGGCTACATAGCACGTTAAGAGCTGAAATATAATGCAAGAAGAGAATCAATCCAAGTTTTTGGGATCTAGAATACCAAGTTCTCTCCTCAACATGACAAAACGGGCTTCATCCAAAGGCTTCGTGAAAATATCCGCCAATTGAAACATCGTTCCCACATGAGTGAGATTGATGTCACCATTTGCGACATGGTCACATAGGAAGTGGTGGCGGATGTCAATATGTTTGGTGCGGCAATGTTGGACGGGGTTATTGGCGATCTTTATTGCGCTTTCATTGTCACATAGAAGAGGCACCGTACCAAGAGACACACCATAGTCTTTAAAGGTTTGCCTCATCCATAACAATTGAGCGCAACGAGATGCCGCGGAAATATATTCAGCTTCGGCGGTGGATAAAGCAGTGGAGTTTTGTTTCTTGGATGACCAACTCAGCAGCGACCTGCCAATAAGTTGGCAAGCCCCAGAGGTCGACTTCCGGTCAACCTTATCATCGGCCCAATCGGAATCCGAATAGCCAACAAGCTCAAAGGTTGACCCCTTTGGATACCAAAGCCCGAGAGTAGGAGTGAGAACAAGGTACCTAAAAATCCGTTTGACTGCCATCAAGTGGCACTCCTTAGGAGCGGATTGAAAACGAGCACACATTCCAACACTTAACATGATATCCGGCCTAGAAGCACAAAGGTAGAGAAAGGATCCAATCATGGAGCGATATACCTTTTGGTCCACATCCTTCTCACCTTCTCCAACGCCAAGCTGCCCATTGAGTGGCATGGGTGTCTTCATGGGGTTGGCATTGGTCATCTCAAATTTCGCAAGCATGTCCTTCATGTACTTCTCTTGGGAGATGAAGGTGCCTTGAGCAAGTTGCTTCACAATGAAGCCTAAGAAGTACTTCAACTCCCCCATCATGGACATCCTAAATTTCTGGGTCATCAACTCGGCAAAAGCTTTGTTATGAGATTCGTTAGCTCCACCAAAAATAATATCATCAACATAAATTTGAACAATAAACAAGCCACCCCCTTTAACCCGTTTGGTGAAAAGGGTGGAATCGACTTTACCCACGCTAAACCCGTCCATGAGTAGGAAATCCCTAAGGTGCTCATACCAAGCACGAGGAGCTTGCTTTAGTCCATAGAGCGCCTTATGGAGTAGATACACATGGTTGGGAAAGCGTGTGTTTTCGAAACCCAGGGGTTGAGCCACATATGCAACCTCTTTCAAGGGACCATTAAGAAATGCACTCTTCACATCCATTTGAAAAAGCTTGAAGTTATGAAAAGAAGCATATGCAAGCAAGAGACGAATAGCTTCAAGGCGAGCAACATGCGCAAAGGTGTCCTCATAGTCAATACCCTCTATTTGGGCATACCCTTGCGCCACTAACCTTGCTTTGTTCCTAGTGACGGTTCCGTTCTCATCTTGCTTGTTCTTGAAAATCCACTTGGTCCCAATAACATTGATGCGATGATCTTTAGGTCTCTCCACAAGAGACCACACTTCATTGCGGGTGAAGCACTCGAGTTCTTCTTGCATGGCGATGACCCAATTCGGATCTTCTAGAGCTTCATGGACCTTGAGAGGCTCGAAGTTGAACACAAAAGCATGATGGCCACAAAAGGTAGTGAGTTGCTTCTTCTTGTTGTGGGTCTCGATTCCTCTAGATATGCTTCCAAGTATATTATTGACTTGGAGTCCACTTGCAATAGAGGAGGACTTGATCTTTCGGATAGTTCCTTCATGATCAACAAATTCGTCCTTCGTTGGTCCTTGATCATTAACCACATCTTGAGATTGACCTTGACCTTGGGAAAAATGAACGTCTTCTTGGTCTTGCTCAATGGGTTGAGGGCTTGGTTCTTGTTCTTCGGTTTGCGAGAGTTGTTCGTCGTGAGGTACACTTGATGGTTCAACTTGAGTAGAGCTTGGCTCTTCTTGAGTTGGACTTGATTCTCCCCCATCAACATCTTGATCATGAGTGTGATGCTCGGTGGGCAAGATATGCCCAATTCCCATCAACTTGATGACTTGAGAGGAACCTCCATCACCTACAACATGTGGAACAACTTGCCCCCCTTGGGGACCATTATCTTCCAAAAACTCCACGTCACAAGATACTTCAACACAACCATTGGCTTTGTTGTAGTATCTATAGGCGTGAGAGTTTTCCGCATAACCAACAAAGATGCCCTCGATAGTTCTAGATTCGAATTTACCGAGTTTTTCTTTCTTGTTCTTGACGAGGCACTTGCACCCAAAGACTCGAAAGTAGTTGACATTGGGCTTGTTCTTTGTGAGAATCTCGTACAGAGTCATGTCAAAGGGAGCTCGGAGGAAAAGCCAGTTCGAGTAGTGAACCGCAGTGGCGATGACTTCTCCCCAAAAGTTGTGGGGTGACTTGTACTCACTCAACATAGTTCTTGCCATTTCAATAATGGTCCGGTTCTTCCTTTCAACAACTCCATTTTTTTGAGGAGTATAAGGAGCCGAGAATTCATGCTTGATTCCCTCATCTTGAACAAACTCTTGCATGTTATAGTTCTTAAATTCGGTGCCATTGTCGATCCTAATGGTCTTGATCTCCACTCCATGGGTGCGTTGAGCTTGCTTGGCGAAGATCATGAAGTGCTTGTAGGTCTCATCCTTTGACTTGAGAAGGAATACCCAAGTGTATCTTGAGTGATCATCGACAATTACAAGACCATATCTTCTTCCACCAAGAGAATCATATGCTGATGGTCCGAAGAGATCTAAATGGAGAAGCTCCAAGGTCTTGACGTGGCCACCTTTGATATTGATGGATGACTCCTCCCATGTTTTCCTGCAATGCAAGCACTACACACCCGATCTTTCTCAAAATACACACCGGTTAATCCAACAATATGTTCACCCTGTAGGAGTTGTTTGAGATTTCTCATGTTGACATGGCCAAGGCGGCGATGCCAAAGCCATCCCTCATCAACTTTGTCCATTAGACATGTAGGAAGAGATTGACTCTCTTGCGAGAGGTCGACCACGTAGAGGTCGTCTTCCACATATCCAACAAGGACCAACTTGAGATTATCACTCCTAAAGACTTTCACACAAGTTCGAGAGAAAAAGGAATCGTAACCGACATCCGCAAGATGTTTTATGGAAAGTAAGTTGTAACCAAGGTTTTCAACAAGCATGACAGTCTCTAGGGACAAGGCCTTGGAAACCACCAACTTGCCAAAACCTAGTACCTTTCCTTTCGAGTTGTCTCCAAAAATGATGCTTGACGTTGAATTGACATCATGAATAAATTGGTCAAGAGCACTTCCACCTTCGGTCATATGATTTGTGCATCCACTATCAAACACCCATTTTGATCCACCGGAGGCATATCCCTACAAAATCAATTCTTTGATTTAGGAACCCATTGAGTAATGGGTCCCTTAGCATTAGCAACAAGATCTTTTGGTACCCAAATTGAGTACCATCTATAAGCATAACCATTGCGAGGGCCAACGTATTTGGCATAAACCTCTCCTTGAGTGCCCTTACATAGCACATAGGAGGGGTTAAATTTTCCCGCAAACTTGTGGCTAGGGTTGCCCCTAGTGGCTCCCCCATTCACAACACTCTTCTTTACTTGGTCAACCACCTTGTGCCCTTCACGCACAAAGTTGATCCTTTTAGGTGGTTTGGAACCATTCTTGTCATTCTTGGGGTCATACCCCATACCTTGCCTTGGAGTTCTTATCGTTTGTCGAGCAAGAACCTCATCAAGAATCTTGCCCTTGGTGATAGGTTTGAGACGCTCCATCTCGAGCTGCTCCCTCAATTTATTATTCTCCTCAAGGAGACTAGCTTGATCCAAGGAAGGGTTAGAAGCACAAGTAATATCCTCAACAATAATAGGATCCTGCAATGTACCAAGAGCTTTCTCATAGGACACTCGAAGTTGATCATGATTCTCCCCAAGTTTTATGAGCTCACGCTTGACAAGAAAATTAGCTTTCTCAAGGTTATCAAGGTCATTGGTGAGAGAAGCATGAGCAACCTCAAGTTCCTTCTTTGAAGTATCAAGTTCTTGGGACAAGGTGATGGCTCTATCTATGGTGTCCATATCTTTTGTCTTATCTAGCTCATAAATTTCAATTCGTTCTTTAAGAAGCGAAGTAATGTCCCTTTCATTGTTTAGCTCGTGCTCAAGAAGATTGAATCTTAGTTTCTCATCATCAATATGAGACTCCAAACTATCAATGGTCTCATCACGTGAATTGACAAGGCTCATTAACTGTTTGAATCTAGCACGAGCATTACTAGGAAGGGACTTCATGATTTTACACATTTCTTGAACATAGTTTTCATCGAATTCATCATTGTTACTATCATTGGTACTAACATGATCATCTAATATGCTAGAGAGAGATGGAGGGGAAGAGATTACCTTGGTACTCCTTGCCATGAGGCAAGTACCGGTGACCTTGGGAGTGATGGAGTCATCGGCATAGTCTTTGGTGTAGTCATATGTGAAGGGTGACCCGGGTTCGGCACACGCCAAACCGGCCATCCCCACAACCTTATCCTCATCTTCACTCTCCACATCGGATAGGTACTCTTGGCCAAGAAAGCCTTTGCCATCACGCTTCTTGTTCCTCTTGTATCTCTCATTGATGGGGTTTGACTTTAATCTTGGCTTCGCGCCCTCTTCATACTTGGGCTTGTCAAGTCTCTTATCATATGGGCATTTATCGGCAAAGTGGTCCGACTCATCACAATTGTCGCAATTTATCTTCTTCTCGCTTGGTCCGGTTGAGCTTCTTCTTCTTCGAAACTTCAAGTTCTTGGTGAAGAGAGCAACTTGAGCTAGCATGTCATCGATGCCCTCGCTATCACTATCTTCATCATTTACACAAATTTCTTGCGCATACTTGGCCTTCAATGCTAGGGATTGAGAAGGTCCAATGGCACGGTTGATCTCCTTGATCTTTTGTCCTTCATCCGCCATATTGTCCGTGGCAACAAGATAGGACACGAGATCATCAGGCGAGAAATGGCGAGCTGAATCAAGAAGTTGCAAGTTCAAGGCAAGCTTCTTGTCGGAGGCGGCAATCATGGAGAGAACCTTGGACTTGATAAGCTCATCATTCAAGTTGAACCCATCTTCATACTTGTCACAATCAAGACCATCAATCTTGACACGGAGGGCAACAAGTCTCTTATATGCTTCGGCGATGGACTCACCATCATTGTTCATGAACATGCTCATCTCCGACTTGGCGGCTTCATACTTGGATTTTTGGATAAGGGAAGTTCCCTCTTGGAGAATGACAATCCTCTCCCACAACTCCTTAGCGGTAGGAATGTTGCTAACTTGATCATAGAGTGTGCGGTGAATGGCACTCCTTATCTTGTCACAAGCCATTGCATTTAGTTGACGATCATAGTACTCTCTCGGAGTGAGATTATTGGGATCTTGTGGATAGAAGCCCTTGCCCACAATCTCCCAAAGCTCCACGCTACAACTGCGAAGATGAGACTCCATAGAAACTTTCCAATGAGAGAAGTGAGTTCCATCATAGTGAGGTGCGGGACCCGAACCATTAATATGAGGCATGACGTTCTTTTGTTTGGGATATATATACAGAAATGGATTAGGAGGCATGGAGGCTTTCATCGGGTCACTCTCGCTAGAGGCCTCGTTCATAGCCTCCTTACCGGTGTCCATCGGCCTCCCTTGAGGTACTACCGAAGGTCCGGCAAGCATGACCCCCTCGCCCATCCCTGTAAAACGTCCTTCAAGAAAACTTATTCGAGAAAGGAGATCGGAATCCGCCTTAGCCTTTTCAAGGGATTGTTTGGCAAAGAGTTCACGGATCTCCTTGACCGAATAAGTCTTTCCCTCCTCATCATCGGAGAAAACCATCTTTTCTCTTAGGCGGTAAAGCCCTTAGAAGAGCACCTTGCTCTGATACCAATTGAAAGTGTAAGATGGTTTACCTAGAGGGGGTGAATAGGTTTCTAATAAATTCTTTATAATCTTTTGCAAGTTTTAGGCTTTGCGGAATATAAGTGTGCCTAAATGCAAACTAGGTGAGGCAACCTAGATGATGATACAAGATACGTCAAGAACAAAGGCTATCACAAAGTAAACAACACAAGTAAGAGAGGGGTTAAGGAATAACCCAAGCACACGGAGACGAAGATGTATTCCCGTGTTCACCACCTTTGAGAAGGGGGATACGTCACGTTGGAGAGGTGTGAGGTTCCACGAAGGATTCCCCAATGCCACGAAGGCTCACCTTCTTCTCCGAGCCTATCCCACGAAGGAATAGCTCACTTACTCGTGGTAGACTTTTAAGGTAGTCTCCAAACCCTCACAAAATTTCCATGGAGCAAATCACAAGCCGAATGCCTCCGGGCGACCCTAGCCGCCTAGGGTTTCCCACAAACCCAAGAGTAACAAGCTAACTCGATGAACTCAAGGGGAAATGAAATTTGGCTTGGTGGAAACGTAGATCGGGACCTCCTCTTGCTTTCTACCAAAGGGATTTGAGTTTGATTGGGTAGAATGGGAGATCCTCAAGAAATTGTGTTTCAACAATGGGGAGAGAGAGAGAGTGAGCTCCAAGAGAGAGATATGAACTGAATGCCTAACCTGCTCAAGCTAGAAGAAGAGGTATTTATACTTAAGGGAGAAATCTAGCCGTTTGTAGCATTTTCTGCGAAACTCGGTTTTAAGTTCGGTTCGACCGGACCACACACCGGACCGCCCGGTGTACAGCCCAGTCAACCGGAATCCAAACCGGGATGCTCACTGTGAGTGAGCCCGGATAGACTCGGTATATGAAACCGAGAATCCCGGTTTGGGTTCGGTTGACCGGAACTGGTACCGGACCACCCGGTGTACAACCCGGTCAACCGGAATCCAAACCAGGATGCTCACTGTGAGTGAGCCCGGATAGACTCGGTATACGAAACCGAGAATCCCGGTTTGGGTTCGGTTGACCGGGACTGGTACCGGATCGTCCGGTGTGGGAACCGGTTCAACCAGCCTGAGAACCAAGTTTGGCAGAGATGTTATCAAACTTAGATTTCTTTCTTCTCTCTCTTTGGTAATGGAACAAGTGGGTGTATAGGATGTGTATAAGGCTTGGAAAAACATCCCCAGCAAGCTCATCGAGATAACCCCTCTTAATAGTGCGGTGTTCCTACGTACTCTCGACACATATAAAAGGAAAAGCTCCGGTACTTCTCTTCATTATCGAAATGGGGGGGGGGGGGTCTTCAATGATCTTCCAACATTCTGGCGGACTAATACCTGTTCCAGACACTGATAGGTAGCATTAGTTCGCACTAACTCCGGTGTCATTGTCAACCAAAAACAATATAGGGTAAATTACCCTTTCATTATGCTTAGTGATCTTTGCTGTAGCATGACTTATTATAAACAATTGATATTTCTTAATGTGCCTTTGAAGAATCATGTGTTGTTTTAGCATAGTAAAGCATAGTATTGTGGTATTCTCCTTTGATGCTTTATTTGGGTTGACTTGGCGCATGCTCATACCATGTTATGACTATCCAAAGTCACCATAAGCCTTTATGATCCTTTAGTTTTCAACTTGTAGTATCACTTTATGCTTTGATCAATGATGTTTTGTCGCTCTGCATGATTATGGCCATTATTGCTCTCTTAGTTTGTCGCTCCTAGTCTTTTGCTAGCCTCCACAACCAAGTATGAGTTCCACTCATGCATCCAACTCCTTAAACCAAGTTATTCCAAAGAGTCCACCATACCTACCTACTAGCTTATGCTATTCCAAGTATATTCATGCTTTTTGTTTACCTTCCAAATTAAACTTGTTATGAGAAAACTAGTGATTAAAGCTCTCACGAACTTGATGGCACACTTTACTTTTCTTGCCCTTAATAAACTTGAACCATTGTGTCGTCTATGTTGTATATGCTTGCACTTATTTGTTGGGGATTAGCAGAACCATGCTGTCATGGGGAATGCTTTCAACATTTCACGGGTACTTTGTACCTAGTTGATATCATGCTATTTTGTCTATGGATGTCGTCGGTGTGAAATGAAAGGGGAGCTTGTAAGTCCATCGAGTTATGTATATGTGTTAGAGAAACGCCTAGGCCGCTGGTCTAATCCATGCTGACATGGTGGAAACCTGCAGCGTAACCATAATGAGCTGTCTATGAAGCATTCTTCTTATAAAAAAAGAGAGTCCTATATTGAGAAAAAAAAGAAAAAAAGAAAAAAAGAGATATTATGAAAAGAGGAAAGAGAGAAAAAAGCACCATATTCCCAAGGTAAATAAGAAGATTGCTGAGATGCTCGTTGTCTGCTTGCCTTGTCATTTTGATATGGGGATTCTTCCGTATCATCAGGCAAGGGGTACCCCGTTGGCGGTTCTCTATGATACACATATACTTACAATGACAAGAACTTACCGGTAACTAAACTTGAGTAGCATGAGGAGCGGCCCTCGTATACAAGGGACATGAGATTTCTGACTTATATTTCATCAAGCATGTACACCATAGTTTGTTCACTTTAACCTTAATCACTTCAAGATGCTTATGATAGGGGCAATGAGAGATGAAAGCTATAAGTACCATAATTTTTGGAAGCTCTTTATGAGACTTGAATCCCTACTTCCTTTTATAAAAAGGCCTTTCTTCCACCATTATATTAAGTCTCCACCTTCTATCTTCATGCACCTACTTTGAGAGCATAGTGGCCATTCTTAGTTCTATGTGCATTGTCCCAAGACTAGTTGGTTGATGCATATCTTGATATTTCTTATTTTAAACTATTTGTATCTAGTCACTCTTATGAACTTTGAAGGTGTCCTATGCATTTATATTTGCTACTCTATGAGGGACAAGCTGAATGCCATTATGCTATGTTTTCTTTATGTGAAACAAACAAACGTCTTGCAACGCATTGTTATTCATGAATCTTTTGTTTGTGCCTTTTCATGTTGCATCATAGTTTCTTTGTCTTATTGCTAGAACCTTGTCTTTCATGTTATGATTGAAGTACTATGATCCCAGCTTTGAATGTTTTACAAATACTTTGATCAAGTTTATGATGGTGCATGTCACCTCAAAAATTATTCTTTCTTTTTATCACTTACCTACTCGAGGACGAGCAGGAGTTAATCTTGGGGATGTTGATACATTGCAAATGTATCTATAATTTTTGATGTTCCATGCTTGGTTTTATCTACTTTCTTGTGTTTTGTTCCATCTTTGGAGTACTTTTCATATGATTTCTTGGACTAACCTATTAACAATATGCCACAGTGCCAGTTGTCTGTTTTCTGCTGTTTTTGGTTCCAGGAAGTCAGAAAATGAATATTCTCGGAATTAGACGGGACAAAAGCCAAAGTTACTATTTTCCCGGAAGACTCACGGAGCTAGAAGGAGAGTCGAAGAGGGGCCACAGGGTGGCCACACCCCTCCAGGCGCGGGAAACCCTAGGCCGCGCCAGGGCATGGTGTGGGCCCCCTGGCTGGCCACCGACCTTGCCTCTTTCGCCTATACGAGCCTCCCGATACCAAAACCCTAAATCATCAATAAGAAATCCACGAAAATTTCTGCAGCGCTGCCGCCACCGAAGGGGAGATTCGGGGGACAGAAAGTCTTTGTTCCGGCACCCTGCCGGGACGGGGAAGTGCCCCCGGAGCCATCTCCATCAATCTCCACCACCATCTCCATCACCGTTGTTGATTCCCATGATGAGAAGGGAGTAGTTCTTCCTCGAGGCTAAGGGTTCTACCGGTAGCTATGTGTTCATCTCTCTCTCTCTATGCATGATCTTATTGAGATCATGAGCTTGTAATCTATAGATCTACCTTGCTACTCAAGTGCTTTAATAGATCTCTGCTCTCCCCATGTGTGTGAAAGTGACAGCGTGCACACCATGGTGGCACTTAGGCTAGAGATTTCAAATACTTGTTATGAGTTATATTTGGAGTTGGATGTCTTTATGAAATTGTGGTGTTTGTTGGACTCATCTAGTACTCAAGGTGACAGTGTGGGGTTATCTAGATGGGAAAGATGAACTTTGAGGTGTGCTGTTATAGCCCTACCATCGATTAGAGTGTCCAACCGGAGAGTAGTTCAGTGTAGTATCATAAAGAAGAATATATTTATATGAGAGTGTTCACTAGTGAAAGTATGATCCCTAGGCCTTGTTTCTAACCACTGAAACACCGTTTGCAATTAGATCTGTTACACTTTTGCTTGCTTCCTTCTTTATTTCAGTTTTACTTTAGTCTTTTCCACGCCATCAAGTTATTTTCTATCACCGTTACCACTTATAATTATCCATACCACTTGTATTTCACTATCTCTTCGCCGAACTAGTGCACCTATACACCTGACAAGTGTATTGGGTGTGTTGGGGACACAAGAGACTTCTTGTATCTTGATTGCAGGGTTGCTTGAGAGGGGATACCTTTGAACACTTCCTCCCTGAGTTCGATAAACCTTGGGTGATCCACTTAAGGGAAAACTTGCTGCTGTTCTACAAACCTCTGCACTTGGAGGCCCAACAACTGTCTACAAGAATAGAAGTGCGTAGACATCAGTCATCACTCCACCTTTTCTTCACGAACAAACTTTGGCAGTAGGAACATGCCCAAGACCGCCATCGGCGTGATTCGTAATGTCGTTTGTTGCTCACACCTCTTCTCCTACTCCGAGCTAGCTCCCTCTTTGGTGGTCGAGAAAGTCTCCATCGTACCGCTATTACATGGTGATGGAGACCTCTTGTTCCGCTCCTGGAACCTAGACTCCACCGTAGGGAAACCCGCGTCCACCCAGAACTCCTACATGATCTCTACATCTTCCGTCGTGGAACCTTTTCAAGGATGTGCTGCATCGCTTCTTTCGCCACCTCCCACGCCAGATCCTCTACTCCCTCTTCCCACTCATCTTCTGAAGCCAGAGGGAGAACCTTGTCCCCGACGAACTGGCCGGAGAGGTGGAGAGAGAGGACCTAATCAACAGACCGAGGGTAAGTCGGCGATGGAGCAACACCTCCCTAGGAGATCACCAATGGCTCTCTCATCAGCACAAACACATATATGTGGAATGATGGGTGATGGGGTAAACGATGAACTAGTTCTTGTTCGGATGGGCTCCCCTTAACGACGTGGACCATCACGTTTGTCTAGAAGGGCTTGGACTGACAAGACCCATTGGGTCGGCCCCATGGGATATGTTGCCCTCGTCTGGTAATTGGTATGGACGTGGATACACAGTGCGCGTGCACTGTGCGGTGTTCTACGGCGCCCCTCCTAAAAGTAGAAAGAAATATATGTTCGTCCCTGCGTGTTACCAAAAAAGGAGGTTCTAGTCCCCGCCCCGGTCCCTGACGTCCCATGGTTCCTGGCACGAGCAAACCACTTCTTCAGCGCAACATGGAAAAGTACCAGGTCCGTTGCTAGTTCAAGATAGAAAATAGCATAAACCACATTTGTGGTTTCCGAAAGCCAAAAAAGAAAAATCACAGGTACATCTGCATCAACTTACTGTAGTAAGTTACAATGCATCCTCGATTTGCATAGATGAAATTTGGCCCCTGTTGATCGATAAAAGATACCTTTCCGCAAGTAGATGTAAAATATAACCGCTATTACATTCGTATGTTGGTCTAGTGTTCAAGAACATGAATGGAAAGAAAAGGTGTTAGATCTAGATACTAAGTAAAATAAGAGCATGAGATAAAAATAAAAACAAAGAAATGGATGTAACAAATCAATATGTTTTATATAACGAACGTGTTGCATGGGAAAAGTATATAGCGGTATATGAACAACTACATTATGGTTGTGCAACCATTGCAGTTAAAGGTAAAACTATATGTAAATAACAACCCATAGTAAAAGGTTCAACTCATGATGGAAAATACATCTTAGACATGATCATGTACCCAAAAAGTCCCTCGAGCATGTAACAAACACATATCTACTTGTATAAAAGATGTAACACAATAATTTAGAGAAGGCATAATTTCTATTTTTATTTGCACTAAAATGATGATGATTAATCACTTAAATTGTACATTCATGCAAAAGATGATGTAGATCATGCATGTAACTAATGCACTGAAGCTACATCCATACGTACAAACCTCATCCATACATACAAACCGTGCATCATACCACCCCACTGTTACATACAATAAGTAATGGGGATGTAAAAAATAAAGGGAAAGGTCTAGCTTAATTTTTTAAGTAGAGTATGGCACAAAAAGTTACACACTTGTAATATTATACATATAACAAACAAGATCATTGGTTGTATTAAAATCAGCAAAAGATTTACTAAAATAGGGTATTAGTAACAAAAAACCTAGGAGGTATTATTCCCCAACTGTAGCATCCCAATTGTCTAACAATTGTAATGTTACTTGGTCTAGTAATATAATGGCTACTTAATATATATAATTGTTGCATCATCATTATATCATGCTCATGTCATCATGCCACCTTGCATTTGAGCATCATATAAAACCCTTTTTGTTTTGGATCTTTTCTCATATGCATTGTAAATTGTATTTGCCTCTTGATATTGTATTTGGTTATTGATATATTGTTTAATACCCAAGTTGAGTTGGGGGCATATCTTTTATCCAACTCCATCACCTTTCTCGGTCACCACCTTATAATTTCACCATTACCCTATATGTGAGCTTTGCATTTATTTGGGTTTACCTCTAGCTCATGTGGGTTGGGATGGCTCCACTTACAATTCCACATGCTCCCATATATGCACCATGTTGTTTTCACATTATTGGTATATGAGAGCCACATGGCCACCTTTGCATGCTATGTGAGTGGAACCCCTTGTCAAGCTTTCATATGGTTTAAATATGAATATAAGCTCATGTAGGAATACCATTGTGGTTCATGTTGGCTAGTGGCACATACACACAAGCTTGGCCATCTTATATTCATGCATGATCTTTTATTTAATCCATGTGGTAAACAAGCTCTCTTTTCTTTTGTTGGGCCTTATTCCAAAATTTGGGAAGCTTGCTTATACAAATGCCATGAGATAATCTAGTGGTTTTCACTACTAGAGGAGGCATTTACTATTTATGCATGGCCCATGCAAGTACCACCACATTCTAGTCTTTTGGGTTTTATTTGAATTTTTGAGTGGATCATCTTCCATCTCTCTCTCTACCCCTCTTTTGGCTTGATCTAGTTTGGTCTTGCTAAAATCCACCACCACCCTCTATCCCTTTCTTCCACTCCTTTTTGTTTGATCTTGTTTGAGTTGCTAAACCCTACACCTCTTCCACCTCTCTTGTATGGTCTAGCTAGATGCATGCAAGTATCTAAACCCTAAGCCACCTTCCTCATCTCTCTCTCTCTAAACCTCTCTCCAAAATCTACACCTAATCTAAACCCTAAACCCCCCTCTCTCTTTTTCTATCTAACCCTACCCTCACCTCTCACACCTCACCCTTACCTCTCACCATGCCGAGCCCCCTTGACCCCACAGCCCCTCTCCCCGGCCCACACCCGAGGCTACCAAAACCCTAGCCCGAGCCTCCTCCTACCCTAGCTCTCTCTCTCTCTTTTCTCTCCTGTCGTGAGGACCCTAGCCCGAGCCTCCCTCGCCTCTCTCTTGCTCTTCTCTCTCTTTGGCGCCCCACCAGCCTACCTCCTTGACGCTCCTGGTCCCACTGCAGCCCTACAGGCACTGCCTGCCTCCCAGCTCGAGCACGTGAAGGGAGGAGGAAAAAGGTGGCCGAAGCCACCTCTATCCCTAACCACTCCCCCACGGCACCTCCCTCTCCCTCTCTGCTTTATCTCCTTCCCCACGTCTTCTGCCTCCCAGATCTACCCCAAGGCCTTGCCCTCTCCTCTCCTTCCTCCCCACCACCGGCCACCCTCTCTCACCAACCTTCTCGTCGGCCTCCTCTCGACTACACTGCATCAGCGTGGCGCGGCGTCAGTGTCGAGGAAGAACAGTCGCCCTCTCTGCATCGTCCCTATACCGCAGAAGTGAAGGAGGAGGAGCCCCAGGCCGAGCTGCACACCGACGCACCGCCGAAACCCTAGCCGCGGGAGCGTCTGCATCGCCGATGATCCCCTGCTTCCCGGCTCGATCTGACACCATCGCCCTCCCCGCGGTGAGCCTCCGAACCTCCTAGACACCCTCCTCTGGCCGATCCACCCCTGTACACGCTAGTCGATTCGTCGAGCGCTCTCTGTATTGGCGCGCCATGATCGCGTCCTCGCCGTGCGCGATAGGGATTTCTGTCCGCAGCCGTTCAAAGAACAACGCCAGGCCACCGCAGCGGTAACCGCCGCCGCGCGTGCACGCGAGGTCGCGGGATCGACCCCTGCACCGAGCCCCGCCCTGTCGAGCACAAACCTGTCGACAGAGATTCATAGAAGAAATCTGATGCCGCTACTTTGCACTTCCCCAACCTTTTACTCTAACCTAACTCATGATCAGAGCCCCACTGATCGTACGCCAGCGCGTTTGCAGAAAACCCCCCGGCTTTTCCCGTACGTAACCCGCGCCCCAGCCTCAGCCCTACCTGTCAGCCTCTGTTTCCCTCGCCGCTGTCGCGTGGGCCTACGAGGTCCCAGGCCCCATCTGTCGGCCTCTGTGGCTGGCAGCAGCCGCAGTGGAAAAATCCTTTCTAAGCGCCGTTCGCCCAGTCAGCCCTGGCCCCACTTGTCACTGACTAAGGCTGAGTCTGGGCGGGTGCAAAAAGTATTCCTGGATTTCTGTTTGATTTAAATTTTCCAGAAAATGTTTTAAATTCAAATTTGAATCTGTTCCCAAATAAATTTTAAAAATATAAATCCAAATAATACATATAATATATGTTTTGAAATCAGAAAAATGTGAGGATTTCAAAGATGCTAATCAAAATATATTTTGGACACTTTAATTTTCAAGTTGATTAAAATTACAAATAAAATGCCCTTTGCCTTAAATAATTAATAACTTTTGTTTTATAACTCCAAATTTAACAAATAATATGTCTAAAATGATTAGCTCGGCGAGAACTTTCTGTTTATACATTCCATGTTCTGAATTTCAGCATGCATCATATAAATATAAAGTATACAGCAACTTATTTGAGTATAAAATATGAGTAAAACTCCATAAAATGCTTTACTTTTGTATTCCACACCTCACCCATGCCATGCTACTTTATTGCCATGCAAATTGTGCATCATTCATCATGGCATGATTGTTTGCTTGACGCATTTTATTCATATGCTTGTGCACTTTATTTATGTTGGCCCTTGTTTGTTTGGTTCTTCTTGAATAGGCTGAGGCGGGGATATATCAAGAAACCGTGAGCACTACCCAGATCCGTCCCTCGCTTCAACTGAGCTGCCAGGCAAGCACTACCACATGCTTGCATACATATAGTACCTATTGCCTCTATCTTATTCTTGCATCATTGAGTCGCGATTGCATTAATCTGAATCCCAAGTACTGCATAGCCTTTACTTTTAAACCCCACCGAAGCTTGTTCCTCCATTCCATGAGCCATTACTACAGGAGTTATTTGAGCCATGCGAGTCGTAGAACAGCATGAGTAGGGTATGTGAGTGTCTGATGGATAACGAGGTACCTAAACAACTTAACCTGAGTAGTAATGGGATAACTAATGAAAGTGGCACCGTGAGCAATATCGCTATTTGGTTTTCATGCTCACTTGTGTCCCGGGACCCAGTACTTGATTCCTGTTCCTTGAATATTCGCGCTATCCACATCCGGGAGGCTTATGAACCCCCCTGAGCCAGAGCTTGATTCATTCTTATTTCTTGGGGCCACAAAGTAGTTTGGGGCTTTATTACTATTCTGTACTTATGCCATGCTTTACTGCTTTATTTAAGATTGTGCGAGGATGCACCTGTACTGTTTAGGTAAGCGGAGTGTTTTCGCGGTATCGACAAGCCCAGTCACACTTTCGGGTTCCCAGTCGTTTACAGCCATTGACGCAAACCTTGAGTCCGTCTCGGAGCCGGCCAACTTCGTTGCGGGTAGCTTAAATGGGTGGCCCCCAGAAATATTTCTGAATCCTGTGATCGCTTTGTCGTGAATGCCTCGTTGGGTTTTGATTTGGTTTTTCCGAGGTTGATCGAGTGTGTGTTGCTATTTGTGCACCCCTGCAGGGTAAAACTTTCTGAAAGCCATGTCCGCGGTTATGGACGACTTGGAGCACAATTTCTCGATCATAGACAAGTATAACTAAAGTACCGCTTTTAATTTGACTAAGTACCTGACTAGTAAATAGAGCAACACTCATGGAATGGATAATAAAACTGCCAACGGATGGGGGGGTTTGTTCGTCCGCTTCCTCGTCGGTAAGCGAGGAGGAGGATGGATCTGTTAATATTACCGTTATAACTGTTGTTTTTAATTCACGGACATCCGTCTATCTCTAGTTAGGCGGATGGTTAGCGAGTATCTATAGAATTATTAGGGTTTATCTTTTGCTGCAATTGCGTCACCCCAGGTTGTGTCCCCTTTAGAGGCATAAAGACTTGCTGAGTACCCCTAGGGTCTTACACGATAAATTGTTTGATTCAGATGAACAGTGGCTTCATAAGATGGATCTTTGGGTGGAGGAGGCGGACGATGGGGGCAACGATCATTGTGTAGAGATTCGGGAGCGGGATCCGTGAGATCTGTGGGCGGGATGTGTTTATTTATGGGGCATCTTATGCCGATTTGCTTCTTATCCGTACTCGGATCTTGTTTGCCGCTTCCGCCTGATACTCTGATGTTTGATGTATGAGGAGATATCCTAAACTATTATATCTATCTAGGATATTTGGATCTTGCCGTATGGCGTTGCAATATTTCTATTTCTTTTAGATGGAATGGCTCTGAGGACTGTTGTATGGTGGCTTGCATACATACTCACTTGTGTATGTAGTTGATCCCTTCGCCTGCCGATTACGCCGCCCGTTCTTGTCCCGATGTTTGGAAATGGTTAGGACGGCCGAAAGGTCTACCTGTGAGTGGCATTTGGGCCCCACCGTACTATCTTAACCATTTCCGCTCATCCAGGCTTGTAACTAGGAGCGTAATTCACCGAGGTAGTTACACCAACGCACTGTTAAGATGCGCCAAAAGGATTATGGATGTATGAAAATCATCTGAGGATGTAATAAAAATACGCATTAGGCGCAAAAATTACATCGCATTGGGTAAAAAATACATCTCGAAAGTAAGATATCAACCCCTCATACCATCCTAAATTATCACGCATGAACTTCGCCCAACAAACCTCTAGCCATCTAGGAGTTGGAGTTTTAGCACGACAGATCCACATACACTTATAAAAACCAAGCTACATGTATCTTATCTATAATACTAGGTACAGTGGTGAAGGACGGGAAAAAATTATGGTCGGACGAACTCTCCCTCGCTTTCTCTGGCTCGCCGTTTCACGGGCTGGTCATGGCAGGCTATGGTACAAAGATATAAGAGGTGGCCCTTAGCACGAAAACAAAAATGCATAGCTCACTTGAAATATATTTCTCTAAACTTTTTGGATGCTAAGTTAATGCTAAGAGTACCAATTTTTTTCGAATATTTCACTATTCTTATTGTGTTGTTTTTTCTACTATAGCTAAAGCCAGTCCATGAGAAGTACCGGTAGATCTTCTAATTGTCCTAAAATAATCTCGATGGCTCCCTTCTGGTATTCGCTAGTTTTTTGTTCTTCTATTCCTAGACAAATACTTATGGCACTAGCACATAAACAATACCCAAACCAGGGTGTGGAATTGATGAAACAAAATCACCTGATAGTGGCTGGTCTGGTCTCCGCCTGGTGAGTAGCTGCCTGTTCTGATGTCCAGACATGGTGGCGTTGGAAAAGAAAACCGCCGCCGAGCATTGCTGGCACGGTGGAGCGCGCCTCTCTAGCTTCGCCGGGCATGCTGTCCGTCACCGTCTAGTCCAGTCCCTGGCGACGTTTTGTCGAGTTCAGGAGGAATGGCAACGACAAGACCTGGAAGAACCAGTGGCCAAAAGCGAGCGGTAACGGGCAGCCTCGATCGAACGTGGTCTGTATGGGCGCTCATTGCCTTCCATGCTCCCGTGCATGGCCTGGTAAAAGCCAGATCAAGCAAGCTAGCGACCAAATGAGGACCAGCTAGGTTTACGTCCTTTTCTTATTCCGAGACGAGCAGAAAATACATGAGATTGTACAAAGAGATATATAGTACATGTATGTATATATATGAACTTTTTTGCAAAAATTTAGGTAGGGCAGCTGGCCCTGGCTTGCCCAAAGGGGAGCTCCGCCCCTGACTAGGTAGCAACGCTTGGAAGCAACAGTGCTGCAGCAAAATACATGTGAGGAGGGCCTCGATCTCCAACCAGCTCGGCATGACAGGATGGTGGCGGCCATAACGCAGCAACGGACACACGCTTGGAAAAGCCTAGAGGCGGTGACACATGGCATGTCAAAAGCGGAGTTTTCCACTGAGGATAAAACTTCATCCTCTAATATAAAAAATACATTCAAATGCATGGTTCCTTGCAAAAAATGAATACAAGCTACATGAACCGTTGAATCGAAAATTTTAGAGAACCTATTATACTATGTACACATATTGAGCACAAAACAAACATACACACTATGGTAGATTGTTAGTACTATGTAACTAGTTGAGCTGAGACCACATTGGTTACCCCATGTATTTAATAGAAAACATGCCATATGATGTGCATCAAGTGCACAATAAAGTCAGTTGCGGAATCATGGCTGAAACAACACTAACCGGGATCCTTCAACCTTAGCGGCACTAAAAGCCTGACAGGGGAGGGGGAACCACGCCTAAGCAACGTCACAACATATAAAAATTGCAAAATTGAAGCAGAAACCAACAATACTGGCTAATCCTTCAAGCCTAGCAGCACTACCATGGCCAAAAAATAGGGGGCGCCCACGCCAAGCTAGGCACCAGAGCATAATCGACGTGGGAAGAGGGGAGAATGGGATGGATCGTGCAGAACTCACCAGGTCAAAAATTTGCACTGAGATAGACGGAGTGCGCCGACGATGGTCGTCCTCGGTCGCCTCTCACCACGGCCACTCCCCCGCTCCATGGATGCGTCAATACGGGGGACCTATACACCCGTCTCACCACGTCCACTGCCCTCGACGCGTCGATCCGTACGTACCCGCCGTAGATACTCCTCCGCTACTTCTCCCATGAACGGGTACACCAATCCCTCCACCTTGATGCGTCTCCTGGCGGGAAGCTCGTCACCGACGGGGGAGATTTCACAGGAAGAGCGACGCGGGGGAGAGACGAGAGGGGACTGGGGATAAGAGGTTGCATAGACGAAGGTTGAATAGTCGGGGACGGGGCTGTTTTTCTTTTTACGCTTGCGCCGCTTCGTGCGCACCGCTCGATTAGGATCTGACGCGCACGAGGCATGAGCACCGTGTCAAACAAGGACGTGCCGAGGCAATAATTAGAAATTGGGAATTGGAACGTGGATACACAGTGTGCGTGCACTGTGCGGTTTTCCACGGCGCCCCTCCTAAAAGTAGGAAGAAATATATGTTCGTTCCCGCGTGTTACCAAAAAAAGGAGGTTAGTCCCTGCCCCGGTCCCTGACGTCCCATGGTTCCTGGCACGAGCAAACCGCTGTTTCATCGCAACATGGAAAAGTACCAGGTCCGTTGCTAGTTCAAGATAGAAAATAGCATAATCAACATCTGTGGTTTCCGAAAGCCAAAAAAGAAAAATCACAGGTACATCGGCATCAACTTACTGTAGAAAGTTACAATGCATCCTCGATTTGCATAGATGAAATTTGGCCCCTTTTGATTGATAAAAGATACTTTTCCGCAAGTAGATGTAAAATATAACCGCTATTACATTCGTATGTTGGTCTGGTGTTCAAGAATGACAATGGAAAGAAAAGGTGTTACATCTAGGTACCGAGTAAAATAAGAGCATGAGATAAAAATAAAAACAAAGAAATGGATGTAACAAATCAATATGTTTTATATAGCGAACGTGTTGCATGGGAAAAGTACATGGCGGTATATGAACAACTACATTATGGTTGTGCAACCATTGCAGTTAAAGCTAAAACTACATGTAAATAACAACCCATAGTAAAAGGTTCAACTCATGAGGGAAAATACATCTTAGACATGATCATGTACCCAAAAAGTCCCTCGGGCATGTAACAAACACATATCTACTTGTATTAAAGTACATGTAACACAATAATTTAGAGAAGGCATAATTTTTATTTTTATTTGTACTAAAATGATGATGATTAATCACTTAAATTGTACATTCTATGCAAAAGATGATGTAGATGATGCATGTAACTAACGCACTGAAGCTACGTCCATACATACAAACCACATCCATACATACAAATCGTGCATCATACCACCCCACTGTTACATACAATAAGTAATGGGGATGTAAAAAATAAAGGGAAATGTCTAGCTTAATTTTTTAAGTAGAGTATGGCACAAAAAATTACACACTTGTAATACTATACATATAACAAAAAAGATCATTGGTTGTATTAAAATCAGCAGAAGATGTACTAAAATAGGGCATTAGTAACAAAAAACCTAGGAGGTATTATTCCCCAGCGCCAAAAGGATTGTGGATGTATGAAAATCATCTGAGGATGTAATAAAAATACGCATTAGGCGCAACAATTACATCGCATTGGATAAAAACTACATCTCGAAAGTAAGATCTCAACCCCTCATACCATCATAAATCATCACGCATGAACTTCACCCAGCAAACCTGTAGCCATCTAGGAGTTGGAGTTTTAGCACGGCAGATCCACATACACTTACAAAAACCAAGCTGCATGTATCTTATCTATAATACTAGGTACAGTGGCGAAGAACGGGAAAAAATTATGGTCGGGCGAACTCTTTCTCGCCGTTTCACGGGCTGGCCATGGTAGGCTATGGTACAAAGATACAAGAGGTGGCGCTTAGCACGGAAAACAAAAAGTGCATAGCTCACTTGAAATAATTTTCTCTAAACTTTTTGGATGCTAAGTTAATGCTAAGAGTACCAATTTCTTCGAAAATTTTACTGTTCTCATTGGGTTGTTTTTTCTACTATAGCTAAAGCCAGTCCATGAGAAGTACCGGTAGATCTTCTAATTGTCCTAAAATAATCTCGATGGCTCCCTTCTGGTATTCTCTAGGCTTTTTTTGTTCTTCTATTCCTAGACAAATACTTATGGCACTAGCACATAAATAATACCCAAACCAGGGTGTGGAATTGATGAAACAAAATCACCTGCTAGAGGCTGGACTGGTCTCCGCCTGGTGTGTAGCTGCCTGTTCTGATGTCCAGACATGGTGACGTTGGAAAAGAAAACCGCCACCGAGCATTGCTGGCACGGTGGAGCGCGCCTCTCCAGCTTCGTCCGGCATGCTGTCCGTCACTGTCTAGTCCAGTCCCTGGCGACGTTTTGTCGAGTACAGGAGGAGTGGCAACGACGAGACCTGGACGAACCAGTGGCCAAAAGCGAGCGGTAACGGGCAGCCTCGATCGAACGTGGTCTCTATGGGCGCTCATTGTCTTCCATGCTCCCGTGCATGGACTGGTAAAAGCCCGATCATGTAAGCTAGCGACCAAACGAGGACCAGCTAGGCTTACGTCCTTTTCTTATTACAAGACGAGTAGAAAATACATGAGATTGTATAGAGAGATATATAGTACATGTATGTATATATATGAACTTTTTTGCAAAAATTTAGGTAGGGCAGCTGGCCCTGCCTTGCCCAAAGGGGAGCTCCGCCCCTGACTAGGTAGCAACGCTTGGAAGCAACAGTGCTGCAGCAAAATACATGTGAGGAGGGCCTCGATCTCCAACCAGCTCGGCATGACAGGATGGTGGCGGCCATAACGCAGCAACGGACACACCCTTGGAAAAGCCCAGAGGAGTTTTCCACTGAGGATAAAACTTCATCCTCTAGATATAAAAAATACATTCAAATGCATGGTTCCTTGCAAAAAATGAATACAAGCTACATGAACCGTTGAATCGAAAATTTTAGAGAACCTATTATGCTATGTACACATATTGAACACAAAATAAACATGCACAGTATGGTAGATTGTTAGTACTATGTAACTAGTTGAGCTAAGACCACATTGGTTACCCCATTTATGTAATAGAAAACATGCCATATGATGTGCATCAAGTGCACAATAAAATCAGTTGTGAAATCATGGTTGAAACAACACTAACGGGGATCCTTCAACCTTAGCAGCACTAAAAGCCTGACAGAGGAGGGGGAACCACGCCTAAGCAACGTCACAACATATGAAAATTGCAAAATTTAAGCAGAAACCAACAATACTGGCTAATCCTTCGACCCTAGCAGCACTACCATGTCAAAAAAAATAGGGGGCGCCCACGCCAAGCTAGGCACCAGAGCATAATCGACGAGGGGAAAGGGGAGATTGGGATGGATCGTGCAGAACTCACCAGGTCAAAAATCGGCACTGAGATATAGGGAGTGCGCCGATGATGGTCGTCCTCGGTCGCCTCTCATCATGGCCACTACCCCGCTCCTCGGATGCGTCAATATGGGGGACCTATACACCCGTCTCACCATGGCCACTGCCCTCGACACGTCGATCCGTACGTACCCGCCGTAGAGACTCCTCTGCAACTTCTCCCACGAACCGGTACACCAATCCCGCCGCCTTGATGCGTCTCCTGATGGGAAGCTCGTCGCCGACAAGGGAGATTGCACTGGAAGAGCGACGCGGGGGAGAGACAAGAGGGGACTGGGGATAAGAGGTTGCACTATCTCCAAGGCACACCGTGGTTGCCACCGGTACCTTGCAGCACCATGCCTCCAAGTACCACTAGTAAACACAACTTGAAGTCTCCGGAGGATCTGTCGTGCGTAGCACCTGCCGAGTAGGCATGACTTGACATTGACGCTGAAGCTCCGTGCAAGATAAAGCCGCTCCACATGTCCTGCCTCTTCCATCCAGCGCTGCTCTACACAAGCGATTCTCCCAAGAGAGAGCACGACAGTGGTGCCACCATCGTGCGATCCAAAGATCTTAGGGTTTCCCCCATAGTAGCACGATTGAGGTCGATACTAGGTGCATGACGATGCCTTCATCAAGGTAACGACGTGGTAACGCCGCTATCACGCGCCAACGGCTCGGTTTTCACCGGCACCTAGGTATTCCCGCCTCGCTGCCGGGACTGGATGGCGGATCCCGAGAACTGCCAAACCAGCCTCATGCCGACCACCTTCGATGGAGAAGATGCTTACCGCCACCAAACCCAGGGCCTCTGCCCCGAGCATCCTCATGATGAGTAGTAGATCCCAGAGAAGACGCACGATGTCCGACCAAGGACGATGGAGGGGAGAGTAGCAGGATGATCCAAGAAACACTAGATCGCCACCTCCATCCTCCCAACTGCCTTCAGCCCTGCCGTAGGCGCTCCCTGGCCGCCCCCATGACGCCATCACTGCCGCCGGTCGAGCTGCAGGCCACCGCCGCTAGTCGAGGACGAGGCCACCGCCACGAAGATCTGGATCAGATCGGGACGCGAGGACAAAGGCCGCCACCGCTGCACCGTGGGGGCTTTGCCCTACGACGTTGCCGGCGGCGGCAGGGAGGAGGGAGTCACGAGGAGGGGAGAACCGGCTGGGGAGGTGGGTGTCCACCCGGTGTGACCCGGCGGCGGCCGCACGGGGACGGGAGCTGGTAGGGACGTGAATGCCACATGTAAATCCTAAAAGTAAATGAAAATAATTGTGACTGTAGACAGGTAGAGGAGAGTTGGAGTAATGCACCGCAGTGCTGATCGTTGTATTCCTCTGTTTATATACAGTTTGGGTACAAGCCGGAGTGCACTCGTGTACGAGTGGAGATCGTGTGATCGTGTGAGACGTGTGCCTAGTGCGCGTACAGGGGGTTTGACCAGGTGAGGACAGAGAGGAGCTGGTCAGCTGTCAGGTCTCCGCTGACACCCCGCCGCAGTTTGAGCGTCCGGAGGTCGGATGCACAAGCTGAAACGAAAATCTTCGAACGCTGCTGTCGGGAGGCCCTTGGTCATCACGTCAGCAAATTGTTGAGTCGTGGGGACATGAAGTACCCGGAGTTCACCAAGCGCCACCTTCTCACAGACAAAGTGGATGTCGAGCTCGATGTGCTTGGTTCGCCGGTGATGCACCGGGTTGGCCGCCATGTACACGCTGGAGATGTTGTCGCAGTACACGACGGTAGCCTTGGGGATGTCGACGCGCAGCTCACCGAGCAGCTGCCGGAGCCAGCAGCACTCCGCTACGACATTGGCGACGCCGCGGTACTCAGCCTCCGCGCTGGAGCGGGAGACAGTGGCTTGGCGTTTCGACGACCAGGAGATCAGTGCATCGGCGAGGAAGACGGTGTAGCCCGAGGTTGATCGACGCGTGTCGGGACAACCAGCCCAGTCCGCGTCGGAGTAAGCCACCAGGTCAAGTGTCGTCGAGCGGTGAAGATGGATCCCATGCCCGGCGGTACCACGTAGGTAGCGGAGGACGCGCTTGACCATGGAGAGGTGGTGCTCGCGCGGGTCGTGCATGTAGAGGCACGCTTGATTCATGGTGTAGGCGAGGTCAGGGCGAGTCATCGTGATGTACTGCAGGGCCCCGACGATGCTTCTGTATTCGGAGGGATCAGCGACAGGAGCACCATCAGTAGCGGAGAGCTTGGCGCGTGTGTCGACGGGTGTGGGGGTCGGCCGGCAAGCCGCCATGTTGGCACGATCGAGAAGCTCTTCTGCATACGCGCGCTGTGACAGGAAGAAGCCCGAGCTGCTGCGCGTGACGCTGATCCCGAGGAAGTAGTGCAGTGGTCCGAGGTCCTTCATAGAGAACTCAGCGAGGAGGCGCTGCTGGAGCTGACGGAGAAGCTCACCGGAAGAGGCGGTGAGCACTATATCGTCAACGTAGAGGAGCAGAAACGCGGTGCCGCCCGCGTGATGAAGAGTGAACAGCGAGGGGTTGGAGCGCGCCGCGACGAAGCCAAGGGTGCACAGGAAGGCGGCGAAGCGCTCGAACCAGGCCCGCGGGGCCTGCTTGAGCCCGTACAATGAGCGATCCAGGAGGCAGACATGATCAGGGTGAGCGGCGTCGATGAATCTGCGAGGTTCTTTGGCGATGAACACGTTCCGTCAGAAATCCCTGCAAGAAGGCGTTGTTGACGTCCATTTGGCGCACCGGCCAGTCGCGCGAGGCAGCGATGGCCAATACCGCATGGATGGTCGCCGACTTGACCACTGGGCTGAAAGTTTGGTCGAAGTCGACGCCAGGGCGCTGGGAGAAGCCGCGAACGACCCACCGCGCCTTGTACCGCTCCAGCGATCCGTCGGCCTTGTATTTGTGACGGAACGGCCACTTCCCAGTGACAATGTTGGCGCCCGGCGGCCGGGGGACAAGCGTCCAGGTCTTGTTCGCT
The DNA here is from genome assembly GCA_023614405.1 of Avena insularis. NCBI lineage: Eukaryota > Viridiplantae > Streptophyta > Magnoliopsida > Poales > Poaceae > Avena > Avena insularis. The sequence continues at coordinate 239,698,211 of CM042692.1, read as the reverse complement.
GTCAGCGCCCGAAATTCCTCCTGCATAGCTGTTAGCCAAACGGGATCGCGCAATGCCGTGCGCACAGATTTTGGAACAGGCGAGATGGTGGTTGTGGTGGCGATATGAGCGTATTTGGGGTTGGGTCGGAAGATCCCGTGTTTGCCGCGGGTAAGCATGTGGTGGGTAGGTGCGAGCAGTGGTGGCGGAGGTGGGGGAGCAGGACTGGCAGATGGAGGGAAGGCCGGTGATGGCATAGGGGAGGAGGGCATGGAGCTGGGTGAGGGTGGCGAGGATGGTGGTATGGGGTTGAGAGAGCACTGTCGGGACAGGGTGGGTGTGTTGGCCTGGGTGGATGGGCAAGGCCCTACAGGAGTGGGATGGCTAGTATGTGGGCGAGAAGGTGCTGCTGGTGGTCTGAATTGGGTGTGTTCAATAGGGTCAGGGTCAGGTTCAGGCGAGCGCGGAGAGCTGAAGGGGAATGTATTCTCGTCGAAGAAAACATGCCGAGAGATGAGGACACGCCCTATGGTTCGGTTGAGACAACGGAATCCTTTGTGATCAGGGGAGTAGCCGAGGAAGACGCAAGCGGCTGATCGCGGCGCGAGCTTATGTGGGGCGGTAGTGGCGGTGTTGGGGAAGCAGAGGCATCCGAAGACACGCAGCTGCGAGTAGTCAGTGTGCACACCGTATAGGAGGTAGAATGGTGTGTGGTGGATGCGTGGTCGGCATGGTCTCCGGTTGACTAAGAAGGTGGAGGTGGCGAGAGCCTCAGCCCAGAACGCCAACGGCATGGATGCATGAGTGAGTAGGGTGCGGACAGTGTCATTGAGTGTGCGCAATATGCGCTCGGCGCGTCCATTCTGGGGCGAGGTGTAAGGGCAAGACATGCGCAGAGGAATGCCGTGAGAAGAGAAGAATTGGCGTGTGGAGTGATTATCAAACTCACGCCCGTTATCGGTTTGCAAAGTTAGGATTGTGAGGTTAAAATGAGTCGTGACAAATTTTTGAAATGAGATAATATGCGAGAGAGCATCAGATTTGTGTCGCAGCGGAAAAGTCCAGACAAAGTGACTGTAGTCGTCTAAGATGACAAGATAATATTTATAACCTGAATTGCTAAGAACAGGGGAGGTCCAAATATCACAATGAACAAGCTGAAATGGAAAATATGACACATGCGTCGAATCGGGAAAGGGAAATCTATGATGTTTTCCTAGTTGACATGCAGTGCAGGTGTGGGCTGGTGTAGTGGTGGAACTGGGCGACGCTTGCTGGAGAGTAATCTTCAGAGCTTCCCGCCCCGGATGGCCGAGGCGTTGGTGCCAGATATCGACGGTGGCGGCGGCGAGATTGTGGTGGGTGGTGGGTGCTGTGACTGGGTAGAGGTCGCCGTCATTCTCACAGCGGAGGATCACCCTCTTTGTGCTCCGTTCCTTGACAGAAAAACCAAGGTGATCAAACTCGACGTTAATAGGATTGTCACGAGTGAGTGCTTTGACAGAAACTAGATTCTTTATAAGGTTGGGGCTAACGAGAACGGAAGTGAGAGAGATAGGAGTAGACGTGGTGGGAATGGTAGTGTGGCCGGTGTGCGTGACAGGAAGAGACGAGCCGTCGCCGACAACTATACGAGAAGAGATAGCAGGACGAGACGAGGCGAGCATACCTGAGGACGAAGTCATGTGCGCCGTGGCGCCGGTGTCAGGTACCAGGGGCTGCCGCCGGCGGAGGGTGGTAGTGGTGCCATGGCGTTCAAGGCTTGAATGAGCGCCGATTGATCCCATGCCGGTCCGACTGGCTGCGGTGCAGGTGCTGTAGGGACGCCGTAGTAGGCAGGGGTGCCGGGGTGCCCGTAGTTGGGCGCCGCTGGGGCGCCATAGTAGTTGGGCACCGCTGGTGCACCGTGGTGAGTTGCAGTGCCGGCGAAGGGGTGTGGTGCACCGGGACGCGAGCCGAGAATGCCAGCACTGGGAGCCTGGGGACTCCACGGCATCGCCCAGGCATGGACCATGCCGGTCCATGGAGCAGAGGTGGGTGTGGGCGGGCGTGCTGCAGAGGTGCTGCTGCCCGTGGCGAAGGTGGTGGCAGGGGCTTTGCCTTTTCCCTTGTAGCCGCTGCTCCTGTTTCCTCGGGAGCCACCACCCCCGCCGGAGTGGTGACCGCCCCTGCCACCAGTGTGGTTGCCCGAGTCGGAGCTGGAGCCGCTCGAGCCGCCAGCGTGGGGGCGAGCAGCATGCAGCGCCGTCTCGATGGAGTTGTCGTGCTGTCCTTGGCGGCTCTCCTCCAGCAGCAGGAAGGCACGACAGGAGAGAAACAACGGGAGGGGATGCTGCATGGTGAGGATCGAGATGGCATACTGAAGACGAGGCGCGAGGCCGCGGAACATGTTCAGTACCTGGTCGCGGTCAGAGACAGGTTCGCCAAGGTCGGCGAGGCGGTCGACGCAGTCCTTCAGGCGCGCGAAGTAGGAGATGATCGACCCAGCTCCCTGGTCGATGCGCCGGAACTCCGTGGCGAGGAAGACGACCTGGTGCTCGGCGTTGTCCAGGAACAATGTGGCAATGGAGGCCCAGATCGTGGCAGCAGTGGCGTTGCGCTGGTGGACCAGGCCAAAGATCTCCGGACTGACGCGGTTGTAGAGCCACGAGACGATGTGGGCGTCGTCCTGCAGCCAGTACTCGGCGGCGGCGCACGGTGGGTCGACGATGTGGTCGGTGACGCCGCTCTTGGCGAACATGACCTCGAAGAGGGTGCGCCACTGGGTGTAGTTGGGCGGGTTCAGGGTGAGGACGAGCGGGACATGCTGGTTGATGTAGATCCCAGCGAGTGGGGACGCCATAGCCGCGGCGGCGGCGGAGGAAGAGCCGCCCGGGGGATGCTGGAGCAGGGCGCAGTCGGTGGGCGCAGAAGCAAAGGCGGAGGGGGTGAGGAGAGGGGTGGTGGTGGTGAGGAGGGGGTTGTTGGTGGGGGCTCGAAGGGGGGTAGAGGGACCGGCGCTGGTGGGTGGCGGCGGTGGGTTTGGCGGTGAGGTCATGGCCGCTCAGGGGAATTTGGCAGCAGAAGTGGAATTGGGGATTCACAGGTAGGAGATAAGTGCGTCTGATACCATGTAGACAGCTAGAGGAGAGTTGGAGTAATGCACCGCAGTGCTGATCGTTGTATTCCTCTGTTTATATACAGTTTGGGTACAAGCCGGAGTGCACTCGTGTACGAGTGGAGATCGTGTGATCGTGTGAGACGTGCGCCTAGTGCGCGTACAGGGGGTTTGACCAGGTGAGGGCAGAGAGGAGCTGGTCAGCCGTCAGGTCTCCGCTGACAGTGACGATAAATGTTCACCCATGTGGATTCTCTTAAAAATCGTGTTTGTCCTCCCTACGGCATGCTCACATGCCAGCCATTTACATGTACGGTGTCAGCGGCGGGAGGCTGTAAAAGGGGAGAGAATTGCTCCAGCGTCGAGCTCGACCTTTTCGGTTCAGGCACTCACTCTGAATTATGCACTAGCGGCATCGAGGGCCACACCAAAAGTGATTTCCTAGATAAAACCACCACATAGGCAATATAAACTGAATGTTGATGCTTGTTTTTTCTCAAGTGGCCAGGGTGCAGTGGCAGCTATCATTAGAGATGATCATGGACAAGCAATTTCAGGGGGATCCTGGCCCTTATCTAATGTGCCGGATGCATCCACCGCTGAAGCTCTTGCTTTGAGGTATGGTTTAACTCTGCTGGAGAATGTGCCATGCACACCAGCTATAGTGGAATCAGATAGCTTGGAGCTTGTTAATGCATGCAATGGCGATGAGATTTGGAGCCCATACACAACCATACTAGCAGACTGCTTCCAGATTTCAAATCGTATAGGATTGATATCTTTCCAGCATTGCAGAAGAGAAGCAAATAGAGTGGCGCACGATCAAGCTAGATTAAGTTTTGATTCTAATTCTTTTTCTATTTAGGATGATGATCCTCCATCATCGGTTTTAGTGGATGTAATAAACAATGTATCTATGTTAATTGAGAAATAAAGTGTGTCGCTTGTTTAAAAAACATTACGTGTACGGTGTTGGTAGGTTATCATACCCGAAGGGTAAAATATGATCTATTTAAATGGAAATTGTTTGAATAATAAGAGGCTTAATGACTTTTTAGAAATTCTGCAAAAAAATCTTACACTCCTCTGGAAGATTATATGACTAGGAATAACATTTTCAGCTCATGTTGGTTAGAAAATTGAAGGATTTTTTTTTCGAAAGGAGCATATATTAATATCCGAGGATACCAATTACACCCAACCTTTGCAATAACGCATTGCCCTAGCGGTCATACGGATGCACACAACCAAAAAAAGAAAGAAGAATTACAAAAAAAAAGCAAAGTCCTCCTACGGTTCCTCATTCATTGAAATAGCAGTACTACCACCACCAAGACAGCACCAGAAGTCCACATTCTCCAAAAATGACGCCTGCAAGAAGGGAACAGTGCAATAACACCGTCATCGCCCGATCAAAGATCTAGGTTTTCATCCTGAGAAAGTCCACGCTCTCAAAACAATACCTTCAACAAGGTCATTGCTACGCACAACCAATTAAGGCCAGACCCTGGGTTAAAGATAGGACCATGAGCTTCTCCTGTACTATTGCCCCCACATGCATACCACTGCTTCAAGTCACGAGTCACCAAGCCAAGTCCTCATCACCACCCGGTCTCGACCCACCATTGTCAGTTCTCAGATCTCGGCCTTCATGACATTCTCCATCGGTACCATGAAACGAGAACATGCCCCATGATATTAATAGCCAACAGAGCTTCGAAAACGCTCCCTCTGAACCAAAACGGTCAGAATAAAAACATGGGTGTGCACGACCGAATCCCACCCGATCCAGGGATCTTTCGGCATATGCGCACTATGGAGTTCGCCGGTGGAGCCTTCCGAAACACGACGCTTCAGCCAGATCAATGACGACAGGCAACCAGCAGATCTTCACCATGGCGATGAGTTGGAACCCTAGGACCACCGCCTTTTATTCAAGCAGAGCATATCGAGAAGACGACAGATCAGAAAGTTATCGTATCGCCTGGCCCAGATCAGAGGCTGAACTCGTGGCCGCATTGGCGCTGTGTCCCAAGCCCCTCGCCCTCCACCTGTCCGTTCCAAGTCCTACCATGCTGCCACGAGGACGGCGGATCTAGGAGGAACCCTAGACCCGCGGCCACAACACCAACACCCGCAACCGCTGAGGGAGGGGATTCCGGTTGTAGCCGCCGCCTGGTCAGGAAGCGCCATCCTGACCACCACCGGGGCCCTCATGAATTAGCGCAGCCCCAGCCACCCCATCTATGAAGACAGCCGCAACCGCCACCCCTAGCACCTTAGGTATTAGGGGGCTACCGCCACTGTGGCCGACGTCGACGGCAGCAGCGGAGGGAGGCGATCTGGAGGAGGAGGGAGGTCGGCGGTGGATCCTGGAAGCCCTCCGACGGTGCATGGGGTCTCCACGAGAGGGAGGGGTTACATATGGCCGTGCAACAGATCAAACCACTCTAGATACTACCTAAAGACCCAGAACTCACAGACTTGTTGCCACCAAAAAAATTTGAAGGATTGAGTACGATTAAAGTTTCACCCAAATTCTAATTGACATCTCTTGGATTTTCATCGGATGTTCAAGTAAAAGTTAGGTTGCACCTAAGGTGGTCGAGGCGGTAGGTACTCAGAGAAGGAATTGCAGGATTGTAGCTCAAGCGGTCCTGCCAGCAATTGAATGCTGGACATGACCGGTACCCTGGGGGAACATGGACGTAGGCAGTGGGTCGCACTTTGGCTTGAATTGCGGGAGGTCCAGCTGTCAGAGAGGCCAGATGAGTTTGCTTGGACAAGATCGACCTCTTGAGCTTACTCCGCCAGGAACACGTATGAGATGTTATGCCAAGGAGGGGAGCGCTCTAGCGTGGCTTCGCCAATTTGGAAATCATTTGCTACTCCCAAGTGCAAGATCTTCTGTTGGTTGGCCATGCGATATAGGCTATGGACATCGGATAGGAGGGAGCCACATGGCCTGCAGGAGCACACCTCGCCCTGCTTCACGTGCCTGCAGGAGGAGGACACCGTGGATCACATTCTGGTCCAATGTGTGTACGCCAGGACTGTTTGGTAGGAGTGTTTGAGGAGGACCGGAGTGGTCTGTCCCCAACCGTAGTGGGACGGCACCTTGGAGGATTGGTGGCTAATGGCCAGAGAGAGAGAGTTCGTAAGGAGGAGAGAAATACCTTCGACACCCTAGTAATCCTCACGGCTTGGATGTTATGGAAGAAGAGGAACACTAGGGTTTTCGGTAATGTGAGGCATCAATGTGATGCTGACCAGCTGGTGAGCCGCATTGGTGAGGAGTTCAGGCTTTGGTAGTTAGCTAGGTCGGGGAGAGGAGTTGTAGCCATGTCGCGAGAGTAGGCCCTAGAGCTCCAGGTGAGGGAGGGTGAGCAGGAGAGGGTGTGTAGTCTGCGTGAGTTCGTTTGGGAGCCTTGTCCGCAAGGTGTTTCCCGACTTCTTGTATTTGTTATTGCTGCCTTCTATAAAAGTTTGGTACGCCTTTGGCGTACCCTCGAAAAAAGTTATTATTCAGCACACTCTGGTGGACCTGGGAATTTCTTGAAGCCTGAGAAAACGTGTATAAGATGCCATTTTTTGTACGGTAACAAAATCGTTGTAAAAAGCTACGTAATGCAGGCTATGGTGGCATAGACAAGGCTTGGGCTTTGGGTGCAAGTATTATGCTTAGTAACAACAAACAGGAATTCCAAGGTGCCTGTTTTCTAGGGTTTCGGTTACCGCTCTGGCGATAGGCGATTCCTAGGGTTTCTGGGCAATTTTGGTGGGAATAGAGATTCTCTCTTCATCGCATCCCAGTCCATGCCCCTCTCCGATCCTGTGTTCTCATCCTTCTCGTTTGGTCCTCTTGATTGGGGTTGGCGCACTCGTTCGGGGTGATCAAGGGGCACACCTGGTTTGCTACCCACCCTTGGCGGTGTACGCGGATCTGATCTTGAGTGTGCCCAATGGCGGAGGACCAGAACATGAAGGCGAAGGGCGACATGGCAGGGGGAGAGGGATCCAAGCTGGGATCCCAACCTACGGCATGAGTGGCTCCATCAACGGGGAAGACATCTGTTGCGCACGATCCTGGATCGAGTGCAGGCGATGGTATGGCGGCTATGTTTGGTCGACTCAAGTTAACCTCGAAGGAGTCTAAGACCTTCGTTCTCGATGCAGCTGTTGAGGCAATGGTGAACTTCCCGAAGTGGGCGCTGGTGGGTAAGGTTCTAACACCTAATCATCTGCATATTGAAACGATCAAGTCGATTCTCCATCAGGCATGGGGTAATCTGAAAGGGATGCATATGTGGCACTTGGGACCAAAACTTTTTTCTGGCTGAATTTGAAACAAAAGCTGACATGTAGAGGGTCATGAATGGGTCTCCATGGGTAATAGGAAAAAATACTGTTCTTCTGAAAGTATTTGATCCTACAGTGTCGCCCTCTGAGGTGGTTTTTGACAGTTTGAAGCTTTGGGTGAGGATTTATGGACTTCCTTTTGCCCTGATGAATTCGTAGCGAGGTGGTCCCCTCGCTAGTATGATCGGCGAGGTGGATAGAGTGGAATGTGATGAGAAGGGAAGAGCATGGGGTGATTACCACCGTGTTAGAGTTAATGTGGACATTATTGAGCCTTTCATGAGGTGCATAGCTGTGGAGTTCTCAAGTCTGAAACATACTGTTTATTATGAGGTGAGGTACGAGAGGCTCCCTATTTTCTGCTTTTCTTGTGGGCTGTTGGGACACTCCTCCTTGACGTGTTCCACACCAGCTAGCAGAGATGCAAATGGAAAATTACCATGGGATGGTGACAGAATTTGTGTCCTATATCTGAGGAAGGAGGACCAATGTTCGTCGTCTGGTCAAGGCTCACATTCGGCTCAGGGGTCTAGTTCCTAGGCAGCTGGCAACATGGGCAAACAAACTGAGGTGACATCCCACGTTAAACCTCGTAAGCCCCGCACAAAGAAGCACAATGCCACATATGGGAAGGAGAAAAATGGGGGTGCTGATAATGGAAAAACGGTCGGGATTAAACACATACAAGTGTATAAGGCGAAGACCCCAGTCTTGACCATCACTAATTTCCCTACTAATGGGGAAGAGGCTGTCCAAGGGGAGATTCTAGGTCACACGAAGGCTGCACATGTGGAGGAGATACATCAGCGCAGTGGTGATTCAAATAAGAAACAAAGGAGCAGTGGTGCAGATGCAACAACTCGATCGACGGATCTGGTGGAGGCTGTGGAGCAGCCCCGCTGCTCGCAATGAGTATCCTGGTGCGGAACTCTCCAGGTCTTGGGTTGTACTCGATAGTAGGTGAGCTCCGGTGGCTCGTCAAATATTTTAGACCTGCTCTCCTTTTCCTTTCGAGGAGCATGCCCGATGTTTTATGTGGTCGCTTGGCTATACTGGAAGTTTGGGAGTGAGTAGTAATGGCCAGAGTGGTGGCCTTGTTCTTTTCTGGATGCAGGCTTATTCTGTTTCTCTACGAGGATCAAATCTGAATTTTATTGATGTAATCGTCATAGCAGAAATGGGATTTGTCTTGACGCGTGTCTTTTGTATATGGAGAACCCCGTAAAGAAAAATGACATGAATTCTGGGATTTCATGCGACAAATATGCTGCAACTGGACAGGTCCGTGGATCTGTTGCGGTGATTTTTAATGAGGTTCTTAGTCAAGATGAGCACTATGGCTCCAGCAGTCGGTCTGACGCTCAAATTCAGTTATTCAAAGAGTGTTTCTAAGATTGCAAACTGTCCGATTTGGGCTATTCAGGTCCTAAGTTTACTTGGACCAACAAACATGAGGTGGATTGTAATATTCGTGTCCGTCTAGACCGAGTGGTGGCTAATGAAGAGTCCAAGCAGCTCTTTGATGACTTCTTTGTCGAAAATGTCATCACCATAACCTCAGACCATTATGATGTCTTCATCAATCTGAAGAGAAACTCGGAAGAGAGTGTTAACTGTCCGGTGAGACATGCTTCAAATATGAAGCAGCTTGGCTGAGATCATTGATACGTTGCAAACGTATCCATAATTTTTGATGTTTCATGCTTGGTTTTTATCTACTTTCTTATGTTTTTCCCACACTTTGGAGTACTTTTTATACACTTTCTTGGACTAACCTATTAACAAGATGCCACAGTGCCAGTTGCCTGTTTTCTGCTAATTTTGGTTCCAGGAAAGTCAGAAAATGAATATTCTCGCAATTGGACGGGACAAAAGCCAAAGTCAGTTTTTCACCGAGGGGGACACAGAGCAAGAATACGAGACAGAGAGGGGCCAGAGGGCTGCCACACCACCTGGCCGCGTGGTCAGGCCTGGCCCGCGCTAGGGGGTGGTGTGTCCGCCTAGGGCACCCCCTCGGCCTCCCCTTTCGCCTATAAGATGCCTCCGATATAGAAACCCTAAGTAACCGATCAAAATTCCACGAAAGAGTCTGTAGCCGCCGTCATCTCCATCCCTAGATCGGGAGGGATCTGAAGCTCTTCCCGGCACCCTGCCGGAGGGGAGAATTCACCCTAGAGGCCTTCTTCATCACCATGCAAGCCTCCGGTGTGATGCGTGAGTAGTTCATCCTTGGACTACGGGTCCATGTAGTAGCTAGATGGTTGGTTCTTCTCCTTTGTGCTACCATGTTTAGATCTTGTGAGCTCCGTTCATGATCAAGATCATCTATTTGTAATCATACATGTTGTGTTTGCGGGGATCCGATGGATATTGAGATGCTATTTCAGATTGATTATTGATTCTATCATGTATTTGTTATTTGTTATCTTGCATGCTTTCCGTTGTTATTAGCTATCTTAGCCAATAGATGCTAGCAACTCCAAGAGTTAGTATTTATGCTCGATAGTGGGTTCATGCCTCTAGTATTCTGGGGAAGTGACAAAAATCTCTAAGGTACTAGGTGTGCTGTTGCTACTAGGGAGAAAACAATAATCCTTTGTTGATAGAATAATCATATTGTTTACTTTACACAATGCATAATGCAATTATCTGTTGCTTGCAACTTAATACTGGAGGGGGTTCGGATGATAACCTGAAGGTGGATTATTAGTCATAGATGTAGTTAGATTACAGTCTATGTATAATGTTGTAATTCCCAATCAAATCTCAAAGGAGTCAAGATGATTAGTATATGCATGTATGCTTTCTCGATGTTTGTCAATTGCCCCGCTGTAATTTGTTCACCCAACTTGTCATCTATCTGAAGGAGAACCACCACTAGTGAACTATGGACCCCCGGTCCTTTCTTTTATTATCAATCTACAACTATTTACTATTTTCTGTTTACTTTCTGCAAGCTATTACTTTCTTCCACGCAATACATTTAATCCTTTGTTTTCAGCAAAACCGGTGAGATTGACAACCTCACTATAAGTTGGGGGCAAAGTTCTGTGGTTGTGTTGTGCAAGATTCCAAGTTGGAAACAACACCTTGGAGGTGTTTCCTTGCTCCTACTGGTTCGATAACCTTGGTTTCATAACTAAGGGAAACTTACTGCTGTGCTCATCATACCTTCCTCTTGGGGTTCCCCAAGGAGCTCGACATCAACCACGAGCCAGCAAGTATTTTTCTGGCGCCGTTGCCGGGGAGTGAAGGACATCTTCACAAGGGGAGTCCCTCATAACCTATCTCTTTACTTTGTTGTTTTTGTTTTGCTTAGTATTTTTGCTTTTTTTGCTTGTTTCTTTATCAAAAACACAAAAAATAGTTTTACTAGTTTGCTTTCTTTATTAAAAACACAAAAAAATGACTACTCTTGAAAATACTAAGTTGGGTGACTTCACTAGCACCAACAACAATGATTTCATGTGCACACCTATTGCTCCACCCGTTCCTGAAGCTACCTTCTTTGAAATTAAACCTGCTTTACTCAATCTTGTTATGAGAGAACAATTTTCTGGTATTGGTAATGAAGATGTTGTTGCTCATCTAAATAACTTTGTTGAATTTTGTGAGATGCAAAAGCATAGGGATATAGATGGGGATATTATTAAGCTTAAATTGTTTCCTTTCTCTTTGAGAGGAAAAGCTAATTAATGGTTGCAATCCCTAACTAGGAATAGTATTGATTCTTGGACTAAATGCAAAGATGCTTTCATTGGAAAATACTATCCTCCTGCTAAGATTATATCTATGAGAAGTGAAATAATGAAGTTTAAACAATCTAATAATGAACATGTTGCTCAAGCTTGGGAAAGAATGAAATCTTTGGTAAAGAATTGTTCCACTCATGGACTGACTGCTTGCATGATTATCCAAACCTTTTATGTAGGATTGAATTATTCTTCAAGAAATCTACTGGATTCTGCTGCTGGAGGTACCTTTATGACCATTACTTTGGGTGCTGCAACAAAGCTTCTGGATAATATGATGGTTAACTATTCTGAATGGCACACTAAAAGAGCTCCACAAGGTAAGAAGGTAAATTCTGTTGAAGAAACCTCCTCCTTGAGTGATAAAACTGATGTTATTATGTCTATGCTTGTTAATGGGAAGGCTCATATTGATCCAAATCATGTTCCCTTAGCCTCTTTGGTTACTCAAGAAGAGCAAGTTGATGTGAACTTTATAAGAAATAACAATTTTAGCAACAATGCCTACAGGAATAATTTTGGTATCAACAATTATATGCCATATCCTCCCAACAATGGTAATGCTTATGGAAATTCCTACAACAATAATAGGAGTGCACCCTCTGAACTTGAAGTTATGCTTAAAGATTCTATTAGCAAACAAACTGCTTTCAATAAAACTATTGAGGAAAAACTCTCTAATGCTGAAAGAAATATAGCATCATTGGCTGAAGCACAATCTTCTTTGAATAAAATGGATGATAAACCTGAAACTATTGATGATCCCTTTGCTGCCACTAATGCCATACAAGTTAGAATTGATGAAAATGTTAGATGTTAGCTGAATTGCATGATAAGTGGGAAAGAGAAGATGAAATTGGTAGAAATATTAGTGTTTCTACTATCACTACCACTAGTGTTGAACCTAGTAATAGCTCTACTACTTTAGATGATAATTATGATTTTGATCTTGATGGTTGCAATATCTCTAAAGTTATTAAGTTCCTACAAAAGCATGCTAAAAGTCCTAATGCTAGTGCTATGAATATGGCCTTTACAAAACACATTACTGATGCTCTCATAAAAATTAAAGAAGAAAAGATGAAACATAAAGCTTCTATTCCTATGAAACAAGAAGATGGTTGGGAACCCATCATTAATATGAAAGTGAATGATTTTGATTTCAAAGCTTTATGTGATCTTGATAGTAGTGTTTTTATTATGCCTAGAAGGATTTATAATATGCTTGATTTGCCACCATTGGAAGATTGTTATTTGAATGTCCCACTTGATGATAATGCTAAAAAGAAACTCATGGGGACTATTAATGATGTTTTTATTATGGTTAACAATGCCTATGTCCCCATTGATTTCTATGTTTTGGATGTTGAATGCAATGCTTCTTGTCCTATTACTTTGGGAAGACCTTTTCTTAGAACTGTTGGTGCCATTATTGATATGAAAGAAGGAACCATTAAATATCAACTCCCACTCAAGAAAGGTATAGAACACTTCCCTAAGAAGAGAGAGAAGATTGCTTTTGCCTCTCTTATGAAAACAAAATTTGCTCTTAATGCTTCTTTATTTGAGAACACTTGATTGTTTCTCTTGCTTCTTATGCCTAACTTAAATGCGTTAAAGAAAAGTACTTATTGGGAGATAACACAAAAGTTTTAGATGAGTCTTGGAAGTTATTACCTCATTAATAACCTCTCCTTGTCCTTTTTATTTGCTTTTTGTGCCAAGAGTAACCTCTAATGAGAGAGAAGTAATGATTGGGAAAGTTGCTGTCCCGAAACAGATTTTTGTGCTTCACCGTAAAAATTCGTGTAAAATCTCTGTATGTCTTTTTGAGGCATGGATTTTTTTTCTTCTGCCCCAGGTTGTTATCTAACTTTCGTTAGTTCAACACTTTTCAATTTTAGCAACAGAAGGTCTTCGAAAAAATTGGTTTTTACCTGCTGGTCTGTTTTGACAGATTTCTGCCATTATTTGCATTTGCTTCTTGTTAGTTCCTTTTTGAGTTCTCTTTGGGGAATTGAGATTTTTGAGGGAAGTTATACAGTAGCTTGTGTTTTAATGGAAGTTTTATTGGTGTTGAAACTGAACCTAAAGACTTATTATCTTGAGTGCACTAATGTTGCTAATAAAGATTGTGTGAAGTTTTGTATGAAGGAAAAATTTCAGGTGTATGGAGAGAATGATGTAATGAGATGAAGAATGGACTAAAGCTCAAGCTTGGGGATTCCTCCCCGTGTCACCCCAAGAATTATCCAAGAAGTACAAGCGTCAAAGCTTGGGGATGCCCAAGGCATCCCCTTCTTTATCAATAAAAATCCCAGGTTTCTTCCAAACACTTCATTTTTATTGTTTCATGCACAATTGTGTTGTTCTTGGAGCGCCTTTGTTTTTGTTTTTGGTTTTCGTTTGCTTGGTTTTCTTAGGTTGCTTTAATAAATTGGTTGGACCCCCTCTTTCACACATTGGTTTTCAAATAGTTTGGTTTGGATTGGAAAAGGAGTAGGAAAGTTCATGCCTAAGTGGTAAAGAGAGCTTGTTTTTGACTGTGGCCCATGCTTTGTCATGCCATGCTTGATATTGTTTTGGCTTTATGCTTAGTGATCTTTGCTGTAGCATTACATGTTATAAACAACTGATATTGATTAATGTGCCTTGGAAGAATCATGCATTGTTTTAGCATATTAAAGCATAGTATTGTGGTATTCTCCTTTGATGGTTTATTTGGGTTGACTTGGCACATGTCACACCATGTTATGACTATCACAAGTCACCATAGCCTTTATGATCCTTTAGTTTTCGACTTGTAGTATCACTTTATGCTTTGATTAATGATGTTTTGTCGCTCTGCATGATTATGGCCATTATTGCTCTCTTAGTCGATCGCTCCTAGTCTTTTGCTAGCCTCCATAACCAAGTATGAGTTCCACTCATGCATCCAACTCCTAAAACCAAGTTATTCCAACGAGTTCATCATACCTTCCTCTTGGGGTTCCCCAACGAGCTCGACATCAACCACGAGCCAGCAATCACCAGATTACAAGCCCATGTTAGATCGGGTTTGGGAGGAAAATTATCATGGGGCCGTGTCACTTCAAAACAAATGGGCCAAATTGCAATGGGTCGGTACATCTCTGGCCCAGCGGAATATTGATAATTTTGGGTTGGTTCGAAAGGAAATACTGAGGTTGGAACACCGTCTGAAATACCTCCGTTTGGTGCCATGGGGTGCTGACTCTGATGAGTTCTAAGAAATCGAATGAAATCTCCGTGAGATGTTTGAAAGGGAGGAAATCATGGCTAGGAAACGATCTTGTGTTGAGTGGCTGAAGGAAGGGGATTGGAACACTTCCTTCTTTCCATGCTCGTGCATCTACCCGACGGCGTACGAACAAGATTAAGTCGCTTGTTAGGGAGGATGCCACTAGATGTTCGGAACTGTCAGTGATTAAGGCACGAGTAGAGCAATTCTATGAGGGCCTCTTCTCTTCAGAACCATGCGAGGGTACTGATCTAATTCTAGATGCAATAAAATTCAAAGTAACAGAGGAGATGAATGTCGACCTTTGCAAGCCATATACAGATGAGGAGATCAGAGATGCCCTTTTTCAGTTGGGGCCTACAAAAGCCCCGGGTCCGGATGGTTTCCCGGATCTTTTCTACCAGACACACTAGAGTTTTTTCAAAACTAAAATATGTAATGCTGTTCGTGGCTTCTTGAATGTTGAAAGTGTTTCTGAGGGACTCTACGACTCTGTTATCATTCTCATCCCGAAGATATCTAATCCGGATAATTTCAAGAATTTCCGTCCAATTAGTCTATGTAATGTGCTTTACAAATTAGCATCAAATGTGCTTGTGAATCGCCTAAAGGCTATTCTGCCGGTTGTCATCTCTGAATACCAGAGTGCTTTCGTGCCCGGCAGGCTGATCACTGACAATGCTTTAATATCTCAGGAGTGTCTTCATACGATTAGGAAAAAAAGGGAAAGAAGCCATTCTTTGCCCTCAAAATTGATATGATGAAGGCCTACGATAGAGTCGAATGGAGCTACCTTCACGGTTGTCTTCTAATATTGGCCTTTGCTATTCCGTGGATTGAGGCACCGTGTGACCAGAGTTTGCTATGCTGTCAAGGTGAATGGAGATCTAACACAGCCGATGATCCCTTTTAGAGGTATTCGGCAGGGTGACCCGATCAATCTATACTTATTTCTCCTTTGCACAGAGGGGCTCTCTTGTTTGCTGCAGGAAAAATAGGAGATGGGACAGCTCCAGGGTATCCGCAATGGAAGGTTTGGCACTCCAATCTCACACTTGCTGTTTGCGGATGATAGTATTTTCTTTGCTAAGAGTGACCATCGCAGTGTGGAAGCTTTGGTATCAACTCTGAATTTATACAGTGCGGGCTCTGGGCAAAAGATTAACCATGACAAGTCCACAATATTCTTTGGCAATGCTTCGGCTGATGTGATCAAGAAGGAAGTCATGGAATTTCTTGGGGTGTTTAATGACGTGCTTCATGATTTCTATTTGGGGATGCCTACTGAAGTTGGCCGCTCCCCAATTGAATGCTTTCGGTTCCTCGCTGACAGGTCCTGGTTGAGAATGAATGCCTGTTCGGGTCGCCCTTTGTCAAGGGCAGGCAAAGAGGTTTTCTTGAAAGCAGTTATTCAGGTGATCCCCACCTTCATCATGGGCTGCATCCAATTAACAGTGGGAACATGTACTTCGATACGGATGTCGATTGCTGATTTCAGGTGGGGTTATGAAGATGGACAGAGGAAGATGCATTGGAGATCATGGGAGTGGTTTTCGATGCCAAAATCCATGGTCAGGATGGGCTTCCGTGACCTGTAGCTGTTCAATCAAGCGATGTTGGGCCGTCATGCTTGGAGATTGCTGACAGAACCTAGTTCGTTGTATGCCTGCGTGCTCAGGGGACGTTACTTCCCCAATTCTGATTTCTGGGAAGCTTAGAAACCTCGCTCTTCCTTGTACGTATGGTGTAGAATTTGCACGGCAGGGAGTTGGTGCAGCAGGGCCTGCGGTGGGGCATTGGCAATGGCTTGCATACAAGTATCGTTGGTGACAATTGGATTCCAGGTGTGACTGCGGATAATCTGTGCCCTCTAATTCCTTTGCCACGAGGAGCCACTGTTAGTCATCTGCTTGATGCTGGCAAGAGGACCTGGGATACTGAGGTGGTCAAGAGTTGCTTCGAAAGCTCGGTGGCAAGCAAGATCCTACGAATCCCGCTGAGCCACCATGACGGCGATGATTTTCCATCATGGCCCCATGCGAAAGGTGGAGCGTACACTGCGCCTCAGCTTACAACCTGGCCAGGTCTCAAGAGGTTTTGTTGAGACGTAGTATGACGAACCGTGGGCTTCAGGAAGATATGTCTGACAAAGAGAAGCTTTGGAACATCAAGGCCCCCGGCAAAATGAAAATCACCTTGTGGAGACTGGCACATGATTGTCTCCCTAGTGGTTTTCATCTTCGTCAAAGGAACATACCAGCATATGAGTTATGTAAATTCTGTAACAGAGTGGAGCAGGCGGAACACACTGTTCTTTTCTGCCCATATGCTGTTGAGGTATGGCGTGGTGTTAAATTGGCTTATTCTGTTCATCTTCGGAGGAAACATTTCATCAGCCCTAAATATTGGGTTCTGGATTTCCTAGGTAGATCGAACGATCGTGAAGCGATGACCTTGGCTGTGACGGTGTGGCATCTGTGGGAAGCACGGAATGCAGTTCGTAATGGTGAAACAAGAAAGCACCCAAACAGTCTTGCTGACCAAATTAAGGCATACATCGAGTTCATCTTGCTGCATCTTTTCAAGCCTGCTACCAACAATAGTCCTGACTCCACCTCTTCATCTCCGTGGTCTTCACAACCGGAAGGTACAGCCGTCATTAATGTTGATGCAGCGTTGTTCTCCTCTTCATCCAAAATGGGGGTAGGTGTTGTGATCAGGGACCACAACGGTAAATTTCTTGTTGCTTGCAGCAAGTTAATTGATGAGGTCATAGCACCGGAGCTCACAGAAGCACTCACCATCAGAAGTGCAATCACCATCGCTCTGGATGAAGGCATGGACAAGATTATCCTCGCGTCTAACTGTCTCTCCAATACTAGAGAAAAGCTTATAGCAGCACCCCTTACCGCTGACGAAGTGGGACCGTGTTCGCCGGCGGTAACGGCTTCCAGACCTGCGTACTGTTACCACCGGCGAAACACATACCGCCGGCGAATTTGTCACGTGCACGCTAGGGATAGGGTGGGACGCATGCTCCCGGATGGGGCGCCACTTATCGCCGGCGAATCTGGCTGTGCATGCCGAGGATGATGTGGGGGAGCATCGGCGAACTGGGCCCCTGCTCGCCAGGGATAGGGTGGGCCGCGTGCCCCCCGGATGGGCCGCCACTTACTACTGCCGAAACGGCCCGCGCGCGCCGGTGATAGGTGCACATACCACCGGCGAATGATTCTATGCTCGTTGGGGATGATGTGGGGCCGGGTGGGCCATGCTATTACCGCCGGCGCCTTCGCTGTTTTCACTGGTGGTAACCTGGGATTTATTACCAGCTCGAACCAGCCACCTACCAACACCTCCTCACTCACCACTAGCTCACTTTTCATGGAAACTCAACCCCAAGCTTTGCTAGCTCATTCCCCCACTTCTCCCCACCCATTTTAGCTAATTCAACCAACCAAGTTTGATATATTTGAGGAGATGTCACTCCCCTCGCATGCATTATTAGATCTACCTAGCAAGATCTAGATCTAGATCTCTATCCACCACCTTTCCCAATTCTCTCTATTGGTAGATCTGGATCTCGAGCATAAGGTCCCGACAACACATACACACTCTCTTCGGTCAACGTTTGGCGTTTCTCTGGTGCTCTTGACCTCGTGTCAACTAATAGGTATAATGTGGTGGAATGTGTGCATGAGTTGGCTACAAGTCACTGGTGATGTCACTTGTGATGGTGAAAAGTGGTTGCACGCATATGTGGACCTTTTTGTGTTGTTTTGCCGGTGGAATGTGCATGTACAATGAGTTGCCAATGTTTTGCCGAAATGTCGATTAACTTACGTTCTGGCGAATTTCTGGCACTCTGGCGAGACCATCTTTAGCAAAGGTCATGTCGAATTTTTCTGTGAAAGCCGAGCCGATGGTTCTAATCTATTCTATTATCGTGCAGGTGACGATGGTAATCGAGATGAAAGAAAGCGATGTGGATAGATACGTGGAACACGGGAATGCCGGTGTAACATCCCAAAACTTTAATCCAAGGTTAGTAAGATCCAAATCATCAAAATTAGGGTTAACAAAAACTTTTCCAATCAAAAATATGAAAGCATTCATATGTGTGTGCATTTAAAATAGGAGTTGTTTAAATTGCCATGGTTCTGTGATCCATTGCTTGTAAAATGATTATTAGGTAAAATAAACATCATCTAGATCATTCCCAAACATTTCCCAAAGAAAAACAACTCAAAATGAATAAATGAAGTGAATGGTCATTTTGGCCAAATTAACTATCATGCCTACAGTACCTATTCCTAGTACTCAAAACCTAACAGAAACAATGATGGATCTTTGCACCCCTTACTAGTACACATAATGAGGTACCAAGGCCCACTTTGTGATCTGCCAAAAACATTCAAACACTAAATTTAATTGACATTTGAAAATTGAATCTATTTCATATGGGAAGATCCCAATAATTCAAAAACCACTCAAAGAAGCTCAATTTTCAAAACCCAAGCACCCACAAAGTCTCAAGCTTAGTACTAGCACACCCACCAAAAATCTTTTCAAAATTCAAAAAGAAAGTTCTTTCGGCCATTTTCAGAAACACCTTGTGGACAGATTTCAAACAAAAACCAAATTCACTATTTGAATAGTGTTCTGGCCAAACTTGTCTCCCATTTGACCCCCATTTGCTCCCACTGTCTCCAAATGATCTAACCAAGACCTAACTACCCTATCTCCTACCCCCTAGTGGCAAGGCCAAGCCATGCCGAGCACTAACTCGCCGGCCGACCATGCCCTCACCCCAGCAGACCACCTCCTCCTCTCTCGCCATGTCTAGCAGCTATCCAGAACCTCACCGCCACCCTCTGTCCCCTCCCCGAGCCAGGCCAGACCATGGACCACCGCCAAACTGCCGCGCCCAGAGCAACTAAGCCATGCTGAGCACGCGCCAGAGCGCCGCGCCCGACACGCGTGGCCAAGTCGGCGCTCGACCGCAGCTCGCGCCCACCACGTCGCCATGACCCAGGGAGAAAGCCGGACATGCCCGTTCGCCGCCCAACGCCTCACAGCCACCGCTCGCCATGGACACTGCCGTCTCTGCCGCTCAGAGCGCCATCTCCACCCAACCGCATACCACTGCCCCTAAGCCCGCATTAAAGCCCTAGAGCACCGCCAGGAGACCGCGTGTCGATCGCCGCTCGCAGCCATGCCGCTAGCAGCCCGTAGCCATGTCGCCACCGTCGCCTGGCCATGCCGCGGTATCCCGTCGTCGAGCCTATAAAAGGAGGGCACCCCCAGCCATTTGCAGCACACCACTCACCTCCCCTCACCTCACTGACCGTCCCACACCTCTAGCCGGAGCAAGGCGAGCAGCAGTTCGCCGGAATTGCACCGGAGCAGGCCGCCTCTAGAGGAGAAGGGAGCCGCTGATTGCGACCACCCCCAGAGCTGCCTCGACCGTCCCTGAGCTCGCCGTCGACCACCAGTTCGTTTGCCCCCATCGCCGTCGTCGCTGGAGCCCTGGTACGCCTCCTATGCACCCCCACTGAGCCGCTAGGGTTAGAGTTCGCCGGCGACCAGTTCGTCGTCGACGACGATCCCCAGCCGTTGATCCCCGTTCTAATCTAACGCCCCCATATCACCCTGTACCGCTTCGCGTGTTATGAGCCGCTGACCGGTGGACCCTTCCTGTCAGCTGAGCCCCGCTCCGTGGAGTGACACTGGGCCGGCCCGTTAGCATTCCCGCGCGACCCAGTTAGTTTGAATTAGGATTTTTCTTTTTAGTTTAAAGTTAGTCCTGTCCCCTAATTTGAAAATCAATTCAGAGAGATTTACAAATCCAAATGGAGTGAATCCAATTTTGTTGGAAAGCTACTGAAAAGATCTACCCAAGCCCGTTGGATTTAATTCAATTAGAATTAGAGATCTCTCCTAGTAAAAATAATAAGACAGAAGCATTTGCACCTTCTTTATAAAATCAACCATGATAGATTTTTGAGTTGATTCCAACTCTCAAAAATCACATTTTACCATACCTATCTGAATATGTAATAATATTAAGGTTTACATGCAGTGACTTTGGACTAGTACCAAAATAATGCTATATAGGAATTTCTAGTCACTTTAAATCATTAAATAATGAACTTAAACCAAAGTAATTATGATCCAACCCTTAAATCACATTCCCACTTGTTAGAATATGTGGTGAGGACATGTGTCCACATGATCCCATATTTGAAGTGGTGAATATTAAATCTTAGTTAATTTTCAATGAGTAGAAATTACTTTTCTAAAAATAAAAGGAATGAAACTATTTAATAAAACTTGTGATGGTTGTGATGATAATAGATCATCAACTATATGCCTTAGAGTGCTAATTAGATTAGTTAAGTATTGTTTGGTGATTGTATACTCCGTATGTATTTATAGACGATAGTACTGACCAAGCTTTCGAGGAGGAGGAGTTCTATCAAGAGGAGGAAGAAAACTTCAACCACTGCACCAACCAAGGAAAGCTACAATTGGCAAGCTAACACTTGCAAGTATAATGCTTAGCAAGCTAGATGACTTGAGCAAAGATGCTTTAGGAATGCTTGAGTTATACCACTTTGACTACTATTTACTCTTAGTATTAATTTCAAGCTTTACTTCCTTTACTTTACCAAAGTCCTTTACTTGTTTTGAAGGTAGCATAAAGAGTATAAAACTTGGCCTATTTAGCTCAACTTTAGATGTCATTCTATGGCCTGAGATTGATCCCATCTTTCCACCGTAGTGAACACTCTTAACTTAGTAGTTTAGAGTAGATAAAAACTTGAGTCACTTTAGATGGGAACACTTGGTGAAAATGAATTATGAAAACCTTGGAATGATGAGTCATTCTATTGAATGTTTTGACATGTGTTGAGAAACACAAATGGTTTATGATGATGAAAATGTTGAGGCATGAGCCTTAGCCCTTTTATAAAAACTGATGGTTGGATTCGGATGCGATACCATTCCAAATTTGCCGTACAACCACAATACCTGAATTGCGTAAGGCTTAGCCAGAAGTTTATATGCATTAGTATTAGTTCCCTCGCGGGAGAGGTCTGAGCTGAGGCTACCTCTCAATGTTGTCCACCTATGCAGTGCCCAAGATGACAGATGGTCATGGTTGGGAGGCCATACTCATAGGAGAGGTGCTTATACTAGGGTGTGTAAAGGAAAGGCTATGTTTGATTATCTGCATACTAAGTATGATGATTCAGGGTTATCCCTGACAGATGTATCGACTCTTGTGGTAAAAGTGTACCACCTCTGCAGAGTGTCAAACTATTCGAATAGCCACGTCCGCTGTTATGGACAGTTGGAATGGCCATACTGTTTCGTTGTCAGATGTTTTCTAAATAACTTATGAAATGAATGATGAATCTTGACTTGACCACAACTGGGTTGTGTTTATGACACTAGCTCCCCCCTTAAGTGATTCTAGAACTTTATTTTATCTTTCTTTGCTTCTGAACTCAACTTAGGTTTCAAGCTTAACTTTATAGTTAAACTTAGATTTAGCACTTTAACTTAGCACTATACTACTTGTTAGTGGTAGTTTGCGAGTACTTAAAGAGTACTCAAGGCTTTTGTCCCTAGTTATTCTCATGGACAGACTATGAAGGAGACTATCAAGATGATGGCCAGCAGGACAGCTATGATAACTAGGACTATCTGCCTTCGTCAGCATTGCCTGTGCCCCTGAAGATGGACCCCACCGCTACGCTTATCTTTTATTCCGCTGCTTGTTGCGTTAAGACTGGATCATAAGATCCTTATTTGTGTAAGACCTTATGTATGGTTTGTAATGGATGATGTACTGTGATATCCAATCCGTTATGTCTCGCAAAAATGGTAATCCTGGGATTGCGAGGTATGGCATAACGGGCATCTGGGATTAAAAATCCGAGTGTTGACAGCCAGCATGTATCAAAATAACCGCACGGAAAGAAAATGTTCGTGTCGAAAATGCAAACTATCGTCATTGTTTGACCCCTTTTCACGCATGGTGAATGAGCACCTGCTCAGGTATAGTTTCATGGAGGGCTACACTAAGTGGATGGATGATGAAGATGACCATGAGGAAGAGGATGACGTTCAACACGAAAATGAAGAGGATGATGAGGAAGAAGAACGGGATGTTGCACACGACGACGACGGTGATGAACAAGGTCAAGAAGAAGAAGAACATGCGGATGATGAGGACAAGAGTAGTAATACCCCGCTAACTGCGGCTATGCACGACCCTCATCTTCAGTAAATTCTTCTTGGCAACGCATTGATCGACCCTAGATTCGCCGGTAGACGGAAGTCTAAGCTGGATCAACTGGAGATTGACTCGAGAACTCCGTTGTACGATGCAGGTCGCGGGACGGAGGAGACCCTCTTGAGAGTAACTCTCGATCTTTTAGAGATGAAGGCAAAATACGGATGGAACGACGCAAGCGCAGACAATCTCTTCCGATACTTGAAGAAGGACTTACCTAAAGATAACACGTTGGCAGGGAGCCTACAGGAGGCCAAGAAAGTGGTGTGCCCTCTCGATTTACTGCACGGAAAATACCACGCCTGCATTAGTGACTGCGTGATGTATCGGAACGAGCAGAAGGACTTGACCGCGTGCCCAAGGTGCGGCGAGCCTCGGTACTTCCTGCTCAGGCCCCGTCTCCAGAAGTACTTTGCGGACCCCAAGGAGGCGAATGTAACATCCCAAAACATTAATCCAAGTGATCAAGATCCAAATCACCCAATTTAGGGTTAACAAAAACTTTTTCTCCTTTAAATAATTAAGCATGCATATGTGTGTTGCATTAAATAAGAATTGATTTGAATTGCCATGATTTTTTGTTCTAATGGTTGTAAAATGATTTTAAGATGAATTCTACATCATCTAGATCATTCCCAAGCAAAATCCAAAGAAGAAAAATTCAAATAGAATTAATAAATGGAAATGGTCACTTTGGCCATTTTAATTAACTAGGTCACTTTAGGTGTTCCTAGCACTCAACTTCAAACATAAACAATTAGGGATCTTTGCACCCCTTGCTAGTACAAGTTAAGATGTACCAAGGCCCACCTTGTGATCTTGCAAAAACATTTAAACCCTAATTTAAAATGACATTTGAAAATGGAATCTATCTCATATGCCTAGATCACACTTTTTCAAAAACCACTCAAATGACTTCAACTTAACAAATCCTAGCAACCAAAGATTCTCAAGCATGAGACCAACAAATCCACCAAAAATCATCTCAAAATTCAAAAGTTGAGTTCATGCGGCCATTGTGTCGAACACCTAGTGAGTAGAATCAAACCTGCCTAACTAATACTGTTTTTTATCAAATTTTGTCAAGCCATTTGTGCACCATTTACCATCCTTGTCTCCCCTAGTCCCAACCAGGCCATCAAAGACCTACCAAATGGCCTGGGATAGCAATGCACCACCTTGACCACCTCACCCCGCCAGACACGCCTTACCCCGCCACGCGACCCACAGCCGCCGGGAACCACATCGAGCACTGCCTCTGTCACTCAGAGCGCGAGAGGCTCCCGACCGCAATCCACCGCCCCTAGCATTGCCATTAATGCCTAGCTGACCGCCAGGGAACCGCCCACCATCCGCCTACCTCGCCCATGCTGATAGCACCCTGTGCCGTCGTCACCGGCGAGCTCCACCCATGCTTCTCTGCCGCCTCGCCGAGCCTATATAAGGGAGCCTCCCCAGCACCATTTCTTCATACTCTCACACTCCCCTCTCACCACTGGTCCTTCCCCACCTCTCACCGGAGCCGCTTGAGCAGCCAACCGCCAGAATTTCGCGGGCGATAGTCGCAGCAGAGGAGGAGAAGTCCCTGTCAATTTCGTCCACCCTCGGAGTTGCCGCGACCTCGCCTGAGTCCGTCATTGTCTCCTCGTCCATTTGCCCGCCTCGCCGCACTTGCTAGAGCCTTGGTACGCCCCCACTGCACCCCCACTGAGCCGTTAGGGTTCCACCTCGCCAGCGACAGGTCCGTCGTCGACGATGAACGTGAGCCATAGATTCTAGTTCTAATCCTACGGTCCACACTGCCGCGTACCGCTTCGCATTTAATGAGCCACTAACAGGCGGGACCCCCTGTCAGTTGTCCTCAGCGCCGTGGAGTGAGACTGGGCCGGCCCATTAGTGTTCCCACGCAACCCAGCTGATTCAAATAAACCTTTTTCTTTTTAGTTGAAACTTAGTTCTGTCCCTTAGTTAAAAAATCATTTCAGAAAGATCTACAAATCCAAATTGAGTGATTCCAATTTTGTTGGAAAGGTAATAAAAATATCTATCCAAGCCCGTTAGATTAAAATCATTTAGAGTTAGAGATCTCTCCTAGCAAAAATAACAATATAGAAGCTTTTTCACATTCAAACATTTTTCTATCATCAACCAAATTAGCTTTTGAGTTGATTCCAACTCTCAAAAATCACATTTAACCATACCTATCTGAATACGTAATAATATTAAAGTTTGCATGCATTGACTTTGGACTAGTACCAAAATAATGCTATATAGGCATTTCTAGTCACTTTAAATCATGAACTATTAAACTTAAACTTCATAAAATGTGATCCAACATTTAAATCACCTTCCCATGCATTAGAGTATGTGGTGATGACATGTTTCCATATGATCCCATATTTTGATTGGAGAATATTAAATCTTAGTTAATTTCAATGAGTAGAAATTACTTTTCTCAAATAAAATAAATGAAACTAGTTCATTTAAATCTTGTGATGTTTGTGATGATACTAGATCATCAAATGTGTGCCTTAGTGTGCTAAGTAGACTAGTTAAGTATTGTTTGGTGATTGTGTATTCCGTACGTATTTATAGACGATAGTACCGACCAAGTCTACGAGGAGGAGGAGTTCTACCCTGAAGAAGAAGAGGAGAATTTCAACCACTACACCAACCAAGGCAAGCTATTATTGGCAAGCTAATACTTGCAAGCCATCATTAACAATGCAAGCTAAACCTTTCAAGCTAGATAACCTAAGAAAATGCATTAGGAATGCCTTGGTTATAGCATTTTACTTATACCTAATCCAAGTTTTATTTACAAGCTTTACTTTCTTTTACTTTACCAAAGTTTCTTACTTGTTTATAGATAGCATAAAGAGTATAAAACGTCGCCTATCTAGTTAGAATTATATGTCATTCTATGGCATGAGATTGATATTAACATCCCACCTTAGTGAACACTCTTAACTTAGTAGTTTAGAGCTAAACTAAAACTTGATCACTTTAGATGGGAATACTTGGTAAAAATGACTTGTGAAAACCTTGGAATGATGAGTCATTCTATTGAGATGTTTTGACATGTGTTGAGAAACACAAATGGTTTATGATGATGAAAATGTTAAGGCATGAGCCTTAGCCCATTTTATAAAAACTGATGGTTTGGTTCGGATGCAATACCATTCCACTTTTACAGTACAACCACAATACCTGAATTGGGTAAGGCTTAGCCGGAAGTTTATATGCATTAGTATTAGTTCCCTCACGGGAGAGGTTTGAGCTGAGGCTACCTCTCAATGTTGTCCACCTATGCAATGCCTAGGCTGGCAGATGGCCATGGCTGGGAGGCCAAGCTCATAGGAGAGGTGCTTATACTAGAGTGTGTAAAGGAAAGGTTATGTTTGATGATCTACATACTAAGTATGATGATTCACGGTTATCCCTGACAGATGTATAGAATTTTGAGGTGAAAGTGTAATAGCTCTGTAGAGTGTCAAACTATTCGAATAGCCGCGTCCGTGGTTATGGACAGTTAGAGTGGCCATATTGTTCCGTTGTCAGATGTTTTCAAAATGACTTATGAAATGAATTGTGACATGACTTGACCACAACATGGTTGTGACTATGACAACTAAGTTCCCACGTAGGTGTTTTCAAACTTTATTTTATCATTCTTTGTTTCTGAACTCAGATTAGTTTTCAAACTTAACTTTATAAATAAACTTAGAACTTAGCATTCCTACTAGAACTACCTTACGTGTTAGTGATAGTTTGCGAGTACTTAAAGAGTACTCATGGATTTTGTCCCTAGCTATTCCCGTGGCCAGACTATGAGGAGGACTACCTTGAAGGAGGACAACATGACGACTACGACAACTAGGATCATCTCCCATCGTCAGCATTGCCTGTGACACTGAAGATGGAGCCCACCGCTATGCTATTTATTCCGCTACTTGTTTGTACTAAGACTGGATCATGAGATCCTTTATTTGTGTAAGACATTATTATGGTTTGTAATGGATGATGTACTGTGATATCCAATCTGTTATGTCTCGCAAATTTGGTAATCCTGGGATTGCGATGTATGGCATCATAGACATCTGGGATTAAAAATCCGGGTGTTGACAAGTTGGTATCAGAGCCATCCTGACCATAGGAGACCCTAGTTAGAATGGACGTCCGAACAAAAACTTAGTTTCAAAACCAAAGTGGGTATTTGTGAAAATCTATTTCCTCTCTTACCCTTGGGATTCTTTCTCTCAAAAAAATACATGTTCCTCAAAAATTCTTACCTTACTACATAAAATTTTGACACACTTGATCACTTCACTAACTTTCTCATCCTAAATTCTTATAGATGGAAGTTCAGTACATCAAGTTCTACCAGTTGGGCAACAGAGGCCAACTAATCTTCGAGAGGGATCTAAATGCACTGTCTGAGCACTTGGAGCGTCCACATCCAGAATTCTTTGGAGCTCAACTCAATGGTCCACCAGGAGGAGATTTACAATGGCTAGTAGTTGCTGATCTTCGAGGCATGTTAGAGGCACCAATGTCCGAGCAGATTCAGTTCTCCGTGAGAGAGAATAACTGGCTAGATGGATTAGCCAGGGCAATGCATGAAGCTCTCGCTCGTCTTTGCGCACAGAATGTCAACCTAATCCAAGGAACCTGCTTTGCTCACTATGCAAGGCGTGATTCTATGGGAATGCCGCTAGAGATGCCAAGTCACCCGGAGTTGAAGCGTCAAGTGGAGAACCTCGACTTCCTACTGTACGACAGATAGAAGGAATTGGACAATGCTAGAGATTTCGCCAACCACAACCTTGCCATTGCCGCCCAGAAGGCCCAAAAGTTCTCACTGCTCGTCAAGGATCGTCTGTCTCTTTGCGGTCAATGCGCAAAGAAGGATCGCACCATCGACCGTCTTCGCAAGAAGGTGGCCGACCTCGAGAAGACCATCAAGGAGCAAGAAGCTCAGCTTGCAGCAAAAGAAGAAGAAGAGGAAGGTGAAGACATCCAAGGGGATATTCACTCATACCTCAGCAATGATGATGACTATCTGGAGGATGATGCTATGGACTTCTACACCGACGATGATGACTACGACTTCATCGATGATGAGTAGATGCACTAGAGCACCATCGTAGGAGTGAGAAGTATCAGTCCCATTGTATTGCTTACAGAATGGTTCTTAAAACCATCTGTTTTCCTTTTGTTGTGGTGTGTGTGAGTTTGTATCGTGTGCTTTGCTTGAATGAATGAAAAGAAGTTAGTTGCAAAACCTGAGTCAAACTCAAAAGTTTTAGCTTAAAACCAAAATCATGAACCTTAGAACTTTTCCTCTTACCCCTTTATCTATCTCAATCTTTAGATGACTCGTGGAAACCAAGGAGGGAGTATCTCATCACAAGACCCAATGCTGCAGATTCTGTAGACGCTCATTGTAGACCGTGAAGCTAGTAGGGCAGAGCGCCAAGCAAATCTAGCCACCCTGCAGCAGATCACCCAAATGGCTCATAACAATCAGAATCATGGAAATCAGGATCATCATGGATCCAAACTCAACAACTTCCAGAATACCAATCCCCCAATCTTTAGCAAGTCTAAAGACCCACTAGATGCTGATGATTGGTTACAGACAATGGAGAACAACTTAGAAGTAGCCGGAGTGGATGCCAACGAGAAAGTCCTTTTTGCCACCCACTATCTGGCCGGAGATGCAAGAGCATGGTGGAACAGCACCTGCACGATGAACCATGGTCAAGTGATGACATGGGAAGCCTTCAAAGTCAAGTTCATCCGCACCCACGTGCCGCAGGGTCTAGTCACCAGAAGGAGAGATGAATTCAGAGAATTGAAGCAAGGCAGAATGACTGTAGTGGAGTACCGTGACAAATTCTTATCCCTCGCCAGGTATGCACCTGATGAGATCAACACGGAGGCCAAGAAGAAGGAGAGATTCCTAAACGAACTGCATGATGAGATGCAGACGGTACTCGTCAACATCCGTTTCGAGGATCTCGAAGAACTAGTCGACTCTGCCATTCAGATGGAAGGGAAGATTAATCAAGCAAACGACAACCGCAAACGTCGAATGATGCACCAAGCTGGATCCAACAGTCACCAGAAGTACCGTCCCAACCCGTCTGCCGGATATACCCCGCGGAACAATCGACCTCCAATGTCTCTCCCAAGCTACCCCAACCGTGGCGGAGGAAATGTGAAGTCCATAGGAAACAACAACCATCCCGACTCCAGCAATTTAAACCGTGCACCTCCCAAGCACAACAACAACAACAACACTGCACCCAGAACTGGAAGCAATGCTGTGCCCGTGGCAGCAAAAGACAAGTCTTAGATTACTTGTTTCGAGTGTGGAGTGTAGGGTTACTACTCCAATGAGTGTCCTAAGAAGATTGCCGCCACTGTCAATGTAAATGCCCCAGCTCAACAGCAGCGTCGTGTTCAACCCGGAAGAAGATTTGTCCCAGGGAACCCTCACAACCGCAACAGCCGTCTCTTCCACATGAACGCCGAAGAAGCCCAAGAAGCACCCAGATGTAGTGGTGAGTATGTTTTCTGTCAACTCAGTTTTAGCAAGAGTGTTGTTTGATTCTGGAGCATCGCACTCTTTTGTCACCGAAGAATTTGCATGCACTAGTAAGATTCACCAACCAACTTGAAGCATGTCATGATAGTTGAAATACCTGGTTCAACTACAAAAGCTAGAAAAATTTGCAAAGCTGTACCTATCAGAATAAATGGGATAGATTTTTATGCCAATCTAATAGTACTTGAAACCAAAGGTTTGGAAGTAGTACTAGGAATGGACTGGATGTCAAAGCATAAAGGATTGATAGACTGTGCCAAGAAAGCCATCATAATGACCAGTAGCTCTGGAGTATCAGTAGAGCATATATCTGAAACCTTGCCCCGTCAATTCAAGTGCAACAAGAGTCTAGCCCTATCCACCATAGACCAAGTCAGAGTCGTCTGCAAATACCCCGACGTATTCCCAGATGAATTGCCCGGTATGCCCCCAAATAGGGATATTGAGTTCATTATTGAACTAATCCCTGGAACCGGTCCCATAGCTCAGAGAGCCTATAGCATGAACCCCTTAGAGTTAGTGGAACTAAAGAAGCAGTTGGATGCTATGCTGGAGAAAGGCTTGATTCAACCAAGCGCATCGCCATGGAGATCGCCCATGTTATTCGTCGACAAGAAAGATGGAGGCAACCATTTGTGCACAGATTACAGGAAGATGAATGACGTCACAATAAAGAACAAGTACCCATTGCTAAAGATTGAGGATCTATTCGATCAGTTGACTGGTGCCAGTGTGTTCTCTAAGATTGATCTTAGGACTAGTTATCACCAACTTAAGATCCGTGCAACAGATATTCCAAAGATCGCCTTTACTACCCGATATGGATTATACGAGTATACGGTCATGTCTTTTGGATTAATCAATGCCCCTGCCTATTTCATGAATCTCATGAATAAGATCTTTATGAATTTTCTAGATAAGTTTGTCGTTGTGTTTATCAACGATATCCTTATCTACTCCAAGTCAGAGGAATACCATGAGCAACATTTGAGGATCATCCTTGAAAC
Source organism: Avena insularis (assembly GCA_023614405.1). Classification (NCBI taxonomy): domain Eukaryota; kingdom Viridiplantae; phylum Streptophyta; class Magnoliopsida; order Poales; family Poaceae; genus Avena; species Avena insularis. The sequence continues at coordinate 239,667,840 of CM042692.1, read as the reverse complement.
CTTTAGAGAGCATCAGTTGTATGCCAAGTTCAACAAATGTGAGTTTTGGCTGAAAGAAGTAGGATTCCTAGGACATATTGTGTCTGCTGGAGGAGTCGCTGTTGATCCCGCCAAGATCAAATATTTCGAAGAATGGGAAGCCCCAACCACTCAAACCCAAGTCCGTGCATTTCTCGGATTAGCGGGATATTACCGCAAGTTCGTAGAAGGATTTTTGAGCATCGCAAGACCTATGACCCAATTGTTGAAGAAGGACTAGAAGTTTGATTGGACCGACAAATGTGAAGCAAGTTTCCAAGAGCTCAAGAAGAGATTGATTTCAGCCCCAATATTGATCATGCCAGATATCAAGAAGCCGTTTGATGTGTATTGTGATGCATCCAAGATTGGTCTCGGATGTGTATTGATGCAAGAAGGCAAAGTCATCACATATCTATCTCGACAACTGAAGCAGCATGAGCAGAACTATCCTACCCATGATCTTGAATTAGCAGCCGTAGTTTTGGCACTGAAGACATGGCGCCATTATCTTATGGGTAATCGTTGTGAGATTTATTTAGATCACAAGAGCTTAAAGGATATTTTCACTTAGAAGGAGATGAATATGAGGCAAAAGAGATGGATAGAGTTAATCAAGGATTATGACCTTGACATTCACTATCACCCCGGCAAAGCCAATGTGGTAGCGGATGCTCTTAGCAGATTGCCGTGTAGGCTAAACACCATGATCAAGGAGAAGCAACCAAGTTTGTATGAGGAGTTGGAGCAGTTTAGAACTGAGCTAGTTAGCAAAGGATTTTTAGCTAGCATTGAACTTCAACCCACTTTGATTAGCCAAATCAAGGAAGCCTAGAAGGGAAATGCAAGTATCGACGGAATCAAGCGTCGTATTGGTATAGGAAAGGTACATGGATTCACTTAAGACGAAGAAGGAGTTCTGTGGTACAAAGGACGCATCTATGTGCCAGCAGATTCAGAGCTGGAGCAAGTTATCATGCAAGAAGCTCATGATACTCTTTATTCAATCCACCCCGGAGGAACGAACATGTATCAGGATTTGAAGGACCAATTTTGGTGGCACAAGATGAAGAGAGAAATCGGAAGCTACATCGCCAAGTGTGATATCGGTCAAAGAGTCAAAGCGGAACATCAAAGACCCGCAGGACTGTTGCAACCATTGCAGATTCCGGAATGGAAATGGGATTCCGTCGGAATGGAATTTATCACCGGTTTGCCTACTTCTAGTAGGGGAAATGACTCAATCTGGGTCATCGTTGATAGACTGTCCAAGGTAGCTCATTTTATACCTGTCAAGACAACCTACCAGAGTTCGAAGCTAGCAGAGTTGTATATTGCCAGAATTGTTAGTTTGCATGGAACCCCCAAGACCATAGTGTCGGATCGAGGAACCAAATTTACCTCGAGATTTTGGCAGAAAGTCCAAGAAGGATTAGGAACCAAGTTGAATTTCAGCATAGCTTATCACCCGCAAACCGACGAACAGACTGAAAGAGTCAACCAAATCTTAGAAGATATGTTGAGAGCTTGTGTGTTAGAGTAAAGATCAAAATGGGAAGATTGCCTGCCTTTCAAAGAATTCTCATATAATAACAGTTATCAAGCCAGTTTGCAAATTGTCCCATTTGAGTTCCTATATGAAAGAAAGTGGCGTACCCTTTGAATTGGTCGCAAGTAGGAGAGAGTCAGATTTTTGGACCCGACATCCTACGAGAAGCCGAAGAGAAGGTTCACAAAGTCCGTGAGCACCTCAAGACCGCCCAATCCAGACAAAACAGTTATGCTGACAAGAGAAGGAGAGACCTGATTTTCAATGTCAGAGATTTTGGTGTATCTCAAGGTTTCGCCATTGAAGGGAACCCAACGTTTTAGTCTGAAAGGAAAGTTAGCCCCCAGATATATCGGACCCTTCAAGATTCTGAATCATCGAGGAGAAGTATCGTATCAACTGGAACTTCCAGAGGAGATGTCAGCCATCCATGATGTGTTCCATATCTTGTTACTTCGCAAATGTTTAAAAGTGCCGGAGAAGACTGAAGTTTTCAACAACATCAATCACCGAGCTGTTGATATCAACAAGGATCTGACGTATCGTGAAGTTCCCATCCGTATCTTGGAAGAAGTTTACAGAACCACCAGGACCCGGATTATCAAGTTTCTCAAGATTCAATGGAGCAACCATACCGAAGAAGAAGCCACTTGGGAGCGAGAAGATTACATTAGGACAAAGTTCCCAGATCTCTTTAGTTCCTAGTTTTTCCTTTCTTAAATCTCGGGACGAGATTTTGTTGAAGGGGGGAAGGTTTATAACATCCCAAAACTTTAATCCAAGTGATCAAGATCCAAATCACCCAATTTAGGGTAAACAAAACCTTTTTCTCCTTTAAATAATTAAGCATGCATATGTGTGTTGCAATAAATAAGAATTGATTTGAATTGCCCTGATTGTTTGTTCTAATGGTTGTAAAATGATTCTAAGATGAATTCCACATCATCTAGATCATTCCCAAGCAAAATCCAAAGAAGAAGAATTCAAATAGAATTAATAAATGGAAATGGTCACTTTGGCCATTTTAATCAACTAGGTCACTTTAGGTGTTCCTAGCACTCAACTTCAAACAGAAACAATTAGGGATCTTTGCACCCCTTGCTAGTACAAGTTAAGATGTACCAAGGCCCACCTTGTGATCTTGCAAAAACATTTAAACCCTAATTTAAAATGACATTTGAAAATGGAATCTATCTCATATGCCTAGATCACACTTTTTCAAAAACCACTCAAATGACTTCAACTTAACAAATCCTAGCAACCAAAGATGCTCAAGCACGAGACCAACAACTCCACCAAAAATCATCTCAAAATTCAAAAGTTGAGTTCATGCGGCCATTGTGTCGAACATCTGGTGAGTAGAATCAAACCTGCCTAACTAATACTGTTTTTGATCAAATTTTGTCGAGCCATTTATGCACCATTTACCATCCTTGTCTCCCCTAGTCCCAACCAGGCCATCAAAGACCTACCAAATGGCCTAGGACAGCAGTGCACCGCCACCCTGAGGCCATGATCGCTGGCCGACCGTGCCCAAGCCACAAGAGCGCGCCCCTCCCTCCCTCGCCATGTCTAGGAGGTATACGTGGTAGCACCACCACCCCCTGTCCGCTCCTCGAGCCTAGCAAGCCCCTAGACCACCTCACATCGCCCGCGCCCACCGCCTCAGGCTATGCGAAGACGCCAAGGCACACGACCCGACAGGCCACAAGCTGCCCTCGACCACAACAGCGCATGCCCGCCTTGAGGACCTCACCCCGCTAGACACGCCCTTACCCCGCCGCACGACCCACAGCCGCCGGGAACTACGTCGAGCACCGCCTCTATCACTAAGAGCGCGAGACGCTCCCGACCGCAATCCACCGCCCCCTAGCATTGCCATTAAGCCCTAGCTGACCGCCAGGGAACACCCCACCGTCCGCCTACCTCGCCCACGCCGATAGCACCCTCTGCCGTCGTCACCGGCGAGCTCCGCCCATGCTTCTCTGCCGCCTCGCCCAGCCTATAGAAGGGAGCCTCCCCAGCACCATTTCTTCACACTCTCACACTCCCCTCTCACCGCTGGTCCTTCCCCACCTCTCGCCAGAGGCGCTCGAGCAGCTAGCCGCCGGAATTTCACCGGTGATAGCCGCAGTAGAGGAGGAGAAGTCCCCGTCGATTTTGTCCACCCCGAAGTTGCCGCGACCTCGCCTGAGTCCGTCGTTGTCTCCTCGTCCATTTGCCTACCTCGCCAGACTCGCTGGAGCCCTGGTACGCCCCCACTGCACCCCACTGAGCCGTTAGGGTTCCACCTCGCTGACGACAGGTCCGTCATCGACGATGAACGTGAGCCATAGATTCTAGTTCTAATACTACGGTCCAGACTGCCCCGTACCGCTTCTCGTTTAATGAGCCACTTACAGGTGGGACCCCCCTGTCAGTTGTCCTCAGCGCCGTGGAGTGAGACTGGGCCGGCCCATTAGTGTTCCCGTGCAACCCAGCAGATTCAAATAAACCTTTTTCTTTTTAGCTAAAACTTAGTTCTGTCCCTTAGTTCAAAAATCATTTTAGAAATATCAACAAATCCAAATTGAGTGATTCCAATTTTGTTAGAAAGATAATAAAAATCTCTATCCAAGCCCATTGGATTTAAATCATTTAGAGTTAGAGACCTGTCCTTGAAAAGATAACAAGACAGAAGCTTTTTCACATTCAAACATTTTTCTAAAATCAACCAAATTAGCTTTTGAGTTGATTCCAACTCTCAAAAATAACATTTAACCATACCTACCTGAATATGTAATAATATTAAGGTTTGCATGCAGTGACTTTGGACTAGTACCAAAATAATGCTATATAGGCATTTCTAGTCACTTTAAATCATGAACTATTAAACTTAAACTTCATAAAATGAGATCCAACATTTAAATCAAATTCCCATGCATTAGAGTATGTGGTGATGACATGTGTCCATATGATCCCATATTTTGATTGGAGAATATTAAATCTTAGTTAATTTCAATGAGTAGAAATTACTTTTCTCAAATAAAATAAATGAAACTAGTTCATTAAAATCTTGTGATGTTTGTGATGATACTGAAGGGTTCGTAGCATGGAAAACAAAAAATTTCTACCGCAAGAACGAACAAAACCCAGATCTAATCTAGATAAAAGCCAAGATCTAATCTATTAGACATGTGCAACGAGATAGATCTGTACTAACCCTCGCAGATCCGAAAGCGTTACGAGATTAGATCTCGGGGTTGATGTAGTCGATCACTTGCCGATCTCAAGATCGTGTGGACGATCCTTCCAAGGCGCTCCGGCTCCTCGTAGCGCTTCCTGCAATGGGTCACATGTGCGGAGTCAAGGCACCTTCCTCTCCTGCTCCAAATGAGCAGCAGAGATAGTAGATCTTCTCCACGGAATCCCAGCAGCACGACCGTGTGGTGGTGGTGGTGGAGTAGAGATTTCTGCAGGGCTTCGCCTAAGCCGGTGCAGAAGAATGGTGGAGGAGAGAGGCGACAGAGATTGGGTGTTATGGAAGAGGGCCAAGAGGGGGCGCCCCCTCCCTTCTATTTAAGGGAGGGAGGCGCGCCTGGGAAGGGGGAGTCCTAGTAGGACTCCCCTCCTAGGGCCGGCGGTGGGAAGGGGGGAGGAGTCCTCCTCCCCCACAAATCCGTGTCTTGCCCCACTTGGACTCCTTGATCCCTTCCTTGGTTTTCAAGTAAACTCCAAGAAATCCTCTAGAACCTTCCAGAACATTCCGAAACCTTCTAGAATCTCCATACAAACACTCCAGAACATTTCCTAACTTAGAAAATGATCCCCAATATATGAATCTTATTCTCCGGACCATTCCGGATCTCCTCGTGATGTCCCGGATCCATTCCGAGACTCCGAACATCATTCCGTCTCCAATGCATATTCCATATCTAGTTAAAACAACTTCGAACCTTAAGTGTGTCACCCTACGGTTCGTGATTATGCAGACATGATGAAGACACCTCTCCGATCAATAACCATCAGCGGGATCTGGAGATCCATAACGGCTCCCACATACTCAACGATTACTTCGTGATCGATAGAACCATTTAACATACAAAACCAATTCCCTTTGTCACGCGATATTCTACTTATCCGAGGTTTGATCGTCAGTATCTTCATACCTAGTTCTTCCTCGTTACTGATAAGTACTCTTTACTCATTCCATGTTATGTCATCCCTTGTGACCCAGTCACATGCTTGCAAGCTAACTAGATGACATTCCACCGAGAGGGCCCAGAGTATATCTATCCGTCATATGGATGGACAAATCCCAATCTTGGTCTATGCGCTTCAACACATACTTTCAGAATACCCAATGACACCTTTATAACCGCCACGGTTCTAAGCGCTTGATGTCATCAAAGTATCCATCCGGTGATGGTGATTAACATAACCTCATGTTCGAAGGATTAGGTTACTATGTATTTGAAAGCTTACAGCAATATGAACTAAATGACTTGATCTTATGCTACACTTACTATGAGTGTGTGTCCATCACATCATTCTCCTAATGATATGATCTTGTTATTAACGACATCCAATGCCCATGATCAGGAAACCATGATCATCCATTAATCAACAAGCTAGTTTAACAAGAGGCTTACTAGGGACTCTTTTATGTTTACAAAACACACAAGTATTAATGTTTTCGGTTAATACAATTATAGCATGGGATGTAAACATTTATCATAAACATAAAGATATAATAATAACCACTTTATTATTGCCTCTTGGGCATATCTCCAACAGTCTCCCACTTGCACTAGAGTCAATAATCTAGTTAAAAACTTGTGCATTCAACACCTATGGCTTTCTGGTGTTGTATAGACACTATTGCTAGTGGTAAACATAATCTTCGGATCTGACACTTCTAGGTCCGTGTGTATTTGCATTTCCTTGCGTCTCTACGCATTACTCATTCTCTAATGAGATGGCATTGTATAAATTTGGTCCTTTGGTGAGACCTTTAGTTTCTTGGGATTAAATCATGTTGATACAATTGTCGTACAATGTATCTTCATAGTATTATCCCGCTATGAACCACACCTAGTTTGATAACAAACTACTTGACGCAAATGCCCTCATTTGCTGCTACAACAGCAGTCATATACTTAGCCTTTTGTTGTAGTATCTGTCACAATGTTTTAACTTTGGTACTCAACCAAATCCGTTATGGAACTTCCTTTCCATTACATTGTGGCACCCATAGTTTAAATTGAGATAAACTTAATTTGTGACAAAACTAGTATCAATGTAACAATTTACAATGAACTATTTGTCACCACTATATAAATAATATATTCTTAGTTCTTCCAAAGATCATAGGAATATCCCTACTTTTGTCCAATGATCATCTTATGAGTCATTCTCGTATATGCTCATAACATTTAGAGCATAGGACATATCTGGATGTGTACATCTCAAAGAATGATTGATCAAAATATTCTTGTGATTTCACCAAGTGTCAAAACACTTGAATATCATGTCAACACACTTGAATCTTGATTCAGTCCTTTCCGTGCGTCAAGAACCTTTCTTGTTGTTTCCATATTGAACTCATTCAACAACTTATCTATGTACATTTGGCAAAACCATATTAGCGCCTCAATCTATCCATATAGACATTGATGCCTAATTCTTGGGTTATGCCTAAGTCTTTCATCGAAATGAAATTCTTAACCTGTGTCAATAAAAGATACATCATTTCTAATCAACGATATGTCTTTCACATAATGTATTAGAAATATGTCTTAGCGCTCCCACTTAATTTCTTGCAAAATGCAAGCATGTTCATCGTCTCTGATGAAATTAAACCTTTTAACGGTTTCATCACGGTGAAGATTCCAACTTCGCGATGCTCACTTCAACCATAGAAGTTTTGCATACTCTTTTAGCATCCTTTGAATTAACAAAACCCTTTGGATCGTGTCATGGACACATCCTAGGTAACCATTCTATGAGAAGAACTTGTTTTGTTTGTTCAACTACCATATACCAAAATATATGTAGTGGTTGCTACATTAATCCGTCTGCATTAAATATCGCTAGAAAGATCAAATCTTATCATAGTCAATTCCTTGAACATTGTCGTAAACTCTTTCCGACATGTCGACTATTTCATAGATGTGAAACATCCATGTCTATTTCTTTATAGATCCATATACGACTGTAAGGTCTTGCACCTTTCCAGAGGGTCTTTCAAATTCAAAGCTTGATTTCTCGTGTATGGAATTATCACGGATTTTATGGCTTCAAGCCACTTAACAAAGTCAGGGCCCATCATTGCTTCTTTGCATGTAGTCGGTTCATCATTGTCAAACAACAATGATTTAACTCTCAAATCTTGGCATTTGATTACTTACCCGACCTACTTGGTTCAATAGGAACTTAGATCCCCGTGACCACATCCTTTGAGGCACGTGAGCCATGAGCATTGTTGTCCTCCAGACACTTACCGACATCACGTTAACTCAGCACATATCAGCCAAGGTTCAACAACCTTGTCAAAGTTCTATTGTCCTCCCACTTAACTTTTCACCAAAAATTCCTTCTCAAGAAACTCGACATTCTAAGTGATAAACACTTTTGTCTTCGGTGTTATGGAGGAATACCCAATGGTTATTCGAAATAACCTACAAAGACATGCTTATCCGACTTTGGTTGTAAACATTTTACTTATGCCTAGCATACCCAAAATTTAAGAAAGATCAACCTGGGTTTTATCCCAAACCATGACTTATATGGTGTCATTTCAACGGATCACGATGGAGCTTTTTTAGTGTAAAAGCGGTAGTCACTAAAGCTTTAATCTTTTAAAATATAATGGCAGTTTTATAAATGACACCTTTGATCTTACCATGTCAAACAAGGTTTCATTACATATCTTGAACACTCCATACTCCTATGGTGTTTTGGGAAATGCAAATCCATGGAACGATTCCTCAAATCTTAGGTGTTTTGCTAAACTTGTAACTCAAACATCTTTATGATCCAATCATAAACTTTTTATTTTTTATTTTCTTGTTACAATAATTTTCCACTTAATCTTGAAAGTCTTTGAACATTTTTCAAATGTTTCATACTTCTTCCTTATTGAGTAGGTATATACATATACTCACTCAAATCTTTGGAGAAAACATATGAAGTTGAACTCATCGCCCATTTACTCACACATAATGGACTATATACATCAATATGTACAAATTCCAATCAGTTAGTCGTCCGTTCCTCTTTTGGCCTATGAACGGAGTTTTAATTATCTCCAGGAAAGTATCACAAGCGTCATTTGATCAAAATCAAAGACTCCAAAAATCCATAAACATGGAGTTTCTTCATGTATCCCTTTCAATATAATTTAAACGGTGATGTCACTTCGCAAGTGATCTTCCAATCATTTGTCTTGCGACTTTTTAGCATTAGTTTTATGGTCGCTATTTCTCCAACCAGACTTGTATATCATCCATCTATTATGGAATGCGGTAATTATTTGAATAACCTTTTGTCGTCATAATACCTGATCAAAATAACAACTATTGAAACAAATCTTGAAGGCAAGCTTTGATGTTAACGAGCAACACAACAACCCTTTGTTTGTTTTCGATGAACATCATCACATATTCTCTTGCTAGTTACTTAGGCCATTGCAGTTCATGAATTGTGTTGTCCTGTATGACACTTCATACCAACCAATTCGGTATCCAATACTGCAGAACCACATTGTTTAACAACCAAGGAATACAGCCATAACATGTATCTTCTATATACCTAAGTTGGATGTCTCCAATTTTTTCTTTTCTGCCAAATATTTTATAGATTCTCTTTCAACAATTCCTTTTATTTTAAAAGAATCTATCAACATCAATAGTGGTGTCATTCACATGACACATAGTACAAAGTGTGTATAGTCAAATACTAATACCTTTGGACTTGCACTTTGAAGTGGATCACCTTCATCAAATGTTTGGCATTCTTTCAAAATTCCATTCTTTAGTAATCTTTTAGTGTAGTAAACATTTTACTTACATCTTCTATTCATCCTTATCATGACAACTTTCATGATCAAACTGCTATAGCTTATAAAGGTGAATTGCGAGTATAATGTTTCTTTTCCAAAACCTTTTGGAGGATTAGGACGACTGGCATCTCCAATCTTCACAAATTCTCATCAAAATATGAGGACATATACTCTATCATGTTATAACCAACACATTGTTTTAGATATCGCAATACCTTTCACATATGATGGTTTCTGAAACATTGCTTTCAGCTCTTAGATAAACTTGATATTAAAAACAATCTTTTGAGTATCAAGAATCATGGAGTCAAACACGATACATTAGATACTAACACTGGAATTGTTACTCTTGATTTAATACTGTTTATTAAACTTCACAGAGTAAACAGAGTTTGCTGAAAGTTTGCAATATGACTTTTAAACTTTAGATTGACACTCAAAACAATACGATACCAGTTCGTAAAGCAAATATCCAGAATTTCTGTAGTTCTACTATCTCAACTATAACTAAGCGTAAGGTGGTGAACGGATGCCAATGACTATAACAAACTATGCAAATTCACTTTGATTGTGTTTATGATAAATTGAGTTTGACTAATCCAAATTACAAATAAACTCCCACTCAAAACAACATCCCTCGAGTTGTTTTAGTGATTACATGAACCAAATCCACTACACCAAGTCCGATCATCACGTGAGATGATGTAGCTTTAAAGGCGAACAATCAACATGTCCATCATATTATCCATATGACTCATGCTTTACCTTTCGGTATTCCGTGTTCCGAGACCATGTCTGTACATGCTAGACTCGTCAAGGTTAACCTTAGTTTCCGCATGTGCAAATCTGGCTTGCACCCGTTGTATGCACACGTAGAGTCTATCACACCCGATCATCACGAGATGTTTCGAAACGACGAGTCTTAGCAACGGTGCCAACTAAGGACGGACACTTTATTACTTGATATTTAGTGAGAGGGATCATCTTATAATGCTACCGTCGCGATCTAAGCAATACAAGATGCATAAAGGATTAACATCATAGGCAATTCATAATTAGTGTGATATGATATGGCCTTTTCTTCTTATGCCTTCGATCTCCATCTCCAAAGCACGGACATGATCTCCATCATCACCAGCATTGCGTCAAGGTCTGTGGCGCCTCTTCATGGTTGTTCATCTTCACTAGCAACTATTACAACTACTTGGAACAAAGCTATTACAAGATGAATAGACACGCAGGTCTTAACAGAATTAAAGACAACCATTAGGCTCCTGCCGGTTGCCATATTACAACAAGGATCATTGCATACATCAAATACAATCACAATCACATGATGGCCATATCACATCACAAAACCCCTGCAAAAAAAAGTTAGACGCCTCTAATTTTCTTTGCAAGTTTTACGTGGCTTGGGGCTTTCGACTAAGAACGGATCTTACCTACAAAACTGAACCACAACGTTGATACAAGTGCTATCAAGTGCAAAGTGTAGATTTGATCTATACTATGATGGGAGAGACAGACACCCGCAAAGCCACTTGTGCAAAACGAGTTGCACGTCAAGCGTGGAGCAAGTCTCATGTACGATGACATGTAATGTTAGCCCGAGTCGCTTCATCCCACCATACCGCAAGATGCAAAGTACACAAATAGCAAAAGACGGCACGAGCACCAACGCCCACAACATCATTGTGTTCTACTCGTGCAATAGATCTACGCATAGACAAGGCTCTAATACCACTGAAGGGTTCGTAGCATGGAAAACAAAAAATTTCTACCGCAAGAACGAACAAAACCTAGATGTAATCTAGATAAAAGCCAAGATCTAATCTATTAGACATGTGCAACGAGATAGATCTGTACTAACCCTCGTAGATCCGAAAGCGTTACGAGATTAGATCTCGGGGTTGATGTAGTCGATCACTTGCCGATCTCAAGATCGTGTGGACGATCCTTCCGGTGCCGCGTTCCGGTAGCGCTTCCGCAGTCGGTCACACGTGCGGAGTCGAAGCAGACCTTCCTCTCCCCGTTCCAGCGAGCAGCGGAGGTAGTAGATCTTCTCCACGGAATCCCAGCAGCACGACGGTGTGGTGGTGGTGGAGTAGAGATTTCTGCAGGGCTTCGCCTAAGCCGGTGCAGAAGAAAGGTGGAGGAGAGAGGCGACAGAGATTGGGTGTTATGGAAGAGGGCCAAGAGGGGGCGCCCCCTCCTTTCTATTTAAGGGAGGGAGGCACGCCTGGGGAGGGGGAGTCCTAGTAGGACTCCCGTCCTAGGGCCGGCGGTGGGAAGGGGGGAGGAGTCCTCCTCCCCCATGAATTCGTGTCTTGCCCCACTTGGACTCCTTGATCCCTTCCTTGGTTTTCAAGTAAACTCCAAGAAATCCTCTAGAACCTTCCAGAACATTCCAAAACCTTCTAGAATCTCCATACAAACACTCCGGAACATTTCCTAACTTAGAAAATGATCCCCAATATATGAATCTTATTCTCCGGACCATTCCGGATCTCCTCGTGATGTCCCGGATCCATTCCGAGACTCCGAACATCATTCGGTATCCAACGCATATTCCATATCTACTTAAAACAACTTCAAACCTTAAGTGTGTCACCCTACGGTTCGTGATTATGCAGACATGATGAAGACACCTCTCCGATCAATAACCATCATCGGGATCTGGAGATCCATAATGGCTCCCACATACTCAACGATTACTTCGTGATCAATAGAACCATTTAACATACGAAACCAATTCCCTTTGTCACGCGATATTCTACTTATCCGAGGTTTGATCGTCAGTATCTTCATACCTAGTTCTTCCTCGTTACTGATAAGTACTCTTTACTCGTTCCATGTTATGTCATCCCTTGTGACCCAGTCACATGCTTGCAAGCTAACTAGATGACATTCCACCAAGAGGGCCCAGAGTATATCTATCCGTCATATGGATGGACAAATCCCAATCTTGGTCTATGCGCTTCAACACATACTTTCAGAATACCCAATGACACCTTTATAACCGCCCAGTTACGAAGCGGCGTTTAATGTCATCAAAGTACCCATCCGGTGATGGTGATTAACATAACCTCATGGTCGAAGGATTAGGTTACTATGTATTTGAAAGCTTACAGCAATACGAACTAAATGACTTGATCTTATGCTACGCTTACTATGGGTGTGTGTCCATCACATCATTCTCCTAATGATATGATCTTGTTATTAACGACATCCAATGCCCATGATCAAGAAACCATGATCATCCATTAATCAACAAGCTAGTTTAACAAGAGGCTTACTAGGGACTCTTTTATGTTTACAAAACACATAAGTATTAATGTTTCCGGTTAATACAATTATAGCATGGGATGTAAACATTTATCATAAACATAAAGATATAATAATAACCACTTTATTATTGCCTCTTGGGCATATCTCCAACAGATACTAGATCATCAAATGTGTGCCTTAGTGTGCTAAGTAGACTAGTTAAGTATTGTTTGGTGATTGTGTATTCCGTATGTATTTATAGACGATAGTACCAACCAAGTCTACGAGAGGAGGAGTTCTACCCCGAAGAAGAGGAGAATTCCAACCACTACACCAACCAAGGCAAGCTATTATTGGCAAGCTAATACTTGCAAGCCATCATTAACAATGCAAGCTAAACCTTTCAAGCTAGATAACCTAAGCAAATGCATTAGGAATGCCTTGGTTATAGCATTTGACTTATACCTAATCCAAGTTTTATTTACAAGCTTTACTTTCTTTTACTTTACCAAAGTTTCTTACTTGTTTATAGATAGCATAAAGAGTATAAAACTTCACCTATCTAGTTAGACTTATATGTCATTCTATGGCATGAGATTGATATTAACATCCCACCTTAATGAACACTCTTAACTTAGTAGTTTAGAGCTAAACTAAAACTTGATCACTTTAGATGGGAATACTTGGTAAAAATGACTTGTGAAAACCTTGGAATGATGAGTCATTGTATTGAGATGTTTTGACATGTGTTGAGAAACACAAATGGTTTATGATGATGAAAATGTTAAGGCATGAGCCTTAGCCCGTTTTATAAAAACTGATGGTTTGGTTCGGATGCAATACCATTCCAATTTTACAGTACAACCACAATACCTGAATTGGGTAAGGCTTAGCCGGAAGTTTATATGCATTAGTATTAGTTCCCTCACGGGAGAGGTTTGAGCTGAGGCTACCTCTCAATGTTGTCCACCTATGCAATGCCCAGGCTGGTAGATGGCCATGGATGGGAGGCCAAGTTCATAGGAGAGGTGCTTCTACTAGAGTGTGTAAAGGAAAGGTTATGTTTGATGATCTACATACTAAGTATGATGATTCACGGTTATCCCTGACAGATGTATCGAATTTTGTGGTGAAAGTGTACCACCTCTGCAGAGTGTCAAACTATTCGAATAGCCACGTCCGCGGTTATGAATAGTTGGAGTGGCCATACTGTTCTATTGTCAGATGTTTTCAAAATGACTTATGAAATGAATTGTGACATGACTTGACCATAACATGGTTGTGACTATGACAACTAAGTTCCCACTAGGTGTTTTCAAACTTTATTTATCTTTCTTTGTTTCTGAACTTAGCTTAGGTTTCAAACTTAACTTTATAAATAAACTTAGAACTTAGCATTCCTACTAGAACTACCTGACTTGTTAGTGATAGTTTGCGAGTACTTAAAGAGTACTCATGACTTTTGTCCCTGGCTATTCCCGTGGCCAGACTATGAGGAGGACTACCCTGAAGGAGGACAGCAGGACGGCTACGACAACTGGGATCATCTCCCATCGTCAGCATTGCCTGTGACACTGAAGATGGAGCCCACCGCTATGCTATTTATTCTGCTACTTGTTTGTACTAAGACTGGATCATGAGATCCATTATTTGTGTAAGACCTTATTATGGTTTGTAATGGATAATGTACTGTGATATCCAATCTATTATGTCTCGCAAAAATGGTAATCCTGGGATTGCGATGTATGGCATAACAGGCATCTGGGATTAAAAATCCAGGTGTTGACAGCGAAGCTCATGCGCTGGCATGCGGAAAGGAAGGAGGCGGTGATGAAGGATCCAGTGCGGGTTGAAAACCCAGTGCTGACGCACCCTTCGGATGCAATCCAGTGGAAAGCATTAGATGATGAGTACGAAGATTTCGGGAAAGATCAAGGAACATCAGACTGGGTGCAAGCACCGACGGACTCAATCTGTTTGGGAACCAGAGCAGCAAGCACAACACCCGACCTGTGTTTGTATGGATGTACAACCTCCCCCTATGGCTATGCCTGAAGAACAAGTACATACACATGAGCATGCTAATCCAAGGGCAGACGCAGCCAAGGAGCGATATCAACCTGTATCTTGAGCTATTGAAGGAGGAGCTAGCCATCTTGTGGGACGAAGGGGTAGAAACATGGGACGCTCACCTCCAACAACCTTTCCGTCTGAAAGCAGCGCTGATCACGATGGTGCAGGACTATATCGGATACGGATATATCGTGTGCCAGGTGTGCCACAGACCCAAGGCTTGTGTGAGGTGCATGGAAAGGATGCCGTTTCTTCAGATGGGTAAGGATCCCGGGTCTTTGAGAACCATCTACATGAGGACTCGGATGTGGCTACCCGAGAATGACCCGTGGAGGAAGCGTGGAGATCTGTTCAACGGCAAGGATGATCTCGAAGTACCTCCACCTAAGCGCAGCGGCGAGGAGATCGATGCTTTGTTGAAAAGCTGGAAACACTGCCCTCCACCGGGTAAGATAAAGAAGCATAAGCGAAAGCGAGGAGATAAGAAGAAGGAAAAGGAACACGGCCCGCTCATGGGGTTATGGAAAAGGAGGTCCGTGTTTTGGGACTTGCAGTACTAGAAGATCCTCGGTACGCCTCATAGCCTTGATGTCATGCATATCACGAAGAACTTGTGCGAAAGCTTGCTTGGCACTCTGCTCAACATGTCGGATAGGACCAAAGACGGGTTGAAAGCAAGACACAACCTGAAGGCCCTGAGTATCAGAGAAGAGCTTCACCCGTGTCTTCTAGGGTTGAGGAGGAGACAAACAATCGCAAGCACAAAAGGGCGGGGAAGCAGCCGGTTGAGGAGGAGACAGAAGATCCTAAGGGAAAAAGAGCGAAGAAGAGTGAAACCCCGCGTCCCTCTTGCTTCACTCTATATCCTAACGAGCTCGAACAAATGATCGGTTGCCTCCTCGGAACCAAGTATCCCTTAGGTTACGCGGGGTTGATACGTAGATGGCTGGACCCGACGAAAGGAATCTTCAGCGGGATGAAGTCTCATGACTGTCACATCATGATGACGTAGATACTTCTGGTTGCAATCCGAGGGATCATGGAACCGCACGTCCGTGCAACGCTGAATAGCCTCCGTAACTTCTTCGACGTCATCACTCGGAAGTCGATAACCGTCAAGAAACTCGGGAGGCTGCAGGAAGAGATAGTCACCATCATATCCGAGATGGAGATGTACTTCCCGCCCGCATTTTTCGACATCATGGTCCACCTGCTGATGCATATAGTGGTCGATATCGAGGATCTCGGGCCTCCGTTCCTTCACAATATGATGGCGTTAGAAAGAATGAACGGGATCATCAAATGATACGTCCATAACAAGGCACATCCGGATGGAAGCATCGTCCAGGGCTTTCTCACCGAGGACTGCGTCTCTTTCTGCAAGAATTATCTAAATGAGGAAAACCCATGTCCGATTGGTTTTCCCACGAACAAGCACCTCGGCAGGTTTGAGGGAGTAGGCCACCGCACCGGCAAGAAGGAAATGGATGTGGATCAGTCTGATTTTTTTTTACTCCACCCTGATTTTTTTTTGTACCACGAACAAGCACCTCGTCCATTGTCGTCCATTTTCTTTGTACTCCACCCTGATTTTTTTTTTCATTTTCTTGGAAACGCGATGTCTTAATTAGGTATCCATTGTCGTCCATTCATCCGAGGATTCATGCTTTGGTTGGTGATCAGCTAAAACACGATTTCCTTTTGCTCTTGTCTTTTCCGTGCTTGCCTAGTCAGAAAGGTGCATAACACCAGATAAATGGAGTAACAGCTCGCACGCAAAGGAGCAACGTGTTATTGCTTCTGATCAAAGAGTTTGCTAAGGAACGTGTGGTTATTTAGAAACTGACGATTTTATTACGCACGTACGGATCCAATATATTTGCCCGGAAGAGATTTCTTGAAAGAAAAGAAGATCGATCCATCTAATTAAGCATACACGGCCATTAGCATGCGACTGGGAAACTTGTTCCTGAAATTGTGGTCACTTTAGAAACTGATTGTTTTATTGTGTACATACAGATATACTCTGCCGAGAGACTTTATCGTGGCAAATGCATCTAGATATCGTGTACATATGCAAAGCTACTTTCTGAAGCTTATTCAATTAATAAGGGGTTTCTTCGAAGGAAATAGAACTGATCCACCTAACTTACATGCAACGTAGAAGCGGTCATGGCGTCTGATATATTTGTCAAGTACGTTGTTGCTTAGAAACTGATGATGTTTGTTACATACACATCCAATATACACTTAGCAGAAACAACATAGCTGTGACGTGGGATGGAATAGAAATTTAATATGGCATGGCCAGTTCTAACTGTAAACGTAGAAGTCATGATGTAGGTTGATGTTCTTTCCTTTAAACGGTAACTAGCTTGATCAAACAAAATATATTCCATGCAATACAAATCTACTTATATAAATTTGAACCCACACAAAGAAAAAACTATGATTGTGAGATGTATGTGATATGCAGACTATCAATTACGGTTTTATGATCCAACCATCTGGTTTAAGTTTATAAGAAAAAATAGAAATGTCTAAGATGACCTCATGTTATCACGATTTGTAGTGAAAAGATGCATGTTGGAAATTGTATGTTATGAAGTTCGCACCATTTGGGATGAGCCTTTAAGGGTAATGTGCACACTTACTAATTATTATATGTGCAACTCATAAATGACCTACACTTTCATTACTTCTTGGTCTTTAGATATGTTGAGGAGACCTTTTTTTCACAGTGAACTAAGTTATCTAGAGAATAATCTGCTCTTATGAGCGCTACCAATTAAATCATATACTTTGTGATTAACACAAATATCATGTAGGGTTGGTACTAGTTCCTTTGTAAGTTAGTGAGCCTGATCGTACACAAATGTATGTTCATGGATATTTAAGTCACTGAACATATATATATGTCATCATAATAGCTCCCCTGCACATGGATTATTTCATGGTAGCATAAAAGCAGAACACAATACTTATTACATAGCACTATAGCCACAACCTTTAACAAAACTCAACCACATCAACACTGAAAAACACTTAACAAACCAAGCTATGACGTTCCCTAGAACATTTTTCTAGGAAAAATGATCTAGAAAACTAAGGTGAAAGTTACTTGGATAAGCTAATCAAACAGTGTCATGCTTATGTTGGATTGGATGTCACTAGTAACGATCTCAGCATCATGTGCAATGCCAGGCAAGCCCCTCCATGCAAATCCAACACAGTATAGCCCATTTGCACCTTTCCAATGGTTTGGGAAGTCGTTCTTGGGTAGGCCATCACTATTTAGCATACTCATGTCTTTCTGCATTTATTAATGAAAAGGTCTAAAAATTATTCACAAAAATATGTTAAGATATTTCTAGAAAGATTCTGAGAATTTTCTGATTATATTACAAGCCCAATTACCTTATATACCATCATATAAATTTAATATTGCAATGATCTAATATATAAAAACTAAAAGAATTTTCCCAGGTTAATTTGTAATGAATGGTATATACCTTAAGCCACATATTTGCGGTGCTCTTGTAGCCCGTTGCAAACAAAAGAGCATCATAGTATCTTTCGTTCCCATCCTCAAACTCTATGAGATTTCCTCTGACGCGAGATATTGGACCAAACACCTACCATAAATGTATTTAATTAATATAATAATGCTCTGTATCAAGTATGTGTATATTAATATTTATAATAAGAGTATGTACTCACCTTGATATCACCTTTCTTTATTAGCTTGGTGGTGCCAACATCTATGACAGCGGACCGACCAGTTTTTGCTTTCAAAAGGAGCGGACCCATATCGGGCCGCACAATTCCATAATTTGATAGATCACCAAAAAATAAATATGCAAGGAGCACTAGAACAAAATCTACAAGTATCAACGAAAGGCGCCACCGTGCTAGAATCATCCCCAAGTGGATCAACTCCTTTGTCATAACATGAAACTTCACAATAAACAATGTAAAAATAGGTCCAATATCAAATACATCTGAGAATAAGATATAATAACTATAAATTGTGTACATACCGGACTACAGATGACGATGGAGGTGTCGGCTCCATGGACTGCAAGGTCATGGGCTATCTCAAAGCCAGAGTTTCCAGATCCAACAACAAGCACACTTTTCCCAACATAATCACTTCCACGCTTGTAACTTGATGAGTGGATGGCTTTACCATGGAAGCTTTGGAGACCAACGATATCTGGAATATTACCGGCACTGTTTTCACCTGTTGCTACTACCAAGAACCTGGATGCATAATGCAAAGTTGTGCCACTGACTTTGTCTTGTACAATGATATTCCAATGGTTCCCCTCCTCATCATACATGCATGACTCAACCAAAGTGTTAAACTTGGGGGAAATATTGAATTTCTCGACATAGTCATCCAAGTACCTTAAAAATTTGTCTTTGAGAATGTAGGTTGGTGAATCATCGGGGTATGACATGTGGGGTAGCTCGCAGAACTCTTTGGCAATGTGGAGATTGAGGAAATCATATGTGTGTTTGCGCCACAACGATGCAATACAATCTTCACGCTCGACAATAACATGTGGTATGGAGAGTTTGCTAAGACATGCTGCTGTGGCAGGACCAGATGGACCAGCTCCGACAATAAAGACTTGTACGTTCTCCATAGAAAATGTCAATGGGTGGTGTACAATCAATATATGAGGTTACTATGTGGAAATTTCCCTTTGTTGATATGTTCTTGGGATTCCCCCATGGGTATATATACATACAACCTTATGCGTTACTATATATGTTACTTTCGGTGGTTTCTTTCTTTCCTTATTTTATGGTTTGTTTCTTTCTTCTTTTGTTGGTTTGTTATTCACTATATGTTGATATACTTGTATACACAAACGAAACTATGCACAAGTGACGAGGGGCTATTTCCCCCACCTTCGGCTTTTTAAACATAATTAGTATGCATAATCTTGTCTTCAATACGGGAATGGGTAATTGGCCCCTAGCCATCCTTTTTACCCATGGATTCATGGATTCTCGTATAGCACCACCACTGCTGGTATACATAGTATGAAAATCTTGACTTTATTTCCATCTATAGATCTTTTGTTTTTATAAAAATGTAGATCTAAACATATGTGTAACCGTTATCATGTGGAGGAGCATTATCTCCTCATTTTGCACATTGTATATACCCTAGAAAGTATCTATCTATCTATCTATCTACTAATTTGTCTAGCGGTACGTTCGTCGCCAGCCAAAATTTCCGTCTGCCGTAGTTTGACGGTTTTTCCCCTGCAAGTTCGTGGGTATTACACCACTTGCCACCGCCAAGTCAAAACCGAGTCCCCCTATCTGTCGAAGCGAGTAGCGACACGGAACAGTAGCGGCGCAGCGACACTCTACCACGACGCCCTTGGTCCCTGCTCTGGCTCCGGCCGCCGCCAACTCCTGCCGCGTGGAGCTTCGCTGCCAGCCGTTCTTCTCCTCCTGTGCGAGCCAGGACCTGATCCCGTCGCCTCCTTGAAATCACTGCCGAATCTGACCTTCCTTGGACAGGAATCGATGCAGACTGCGTAGGGGAGTGCCTTGACAGGAGGAATCGGTTGAATCAATTTCATGACAACCTACCCCCCTGCTTCTGTCCGCCATGGGAGAAGACCTACTGCTCTGTTCGTTACTGTTTTTTGAGGGTACTCTGTCGTTTTTTCTTCAGAATCCTCTGTACGTTTTCTGCTCTGGTCCTGACGGCATCCACCGTTGGCCTCCCTAGGTCAAGGCACCGGAGGACTTAACCCGCCCGCCGTCGCGCATAAGTTCCTGGCAGCTTTCCCCTGCCAGGAGCTCGGTACCAGATCCACCTACGACATGAATAATGGAACTGATTTTCGGTTTATCAAAAACCTCACAAAAATTCCCACCGGAGCTCCAAGAAATTAAGATGAAATAAATCAAATTGAAACGGACACCAACAAAAGGCAGTGGAAATCAACGTATTCAAGCATCGGCCAACTCAAATCCAGCTCTTGGAGACCCAATGGCGAGAGGCACTGTGATGCATGAACATATTCTTGTCAGAAAAGGCACAGGATTGTCTCTACGGGCTGCAGAATCTCACGGTGATTCCGTGCATCCAAGCTTCATTCTTTCAAGGATTAATAGGAGGGAGGCGAGCCGGAGCTCGTGGACATGGCGACCTGTCTCGGGGAGGTCTACAACAATGACGCGGCGAGAGCGGCGGCTACCCGGACCTGAGCGGCCGCTGTAGCCGACGGCCTCCTATAGTCGTGCGGCGACGACAGGTCGTGAGCAGCGGAGGCAGCCGAGACTAAGCACAACAAGGTGTCGGGTTCTATTGTTTTGTTCTGGAGTGTGAGTTCTCCGCTCGAATGCGTCGTGTGTAGGGTGTTTGACTGCTCCAGGTCCTACTATGAGGCCTACCTGCAGAGATACGCATGTTTTATAGCCGCACACACTTCTTCCTCTTCCTCATGCCATGGACCGACTGCAGCCTCGCTCGGCGTGCTCAGATTTCAAGCCAATTGGTTGGAAGAAATATGTCTCCCTGTTAGTTTAGTAGTACATCAGTCTACCTGGATATGTAATACACTTGTTATTCTTCAGACTCTTGATCCAATTATTAGAGAAACCTGATATCATCCATGTGCTTGTTTTTCCGGTTCATCGTTTGTCACATATTTGAATGACCCTCAGTCCTTGACGTTCATCCTGCAAAAAAAAGGAATCCACCAAAGGAATCGTCATTGGTGAGAACCCGAACTGGATCCCTTTAACTAGCATGTTGAATCACAACATATATGTTTTGTTTAATGTGAGTTTCAAATGTTTTTTAGTGCATACTTCATTTTGGTATTATTAAGTGCTCGACGGTAGACAGTATAGCGTTCTTCTCAAAAGACTTGTTACTAAATTGATTTCAAGTGCACAAGTGAAACCTAAGATGTTTGAGTCATAAAAATTAGAGTGTCTTTTAAGACTGAACACTATTGTTTAATAGGAAGGGATTGTACCTGATGGTACTATATGCCGATCATTAGCAGCCAAGGAGAAGTACCAGGCTATGAGTACTTAGCAGTAATTTCTGTAATTCTTGAAAAGAAAAATGGTTTAATCTCAACTCATGGCAACACGTTCATACGAACTCATCGGCCCGCTCTCGGTGTTGTATCAATCTGGTAGTTAGATATAAAGCAATAAAGTATCGAAAGTTGAAATTTGCATAGTGAGATCTGGAGAGGCCATTGGGGTCCAACAAAAAATTTATTACTTGCTATGCATATGACGTCGAATTATGTAACTGAAAATTTAAACGCTTTTATAATATTTTATTTCTATACATGGATATGTGTATGTAACAATAAAAATACCAATAAACCGTGGCAACGCACGGGCACTCAGCTAGTATCTATTAATTTAGAAACATGCGCTTTATTGTTTGTTGCTCAACACAACATGTAAAAGATATTACTTTATAGAAAGAGTATGTTTCTTACAAGTTAAAGTAGTCTAAAGTTTTGGATTTACATAAAAACAATTGATATTGCATATACGTACAACTATGTTTCTTTATATAACCTTTTTAGACTATATTTACATGTGCCAAGAGTGTGTGATGATATATTTGGATCTAAAATATTGGTCTTGGTACATGTGGTGTCATAAGAACATATACATGCTAAGAATTTAGGTTGTTTATCGGATGAAAAGAAATTATATGATTAAAAAAAATACTTGTACGCATAAGGTAACTGAATATGAAAATATGTTTAAATTGATAAGATAATCTATCCCAAATCTACACCTGCTATACAATTAATTTAATGTACATGGGTCAAGTATCGCGTTAGTTAGTAAAGCACAAACAAGAAACTGAACCAAGTTGTAAAGTATGGAACTAGACCTATAAATATGGGCTATCTAATAAGTAAGTGAATACGTGGTGCCTTCCTTTTTGTACATACTCTATAGCTAGTAGACAAAAATTGGGTGGTTTCCTATATTTGAGAAGTCGTGTATCGATATGAAACAGATGTATGCTTGCCCATCAACCATATACCTAACATAAAGTGGCTGTGATTGTGCATATGTTTGTGTGTGTGTGAATATCCATAGATTTATTTTTCTTAAAAAATAACATCCTTCTAAATTAAGTGGTTGCTTCTTGTCCAACCTAGTTTGAATACTGGATTTACATCCCCGAAATCAAGGTTCAACTCTACATGGAATCGAATTGATGTTCTTATTATTTTACAAGAGTTGTTCCTGTCCCTACTTCACCACTTCCCTTTCAAAAAAAGATGGTTCTCCCCTTGTGTTCTTTCAAATGCCCATTGTACTTAATTGGGTCACATCTCGTTGTGCAAATGCTTTTATTAATGAATATACTCTACTGGAAGATAAGTTTTTATTTATTTTTCACCAAATTTATTTTCTTATGTATGTTTTAGATACCAAAACTAACTAGCAAAGAACATATGTTTACTATGTACACTAGTATTTTTGCAAGATACTATAAATACTAGATTTATCGTAATAATACTACACACTCATAAAAGATGCCTTGTGAAATCATGAAGATCTTTGGATTTAAACTTAAAAACCACTAGATCTTAATATTTACCTTTGGATCCACATCAATATTCATGGTCCATCCATCATGGGAACAGTCCCGTGCAGTTAAAATGGATTTAGAAGAGGTCGAATAAATATCACTAGGACACCAACCTTCGACCTATGGATGACTAGATGAGTGATTGCCCTTCAACCATAGGAGCAAAGTCGGGACTGTTGGAGGTGGATGTTCAGGGGTCCATCCATGAGGAACCTACGGAGACATGTATGGAGATGCGGGATGTCAGCCAAGTAAGGTTCGGTGGCCTGCATGAGAGAGGGGGAACGGGGAGCGGCGGGGTTGGTGGCACACGATTGTGGAGGGGTATTTGAGGCTTTCAGACTAGAAGGAAGATGATAGAATGTCTGGAGTGTATTATATAGTCGGAGAGATAAGTAGAGTTCATGTTTATATCTTGATCTCGGTGAGGACAAAGTAAGTATATGGTACGCAAAAATTAATGTCACTAATAATGCACACATAACCTACTATTTTTGTTGCCAATATATGGAATAAATTAGATAATAAGCATGTAAAAATTGAATTTAATCTTCATACACTACAACAATGCAGGCAATCTAGACAGTTATAAAGGCTAAGTCACACGCCTAATCACCGTTCTTGTGCTGTAAGCGTGGCATCCGAATTTTATCATCGCGGAGACGATTCGGGCGTCCCAGGAGATGTAGTCTCTTTGCAGGGAAAATTATGAGACGGTGTTGCCATGATCTGCGAGTGTGGATGTTATCAACATACAATTTTTGTACAAATAATCATAGGGTGCGCGGCCAGCGCTCCCTATGGGAGTAGCCCCCGAGTGCCTGGTTGAGTCGAAGACTCAGGCAGGGACTAAAGAAATTTTGCGACTGCTGTCGCCTTTGCTTGTTTGTTTCAGTCGAAGACTTAGGCAGAGACTAAAACACGTTTTGCGACTGCTGTCGTCTTCTGCTTGCTTATTTCAGTCAAAGACTTAGGCAGAGACTAAAACACGTTTTGCGACTGCTGTCGTCTTCTGCTTGCTTGTTTCAGTCGAAATTATTTGTGACGCTCCCTATGGGAGTAACCCATGTCCATAGTCGAATCGTTTTTCGTGTGGTTGGGTTTGATTGTGATTGCCTGCATCCCTGCAATAAGAAAATAAAAATCATAGGGTGCACGACCAGCGCTCCCTATGGGAGTAGCCCCCGAGTGCTTGGTGGAGTCGAAGACTCCAGCAAGGACTAAAGTAGTCGAAGTTTTCCGCTGCGTAGCTTTTGATGACGTCAGTGCTGACGCTTGCATGACCTCAGTTGCCCGCGTGAGCGATTTTGACGGGACATGACGAGCGGTGGGTCCCACTTTATGACTTTGATGTGACTGGTCATGCGTAATCTTATTATTAACTGTGCCTCCTCGATTTCCACGCGTAATGGGAGCAGTGGAGGGACGGTTCGCGCTTCCTCTTCTCCACGTGTCGAGCGCGATGCGTGCCATGCGCCCGGTAGGGTTTTTGTGAGCCGTTGGATTGCATCTCCTAGGGGTTAAGTAGCGGCGCTACGGCGGTAATTTTCCATCTGCACTCTTTTCTTCCTCTCTGCCATCGCCATTGCTGCTGCTCATCTGCTTTTCCCTACGCTCATCTCCTCCTCAACTCTGGACCACCTTCGCTCATTTCCAAGTTATTTTCTGCGCTCTCATCGCCGCCGCGCAATGGGAAAGAAGAAAGGAGGCGCTGCCGCTGAATTCGCAGCCACCGTCGCCGCGACGAAGAAGAAGGGTGGCCCTGCTGCTGCGGGCACCAGTGCCGCCGCCGACGGGAAAAAGAAGGTCGCGGGCACCCGCGTGACCAATGGCGCATGGCGCCCTTCTATCATCAAGGCGTCGGATCTCCGTCTTCTTCGCCAAGACGGAGTTATTTCTGCAGCAGTCGCCGATTCGCGCGTCCCCAGTGGTGAGACCATTCCTGTGCCTCCCGCTGGTTTTCGAGTGATGTTTCTTGCATTCGTCATTCGCGGCCTTTCTTTGCCGCTCCACCCCTTTCTTAGGGGTCTCCTTTGTTTCTACGGGCTCCAGCTCCATCAGCTGTCCCCAAACTCGATTCTCCACATCAGCTGTTTCATTACTCTTTGCGAGTGCTGGCTCGGAATCGAGCCGCACTTTGGCCTTTTCAAGCGCTTGTTTAAATTGAAGCGCCAGTCCGCCTCTGGCTCTTTAGTTTATGATGTAGGTGGTTGCGGTATCCATGTCGACCCATCCGCCACCTACTTCGACATCAAGCTTACCAAGTCCGTCCAGGGATGGAGGGACAAATGGTTCTATGTTCGCGACCAGAAGGTCAAGGATGAGCACTTTGGACTCGCACCTTTCGATCCCGCGACCCCCTGCAAGAATATGCGTTCTTGGAAGAACGTGATCATGCCTTCCGAACTCACGGAGACAGAGGTGCTATATCAACGCGTCTACGACCTCGAGAGTCGCATAGGCGCAGAAGAGGGAGGTTGCGCCCTTGTCAGGACTTGGCTGTGTTGTCTCGTCCAGCCTCTCCAGGCCAGGGTCCATCCCATGTTTCAATGGGGTGGCGCTGATGATGCCACTCGCGTGTCTGCTGATGGCATGTCCGCGAGTGAGGTAGATAAGAGGCTGCGACTGGTCACGAAGTACACCTTCAAGGATGTGCTTCCGAACGAGCCAGTCGTTCCTCCTTTCGATGCTTCGAATCCTCCTCCTGAGGTACAGTTATGCTACGCAGTAGCTTATTTTCGCGATTGCGTTTTCTGTTGCTTACCTGTTATGTTTGCTGATCTTCACTGTTTGTATGCAGGATTGGGTGGTGTCACCTTGTATGCCTCCTCTCCCTGAGGGGTTTATTCCTCGTGAAGCTTTGGAAGAGGACGAGTCTGAGTCGACTGTCCCTTCTGATGTGGAAGAGGAAGCCCCCGAGTCCGAGAGCCTGGATACTCGCAAGCGTCCGCGTAGCGAGGACTCCGACGCGTCGACTCCTTCGACTCCAGGAGGTGCGGCTGTTGGCGCGGAGTCGCCAATTCCATCCATTCCTGTGAGGGCTATGGCACTGTCTTCTCGCAAGAAGATGCGATTGCCCAAGAAGTCTTCGTCAGAATCGGCGGCTGCCACGTTTGATCTTGACAACTTTAACTGGTAAGTTTGCTGGGTCGTTCATTCTTTTCTGTTTTCTTCTTGTTGGTTTTGCCTTGGAGTTTGCCCTTTTCTCAATGTGGACTTGGTCGTGTAGTCAAGAGGCGTCGTCATCTTCTGGCGACGTCGAGTTTTTGAAAGAATCGGGAGTCGCGACTTCAAGGGCCAAGGTAGAGGTCGAGCGCGCTCCTTCTCCTCCGGCGGCGGCCCACTCCGGGCACAATTCTTCGAGCTCTCCTCACGTAGGGGAGCATTGAGTGGTTGCTCGGATGACAGTTCTTCGGAGTCGCTAGAGGACCATGTAAGTATATCGTTCCTTCTTTTTTAATGTGGTAGTCAACGCCTGCTGCTGCCCTCTTCTGACTCCTTGTTTTGTGACAGCTCCTTGTAAAGGAAGCCACGCAGGTGGCGGAGCAGGTGATGGCGATGGGTCGCCAGCATGCAATGCTGGAGACGCGTCACCGCGTGGTCGAAAGTGAGTGCTCTACACTTATTCTTTTTGTCTTCTCTCTGTTTTGGTATAATCGACTGATAGCCAATTATTGACTGCCATGTAGCTGAGCATAACGCTTTACTGCGCAACATCGCCACGTTGGACAAGACATTATCCGCAGCTATGAAGGGGCGCGACGAGGCAATCGCGGCTCGTGATGATGCCCAGAAGCGCGAAGAGGATCTGCGTGCCTCCTTTGCGGCCAGGGAGAAGTTGTTCGAAGAGCAACTATTCTCAGTCGCCAAGGCCCTCTCAGGTACCTTTACTGGTAGATATTTTATTGATGTTCTTCTCTGCATCTAGAGTTTTTGCCGGTGGTACTAGAAGTTTGGTCCATGTGTATATTTTCGGTGTAGATGCTGGCGACTTGAGTTTTGATCCGCAAGCCCTTTGTCGCGATGACGCTCTGGCGGGCGCGGTGTCTGCGGTCGAGGATCATAGCGCCACTGTCCAAAATACGTTGTCCAAGGCCAAGGTTACCCTTAGTCGCCTCCGGGAGGAGTTGATGCTGAAGGCGGAGCTGGTCGACAATGTGGAAGAGCTGGTGGAGTCGCTCGCCGGGGGTGTGCCTGCCACGTACAAGAACTCCCTCCGCGCGGCTGGCGCGACCATGTCTCTTGCCATGGTGCAAGCCCACGGAGTCGAAATAGATCCTTCTGCGGTGTCGAAGATGATGCCTATTGGCGCGGATGGTCAGCAGGTAGTATTCGCTCCCTTTGCGACTGCCTGTGCCAAATAAGGCCATTCCTTGATAAATACTGTTGCCAAGTATTCAGAGGAGCTCCAACGTGCGAAGAAGGCGGTAGCTTCGCCTCGGGGCGGCAGAAGTCGCGGCATCTCGACATCGCCATGGACTTGATGAAGCCCCCGAAGCCATCGAAGTCGAAGAAGCCAGCTGCTCCGTAGTTAGCTTGTTGTAATGATTGATCAGTTGCCTTTTTAGCCTAAGGACGTGCCTGCTGGCGAGTGTGTTTGTAAACACTTATGCTTATGTTGAATGCGTCTGTTCTCCTTGCCTTTGTGTTAATTTTGTCGCCTTATTTGCTTTTGTCTTGACTTGTGGTAGGGCACATCGAGTGGTCCTGTGGGGGGAAACCAGGATTCGCCATCTCTTGATGAGACAGTGGCACCACCGCGCTCCAGGGTAGAGGAGCTATCCTTGCTGTCGCGACTTCGTGATCGCGTGAAGCAGCTGGAGCATGAGTTTCCCTTGATCCGTGGTAATGCAGACGTGTGGATGTCGAAGGAGGAAAAATCCGCCGCCCGCGAGCAATATCTGCTTGGCGAGGTGACGCGGCTGGGCGACCAGTTTAAGTGTTAGTTTGCTTGTCCTCATCTTTTCCTTTGTAGTTAGTCGCAATGGTATGTTGTACTCATGCTGTTGGTGCTGCTTCGTGTAGTTGTTAGCGCACGCCGTCCGCAGGAGGAGAAGGATAGGATTGCCATCCGCCTTCATGATCTCACCCAGGAGCAACTTCAAGAGAGTGGATACTTCTGGGTAGATCATGATCGTGCGACTGCATTGGCGACCCTGCAGGATCGCGCTTCGCGAGTGCTGCTCTTCCTGAAGAAGTCGCAGTCGTGTTTGAAGAACATCTATCGGGCGATGTTCCTGTTGGATGACACTCCATCAAGCCTGCTGGCTCTCCTGGCCAAATTTCAAGATATGTCCGCGGTTCGCGAGTGCGTGAGGCAGCAGTTGGTGGCTGGTGCCAAGGCTGCCCTCTCGATGGTGCGATTGCACAGGCCTGACGTGGATGTCGCCGCCATTGCTTCCGGGCCGCCAGCGCCGCCAGCCGGATCTGCTTGGAATATGGTGCCACACTATCAGGCGGTGGACCGTCCAGCAGAGGAGATTGTCGACTTCTTCGAGGGACAAACCAATGTCCTTCTGTTGCAGCAGTAGCTAGATTTGTATCCTGCACATAAGTGTACTTGTGTTGTAAAGTTCATATATATTTTTAGATAATTTATTGTTGAATGTGTACAAATATCTTTCTCAGCGTCAGGTGCGTTGCACTATGCGATTCCTTTTCGTTAGCCTGGCCATCCCTTTGTCAACCTGCCAGGCGCGTTGCGGCTGGGTTGAGTTTGCGTTAAGGGGTTTGATTGATGTGCCAGCTACTCAGGATATCGCGTTTATTGGTTCAAAGAACATATGTAGGTAGGGCGGCGTAGCCCTCCGAGTATAAAATTGACAAAAGTGAAAGAAAAACACAGAGTTTTGGGGCACTTAGCTTTTATTTATTTGAAGAGCAGTACGAGGTACAATGTGTGGCTAAGTAGCCTTGGCTGAGTAGCCTTATTTGCGATTGTAAAGAAGTAAAACAACTAGGGGTAGAAGCGCCGCAGTTGTGCGACGTTCCAAGGGTTGGAGTATGCGACTCCTGTCTCTAAATATTGAAGGCGATAGGCGTCACCTGGGATTACTTCTGTAATCACATACGGTCCTTCCTAGGGGGACTCGAGCTTGAGATGCCCCTGCTGCTTCAGTCGCAGGACCAGGTCACCTTCGACGAAGGATCTGGGGAGAAGCCTTCTGTTGTGGTAGTTGCGCAGGTTCTGCTAGTAGATCGTGGATCTTTCTGCGGCGATTTCTCTTGCCTCGTCGAGGAGGTCGAGGAGTCTTCGAGTGCAAGAGATGACTCTTGTTCACTGTAAGCGACTACGCGCGGCGCCTTGTATCGCACTTCGGCGGGTATTACTGCTTTTGCTCCGTGCACCATAAAGAATGGCGTGTAGCCCGTGGCGCTGTTTGGAGTTGTTCGTAGACTCCAGAGTATGGATTGGAGCTCATCTGGGCAGCAACCCGCGACTTGCTCGAGTGGTCGAAGGAGTCGCTTCTTGATGCCGCTGCAGATGAGCCCGTTTGCTTTTTCCACCTGACCATTGGTCTGTGGATGCGCGACTGAGGCGTAACTGATGTTGATCCCCAGGTTTCCGCAGAATTCTTGGAACTCCTTGGATGTGAAGTTCGTCCCGTTGTCAGTGATGATGCTGTGCGGCACGCCGAAGCGGTAGACAATGGATTCGAAGAACTTGACCGCGCTGTGCCCTGATTGCTTGGTCACTGGCATGGCCTCAATCCACTTGGTGAACTTGTCGACTGCGACCAAGAGGTAGACGTAGCATCCTTGGGAGGATCTTGGGAGCTTGCCCACCATGTCAAGCCCCCATTGTGCGAAGGGCCAGGACAATGGAATGGGCCGTAGTTCTGCGCCTGCTGCGTGTGGCTTGTCCGCGAATCACTGACAAGCGTTGCACTTTTGGACTATGTCCTTGGCGTCGCACATGGCCATGGGCCAGTAAAATCCAGCTCGTAGAGCTTTGGCAACGAGGGCGTGACTGCCGGCGTGGTGCCCGCAGGTCCCTTCATGGATGTCGAGGAGGACTGCTCTTCCATCGACTAGGGAGACGCATCGTTGTAACACGCCTGTGATGCTGCGTTTATACAGTTTGCCGTTGATAACGGCGAATGCCTTGGAGCGTCGCACGATGTGCCGTGCGTCTGTCGGGTCGTCCGGTAGGCGCTTGCTGAGGAGGTACGTAATGTACGGCTACGTCCAGGATTGTTCGATCATCATGACGCTCATTGGTCCCTCGAGTCCTGTGTCTTGCTCCAAGTAATCGAGTGCCATTGGCCCATTGGGTGGCGTAGCCCCCGAGTCCGTTGCTACGCTTGTTTTCTTTTCTGCGGCTTTTGGCTTGATGGAGCGTTCGCAGATGTGCTCGAAAAATACCCCCGATGGTATGGGGGCGCAGGTAGAGCCTATGTTGGCGAGTGCATCCACCTCCTCGTTGCTTTCGCGACCTACATGTCGCAACTCGCAACCATCGAAGTCTCCCTCGAGTGTATCATAGAGGTCGCGGTATGCGATCATGTTGTTGTTCAGTGTGTCGCACTCGTGCATTGTTTGGTTGACGACCAGCTTGGAGTCGCCATATATGATGAGCCTCTTTGTGCCACAGGCTTTTGCCATCCTCATTCCGTGCAACAGGACCTCGTATTCAGCCTCGTTGTTTGAGGCTGTGAACTGCATTCGTATGATGTATTTTAGCTTGTCCCCTTGAGGTGATGTCAGTATGACACCTGCTCCTGCTCCATCTTTCCGCTTGGATCCATCGAAGTGCATTGTCCAGAGGTAGGACATATCTGGCTTGTCCGGGAGTTGGTTTTCCATCCAATACACGAGGAAGTCAGGGAGAACTTGCGACTTGATTGCGTCACGCTTTTCGTATGTGATGTCTCGTGGAGACAGTTTGATTCCCCAAAGCGCGACTCGCCCCGTGGCATCGGGGTTATTGAGGATATGTCCCAATGGGGCGTCGTTGACTACCATGATTAGGTGTTCCTAGAAGTAATGGCGCAGTCGTCGGGCGGTCATGAAGACGTCGTACGCCAACTTCTGGTAGTGCGGGTACCGCTGTTTTGTTGGCGTGAGGACCTCGCTGAGGTAGTATACCGGGCTTTGTATGCCGTGGACCTTGTTTTCCTCGGCCCGCTCGACGACAAGCACTGTGCTAACCACTTGGTTGGTAGTGGAGATGTACAGCAGTAGTGGTTCCCTTTCTCGTGGAATCACCAATACTGGCGAGGTGGATAGCATGCGCTTGAGATCTTCGAATGCTTCTTGCGCTTCATTGGTCCACTCGAATTTGTCAGCTTTGCGGAGGAGCTGATAGAAGGGCAGCGCCTTTTCTCCCATTCGACTGATAAATCGACTGAGGGCCGCGATTCGTCCGGCTAGTTGTTGGACGCCTCTTATGTTCTTTGGCTTCTCCATGGCCAGTATGGCCTTTATCTTTTTTGGGTTTGTCTCAATCCCTCTCGCGGAGATGAGATACCCGAGCAGCTGCCCAGATGGTACACCGAAGGTGCATTTGTCCGGATTGAGCTTTATCCGGTAACACTCGAGATTGGCGAAGGTTTCGCGTAAGTCGTCAATTAGAGAGGCTTCTTCCTTGGTTTTGATTACTATGTCGTCAACATAGACTTGGATGTCGCGACCTAGTTGTTCCTTGAGGCAAGCCTGCATGCACCGCTGGTATGTGGCTCCCGCGTTTTTTTAGCCCGAAGGGCATTGTGTTGTAGTAGAACACACCAAAGGGCGTTGTAAACGCGGTCTTCTCCTAGTCTTCCTCCTTCATTCGAATTTGGTTATAGCCTAAGTACGCATCGAGGAAGCAGAGGCGCTCGCATCCAGTGGTTGAGTCGAAGATTTGATCGATCCGTGGTAGCAGGAAGTGATCTTTTGGGCAGTGCTTGTTTAAAGAAGTGAAGTCCACGCACATCCGTAGGATATCCGTGTCCTTTTTTGGTACCAGCACCGTATTGGCGAGCCAAGTGCTTTCCTTGATCTCGCGTATGAATTTTGCCTCGAGGAGTCTGTTGATCTCCATTCCGACTGCCTGCGCTCGTGGCTCAAACAGTCGCCTGATTGTTTGCTTGACTGGCCTTGCGTCGGGGTTGACGTTGAGTGCGTGCTTGGCGAATTCCCTAGGAACTCCTGGCATGTCCGCAGGACACCAGGCGAAAATTTCCCAGTGCTCACGGAGGAATTCGACAAGCGCGAGTTCCTATGCGGGACTCAAGTTGTTGGTGATGAGGGCCGTTTTAGCAGGATCTGATGGATGGACGTGCACCTTCTTTGTGTGCATAGATCAGTCGAAGGAGAGGTCAGGTGAGCTTGGCCTACTCAGGGGAGGCAGACTGTTGTCTGTCGTTTCCTTCAATCGCGCGAGCTCTTCCTACATGCCGAAGGACTGGGAGATTCTGTTGAATTCCCTGTCACAACTGTTAGATCGCTCGAAGCTCCCGTTGATCGTGATGACGCCGTTGGGACCTGGCATTTTTATCTGCAGGTAGGTGTAGTGGGGTACCACCATGAACCTAGCGAACGCGATGCGTCCTAGGATGCAGTGGTATTGTGAGGGCCAGTCGACGACCTCAAAGTTGATGCGCTCGCGCCGGAAATTCCTTGGCGTGCCGAATATGACGTCGAGGTTGATTTTGCCCAGGGGGTATACGCCTTTCACTGGGACGATGCCGTGGAATGTTGTGTCTGATGCCTCCAAGCAGGTTAGAGGGATCCTCATTGCTCGCAAGGTACTCACGAATATGAGGTTGATGCCGCTTCCGCCATCCATGAAGACGCGACTCATGTCAAAGCCTCCAATTTGCGCCTCGAGTACGAGGGGGCAATGACCTAGGAGAGGTACTTGAGGCGGGTTCTCGCATTTGTCGAAGGTAATGCACGACTCACTGCCACTGAGGTACTCAGTGGTGGATGGTGGCGAGTGCATGGCCAAGTTAACTTGGCGAGTGATGGCCTTCTACACCCTATTGGAGGGGCGCCCCCTTTGGATCATCATGGTACCCATGGCCCGTGGGTACGGTTCGCCTCCGTGGTGCTGGTCCGGTGCAGCTCCATTCGGGGGTGGCCCAGGTGGTGGTGGTGGTGCGCCATGTGCCATGGCGCCTGGAGCGGCTTTGTAGCCTCTTTCGACTGCATTGCGGTTCATCCGAACCAATCCCTCGTGTAGCTTGAGGAACTCGCGGTAGTCCTTGAGGAGGTGGCTGGACTTTCTCTTTCGATCATGCTTGTCGATGTAGAAGTGTACCGTGCATGGCCCGGACAGTTTGTCCTCGATGGAGGCCACGGGTGCTTCATCGCGAGTGCGGCGGTGCCAGACTTGCATGGTTTTCCTGGAGTCGCGGTATCTGCCGCTGCGGTATCCGCTGTTGCGGTTATCGTCGCGTCTATCAGTGTAGCCAGTTATGACCATGTTGATGTCATCGCGATTGTCGTAGATGCGCATGCGACGCTTACTCCGGTGGTCGCATCTTCATTCGAGTTCTGCCTCCTCGTCAGAGTGAACGCGATTCTTCACTGAATCTTCTCCATTTGCCCACTCATTCACGATCTCCATCAGGTGGTTGATGGTCTGGGGCTTTGAGCGGCCTAGCTCCTCCCTGAGTTCCATGCGGCGGACACCACCGTTGAATGCATCAATCGCGCGGTCTTCTGAGATGTTCTCCGCGGAGTTCTTGATGATGGACCACCTTTGGATGTAAGAGCGCAGCGATTCGCCAGATCTTTGCTGGCAGCATCTCAGTTCTTCGATTGAGGCGGGGCATTTATACGTGCCCTTAAAGTTGTGCACGAAGCTGTAGACTAGCTCATCCCAACTGCGAGTGGATCCGCGTGGGAGGTTATTGAGCCATGCCCGGGCGGCGCCCTGCAGCTGTAGCTGCAAGCATTGCATGGCAGTACTTTGACTGCCTCGATGTAGCCTGACGGAGGAGATGTGATCCTCCAGCCAGATCTTGGGTTCTGCAGACCGTCAAATTTCGGGTTCTCCGATGGGAGTTTAAACCCTTTAGGCATTCGCTTTTGCCTGATGGATCTGTTGAAGCATCTGGCGCCGCAGAGCTCCCCATCTTCCTCATCCGAATCAGTCGATCGGGCACGTCGTGCCCTTGACTTGTCGATCTTGTGCTGCGTGAGGTCGTTGCGCGCATCGTAATCGCGATTGTGTCGCTGTGAGCGGCGGCGTCGAGACAGGTCGTGACTGTCATTGCTGACGGGGGTGAGGAGTAGCGCTTTGCTAGTGCTTTGCCCTTTTTTGGGTCTGGTACTGGTTCCTTGTCGAGGGCGGCCTCGATTAGCCCCAGGCCCGCGATCGTAGATCGGTGCATGGCCGTTTGGGGATCTCCAGCTGGTGGTTGGTTATTGAGGAGGTACATGGTGGCTGCTGTCACCGCGGCCTGCGGTGTCATGGGAACCACGTTGCCTCTCGTGTCGACTGTCATAGAACCGAAGTCGAGGACTTTCGCGGCATCTATGCGCTCTTGTTCGGTGAGGTGAGCCATCCGCGACTGCCTCTTCTTGGCGAGGTACTCGTTGCCTCTTGAGGAGGATCCTCCGTAGGAGGAGAGCCCAGCACGACGAAGGCTTGATTCGCCCGCTGCCTTTTTACGCGCCTCAAGTTGCACGATTGCTTTTTTTGGCGTTTGAATTCCTCTTTTAGGAGCTAGTGGTAGCCCATCAGCAGTTCCTGCAGGGACCCGAAGGGTAGAGGTGCACCTCGTAGGGCTTCGCGGCAGCGATCCCACTCTTGCTCGTTGAGCCTGATCACGACGCGTTCGCCGGTTTGCTCGTTGATCATGCTAGGAGGTTCAACTGCTCCTCCGTTGCCACTGTTGCCGGCGTTGGGTGGGTCGGTGCCATTGCCGGCGTTACCACCGTTGCCGCGATTGGGTGGATCGGTGCCATTGCCGGTGTTGGCACCATTATCGTGGTTGGCAGAGGTGTCGCCCGCATTGATGACGGCGCACATGAAGTGATTAGGGAAGCTGTTGCTTCCACAACTTTCAGATCCGGAAACATACGTTCCATCTTCAGTGGCCAGATCGCTTATATCAGAGTCACGACTGCTGTCGCTGACCATGTTCCCAACTGCCATCAGAGCATTGAGCTCGCTGAGGGTGCCGATCGATGGAGGGAACCATGATGCCGGGGAAATCACCGGTGCTGTCGGCTGATCAGGCATGCGAAGCGTGCCCATCTGTCCAACTTGGAAGCGGAAGCTCCCAATCGCCAAGCTGACTCCGTCGCCCACGGATTCGAAGGCCGGGCGAGTGGCTGGTGTGTGGACGGTGAAGTCGAAGGCGCCGAAGAGTTGGCGAATCTCCACTGTTGCAGAGTTGTAGATTGCAGTTGATGGGGCCGAAGAAGCCGCAACATCAGCACTCCCTTTTCCCACAGACAGCGCCAATTGACGAGGGTTTAACTCATCAATGCCCATTGTTATGGACTTGGGTTTTGGAGAAGGAGGGAGCGCTGGAGACATCTATCGGCTAGCAAACAAGCACACAGGGGACAAAGGATTTATCCAGGTTAAGGCCTCGTAGAGGTCCCTACTCCTGCTTGTCTGCTCGTGGAATTATTGAGGGAGTCGAAAGTTACAACGGTGCGTAGATGCAATCTGGCGAGGGTTTGTGGAAGCTAGGGTTGCGTGTGTCCTCCTCGCTGCCCCCTCCTAGCCCTTATATAGATAGGCTAGGTCTCGGGTAGCAGGTCGATTCGGTTACAAGTTAGGGTTCTCCCCTTCAAACTTTCTATCTTTAGCTTTTTCTTGATCTTCAAGCAATCGAGAGTCCGCAGGTTACTCGAGTCCTTCTATCTGGGCCTTGGCGACACTGTGGGCCTATACGTATTTGGACCGTATATACCAAGATCGAGTACCTGCAGGGTATAGCCATGTCACTACTAGAATGTCGCCAACCAGTAGCTTGGAGGTAAAAGTCCTGAGCGACCTTCAGGAGCTAGGAGAATCCAGTGACCATAGGCTCTCGCTGATCCTCCGGGAGAAGGTAAGACCAAAGTTGGATCCAGTGAGCTGCCAAATGAATAACCTGTATAAAATTAGTACCATATTGTTTGTTAAACACATTGTTATTTCGTGTCGTCCAGATGGACCAACATATAGCTGAAACGCCAATGCATAAGCGGGCCTTGTTCTTCTTATCGACTCCATTCAACCAATTTCCAATCATATTCGTAATATTGGAAGGTGGAGGCATATTATAAGTAAAGTAAATCATACACCAAATAATACGAGCAAAAGGGCATGAATAAAAAGATGTTCAACTGATTCCAAAGAATCACAAAAACAACATTTTTTGCATCCATCCCAATTTTTTTGGCTAGGTTCTCTTTAGTTAAAAGAACTCTATTATTAAGGAACCACATGAAGATCTTAACCTTTAGCGAGATTTTTATTTTCCACAAATATGATTGCAAAAATCTAGTATGACCATTCAATTGATATTGGTACAGAGATTTTACAGAAAAAACTCCGGTGGAAGTGAGCTTCCAAGTAAATTGATCTGGATTATCATTCAGCTAGACCATCATTAGTTTGTGGCATAAGTTTAACCATAGCATGCACTTATTTCCTGTCAAGCTTCGTATAGAACCAATATTTAGAGGAACTTTCCCAAGTACATCCGCCACCAAGATATTTTTTCTTTGAACAATATTATACAAATTCAGATATTATTGGGCTAATGACGTGTCACCCAGCCAACTGCCTGCTATGTGATGACTGCAAGTGCACAGATCAATTGTAGCTAGTTTTAAAAGTAAGATTATCAAACCACAAAGAGCTATTGATAGAAGTCTTTATGCCCCTCATTACTATCTATCAAAGGATACTTGGATCTGCCCTTGATCTCAAGTAAGAGTGGTTTAAAAGAGAGTTTGGTTTGTTTGTGTGGAAATAAAGTAAATGGGAGCAGTGAGAACTATAATGGAACTTCAATAAGGCTAAATGTTCTCAGGGTTTTGGGATCCACGTCTAGCATGGGTATTAACCATAAGCAAGATAAATCTATATCTTCTGTTATGATATGTGTGGGGAGAGCTCCCTAATAAGATGTGCCCAGAAAACCATTGGTCATCACATCTCTAAATAACCACTGCAACGATATCTGGCAACCACCTATGGATCCATTGCAATTAAGGGTCACCCCGTGGCTATCGTTATGAGCTTAGTGAATCCCTCCTTATGCTCATTTTTCATATGGTAAAGCACGAAGCACGGTATGTCACTTCCCACCATACACAATTCCATACTTCCAAGGGTAATTCCCTCTCTAGTCTCGAAGGAAAATGTTATATGGTCGACTTCACATAACATCTAAAGAGAGAACT
The DNA here is from genome assembly GCA_023614405.1 of Avena insularis. Lineage (NCBI taxonomy): Eukaryota > Viridiplantae > Streptophyta > Magnoliopsida > Poales > Poaceae > Avena > Avena insularis. The sequence goes on along the minus strand of CM042692.1, from coordinate 239,629,932 downwards.
AACACATATTCATAGCACTAAGTTATAGATCATATTCATTTCATATTATAATATTGCTAGGGTTTCTCCATAACCCCAAGAACAAAGTAAACTACTCACACACGGAGGCAATCAACAACATCATCATAATCATGCGGAATGAATGGAAGTGTATGGATGAATTCGAATACAAATACACAATATCAATTGCTAATACAACTAATTGAGATAAGTAGGATGAACGAATGATATAGATGATGAGGATGCAGCGGTTGATGGTGAAAGGGATGATGTCTTGTCCTACAATGATCTGTGTAGCAGCATGGATGATGCCTTCCTCCTAGTTACTCCTCCAGATCCCTTCTAGATGTGAAGTTTTAGTGTTTCTGGTGTCTATGAATGTCGGATCTTAGATCCAGCTGCACCAAGTTAAAGTATTTGACAACGCGATGCCAACGGTTGTCTGTATGGGGGGCGGTATGAATGGGGTCCGCCCGTACCGATGCTCGTTATGGGATCTGATGCTTCTCCTCGCATCCTGCTTTTACCCAGGTGCATGGATAATTGTTTAAATTACTTTTGTCACGTCAAAATATCATATGAAAACATAATATGATAGCTTTTATTGATAGTTTCATCATTAATTCAATATTTCGGGATCTTGTGGAAACAAGCATAAAAGATGCGCGCAAGCACGATAGAATACCAACATCGTACCACTACTCATACAAAAACATAAAGTAAAAAAGGCTTCAAATATGCACTCATCAACTTCCCCAAGTTTAGAGTCTTGCTTGTCCCCGAGCAAGATGGTAGATGATGGACAAAGTCATCTTGTTCATGAAGCACTAGTCATTAAAATACATGAGGCATATGAAGAAACAATTATAATATTTGATATAGAATCACAACATGAGTTATATCACAATTCCATAAATCAAATGACTTAGAGGCTCCCACACCTGTTGTGCTAATCGCTCACATGAAGATTAGTTTATTAGCATATCATACAACCATAAAGTTTGGCCGAACGAGTTTGTGAGGTGACCTCAAACATGTATAGGCATTCACACAACTACTTTAGGATTTAGAATCATGAATGGTCTATTTTAATTCCTATCATGATCATACACATGTGTATTACTCTTTTGACAAAGCTAGTTGCTTATTATTTTCTCTTTATCTTTCTTATGGAGCTTGTGCAAAGGAGATAGGCATAATTTTATTCTCATGACACGATTCAAAATGGAACAATAAGAAGCATCATCTCCCAAGCCAAGTTTGGAATGGTTCATGACTATGTTTGATGTGAGATCTAGCCACATGGCTTAATAGGATTGATACGATACCCATATCAACAAGTTGCAACTTCTTTTCCGGAAGCTCATTCGAAAAGAACTCTAAGGTTAAGCGTGCTTGGCCTAGAGCAATTTTAGGATGGGTGACCGACCGAGAAGTGGATAACCGGGTGCGTACGAGTGAGGACAAAGTGCGCAGAAAAGACTAGTGTTGGTCTGTGGGGCCAGTCTAAATATCCTATTAAGCTACTAGGAGTGACACCTCCCGGGCCCAGGAATGGACGGGGTGTTACATTTGAGTATCTACCTCAACTTGTACTCATTCTAATATTTTTTTGATAGAATCATTTATTCATACTCATTTATTTCATGGTTCTCAAGCTGTTGAATTCCTCTATTGTAATAAAACAAATGACTATAATACGCTATCAAAAATTCTTCTCATGTTCTATTAGTACTATTGGTGTGTAAGATCCTAAAATCATTGCAAAGTACAAGTATAATATTACTCATCCTAATTCATACATCTAATACAACAATCATAAAGTTGTGAATACTCCAAATATCATAAAGGCTCAAAAATTCATTGGATAAAACTCAACCCTTCTCCAAAGGAGTTGATCATGCAACTAATGCAAAGCTTTAAACTTTGAACTAACATGCATGCGAGAAAATAAACATGCTAACAAATGTAAGATAGATTACAATGTGTTATAGATCTCCCAAGCCACGTGAGATCAAATAATCCCTTGCGTTATTTGATAACATGGTGCTCCTTTATGGTTGTGGGGTGGCGTGAACGTCGGTGGCAGGGAGCTTCCTATTGGTCTTTTCTAGAGTTGAGACGCGATAGAGAGATTTATGAAAATCAGCACGCATAGTGTTTATTGCATCTACAAACCTCTCCATCGTAATGTTGAGATCTTTCTTGCTCTCCAGATTCAAGAGATGCATGCGCATGCTCTCTCGATGGATGAGTTCTTCCTTCTGTTGGGCTTCCAGGGTATTGATGCATTGCTTGGTCCTTGAGAGCGGCCTTCTTGGTGTAGCAGGCTCATCGTGAAATTTGAATTCCCAATCTTCCCCTGGCTTCACCTTGATACTTGCATTCATGATGAACTTCTTGGTTGTGGAGGTGTGCGCAGTAGTCTCCTCGTAATTACCTGCATCAGCTAGTGGCGATATGTTATGCTTGGGTGTAGACTAGTTGGTTGTGATGAGTTTGAGCGACTCTAGGCGTCCTTCCCCATGCGGCTTCGTTGATCCTTCACCATCTTTAGGCCTCACCATTGAAAGGGGCTTAGGCTACTTCCACCCATGAATAGTTTGATGCATGAAGGTATCGAAGGCCTTTTCATCATCAGAGTTGTATGAGTCATAGGAGAGCCCAGGTTCCTAGGACTTAGACCTTCAGCTTCATGATTGTCGACTTCGAGGGACGAGGTCTAGAAGCTGTCCAATGAAGGAGCCATGTGGCCAAGAGGTTTACCTTTTCCTAGAACTAGGTAGAGGATTGTTTAGATTATATCTGAAGATATAGGAGGAGGAACAAGTCCTTTAGGAGTTATGGAAACTCGTAGCAATTAAGTGGAAACTGAATAAAGAGAGAATCCCAACAAACTAAGAAGGGGAAGATTGGGAAAGGGAAAATCTGGCAGTAAAATGACCATTGGTATGAGCATGGACCGTACTGGCTACCCGTACCCGATGTGTTTCCAAAAATATGAGATCAAAGTAGTCGGTAAAAACATTCCAAACCCACAATATGGGTGGGATGAACCCGTACCATCTGCCCGTACCAAGGGTTACGGACGTCAAGTTTTTTGTGCAAACAGAAGCAAAAAAACTTGGAAAAACAAAGAGGATAACGACCATGTGTATGGGGGCGTGTCCCCGTACAGGTCAGTCGTACCATCTTTGCCAGCCGAAACAATAAAATGTCAAACTTATATTGTGCGCAATGACCGCTGGTATGGGCGTATGTGGCCGTACCGTTCGCCCGTACCAGCGCCAGGAACCGGTAGATTTCCCAGAAAAATGCAAGGGTTTCGGAAATAAAAACGAAAACAATGGAAACATAAATTAAGAATGGAAGTAGGTACATCGGAACTTATCTCACTTACCAAGAGTTCTAAGAACTGTTTGGTGAGTGTTACTTAATTCAAGTTCTTCTATCAATTTTCTTTTCCCTTTGTATATGATCAGTTGAAAAAGATTGTAAGATCATTACATAGAGTTGGAGAGAAATTCTTCTAAGAGCAAAGTGTACCAGAAGGTACATAGATATATGCTACCTTTTTTTGAGTTGTCTTTTCATTAAAAGGTTCATGTGATCCAGACCGCTCTTACTTCCATTGCAGGATCTGTAACTCAAATTCTTGTATAGCAAAGTCCAACAAATCATTCTAAGCTTAACATTGGTCCTTTCAAGGATTTATTTTAAGCTATCTCGATCAGTATGCACTCTAACTTTTGAGTCAATAATATAGGATCCAAATTTATCACAGGATAATACAACAACAAAAAGTTCCTTCTCATACATAGGGTAGCTCTTTTGTGCTTCATTAAGAGTGCGGCTAGCCTGATAGATGATATTAAATTCATCATCATCACACTGGCAAAAAACAACCTCAGCAGCTTCATTCTAGCTTCAAAGAATAAATCAAATGGGTTTATCCAATCAAGTGGTTTAATGATAGGAGAATTTAAGAGTGCTTGTTTTAGAATAGTGAAGGCAACAAAGCAACTTTCATCGAATTTAAAATGAAAATTCTTTTGTAGGAAATTAGTTAATGGCCGAGCAACCATAGAGAAATTCTTAATGAGTATTCTATAAAATCCTGCATGACCAAGAAAAAATCGTATACCTTTGACATCCCGTGGAGATGGTAATTTATCTAATGCTTTAGTTCTTGTTTGTCAACCTCTATACCTTTGCCTGAGATTTTGTGATAAAGCACTATACCTTTTTAAACCATGAAGTGGCACTTCTCCTAATTGAATACCAGATTAATGTCTTCACAACACCGCAAGACTTTAAGACAATGGTTAAATGAAGTTTCGTAGACGGAAAAGTCATCCATGAATACTTTCATTATATTTTCAACATAATTAATAAAATTAACAGTCATACATCTTTGAAAGGTAGCAGGAGAATTACATAAATCAAAAGGCATACGATGATAGGCATAGAGGATAAAGGGGAAGTAAAAGTTGTTTTTAGTTGATCTTCTAGATGAACGGCAATTTGAGAAAACTAGAATATCCATCTCGATAAAAAAATGAAAGCTTGGCAAGCCTCTCTAGTGTTTGATCTATAATTGATAAGGGATAGTGATCTTTTCTAGTTTCCTTATTAAGTTTTCTATAATCAATACACATTTTGTGCCCAACTATAGTACGAGTAGCAACTTGTTCATCATTTTCATTTAAAACTACAGTGAATCCCCATTTCTATGGAACACAATGAATAGGGCATGCCTACTCGCTTTCCTCCATGTGGTAAATGATACCTGCATCCAAGAGGCGAATACTTTCTTTTCTCACTCATTCTTTCATTTGTGGTTTGAGTCTTCTTTGGAAAGTTGCGACCGGTTGAGCTCCTTCTTCCATGAAAATTCAATGAGTATCTATTGAGGGACTAATTCCTTGCAAGTCATCGATAGAATACACGAAGGCCTTATGGTGCATTCCAAGAATAGTAATTAAATTTTCTTCTTCCTTCTCTACAAGATTAGCGCTTATAATAATAAGGTATTTATTTGTATCATCTAAGAACCTGTATTTTAATTATTTTGGAAGAAGTTTAAGCTCTGGTGGTGGAAGTTCCTCGTCTCCCTTTCTTTGTGGAACTTCATAAACATCATTGATTCAGGAATAAACTATAGGAGCAGAGTCAATATAGTCATCAATTTCCCTTTTACCAATATCTTTAGGGATGTTATCATTTTCTACTAGGATTCTTTCAAGATCATCATTGGGAGTTTCACAAAGTAAATTTGCAAGACTAATGATATTACCTTCCTCTTTGAAGTCTTCTTCGATATGTTTGTGTTCAAATTTTGAGAAGTGGAAGTGCATCATGTCTTCCCCAAACTTGAGGGAAATCGTCTCCTTTTTGCAATCAATATTTAACCCTGTGGTATTTAAAAATGTTCTTGCAAAGATAATAGGACAATAGGTATCGGTAGGAATATCGACCACTACAAAGTCAATAGGATACTCATAAGGCCCAATATGAATAGGAACATTCTCAATTATACCCATAGGGGCTCTATGCATTTTATCATCAAGCATGCTTGTCATTTTAGTATTTTCTAATTATGCTGGTTCGATCTCACCTTGAATCATTTGGTAAAATATAAAAGGAATAACATTAACAACAATTATGATATCACAAAGGCCATAGTAGGAGGTTCCACGAAAACTACAAGGGAGTGTAGGTTTACCAATATTTTTAGCTTTTACCTTTTGTTCGACAAATTGAGAAGTTTTGGAGTCGAGTTTAACTACATTTCAATGTGCAAACATAACATGAATACCTTATTTAGTTACTCCCCCTTCTTGTATGTTCTCAAAAATTACCTCTTATAACTTTTCTTCTTCTTCTTGCTTTCTCAGGATTTCCTTTTGTTTCTCCAATTGATCTTCAAGGAGTTGAGCTCTAATATGTATTTTGGCTGTCCTGGGACGGGTAATGGTTCCACATATGGTGGTGTTTCCCTTAATTATTTCCTGGGGACTTCTACTATCGTTTGCACTTCTTTGACTGGTTCAGGTGGTGGAGTATATTGAAGCCAAGCCTTTTTTGGTGCTTTGATAAATTCTGTAAAGGACTAAAGAACATGCAATACAATATCGTCATCAAATTTTGTTCATCAGCAGATTTTTTACTTTCCCAGTTTCTTAATAATCATTTAAGCAATCATATTCTATTTCTATACCACCTTCACTTCCTAAGTCAAATCCCTAAGTTTCCCTATTACAATGAATCTTTTCTAGAAGTTTCTAGGCTTCCTGAGGTGTGAGGTCCATAAAGTACCCTCCGGAAGATAAGTAAATTGCATGTTTAATATCTTGGTTGAGTCTCCCATAGAAAATATGTAAGACATACCATGGTGGAAAATCATGATGGGGACATTTATCAACCATACCTTTATACCTGATATAGGCTCTTGATAGTCCTTCGCTAGGGCGATTCTTGAAATTGGTAATTAGCCTTCTTTCTTTAGCGGACTTACCCTTGGATAGAAACGGAATACAAACTCCTTTTTAGTTTCTTCCAAGTATCGATTTTATCTTCAAGACAAGTTCTATACCAAGACAAAGCTGTGTTAGATAGAAACTGGCTAAACAATTTAAGTTTCAGTTCATCGTCAGAATAGCCTCTCAATTTAATAGCCATACACAATTCCGTACTTCCAAGGGTAATTCCCTCTCTAGTTCCGAAGGAAAATGTTATGTGGTCGACTTCACATAACATATAAAGAAATAACTAACATATTTTCATAGCACTAAGTTATAGATAATCTTCATTTCATATTATAGTATTTCTAGGGTTTCTCCATCACCCAAGAAATAGGTAAACTTCTCACACATGGAGGAAATTAACAATGTCATCATAATCATGCGGATGGAATGAAAGTGTATGGATGAATTCGAATACAAATCCACAATATTGATTGATAATACAACTAATTGAGATAAGTAGGATGAAGGAATTATGTTGATAATGAGGAGAATATCATTTTGCGGCCCGAAAGTTGAGGCACCCACGCAAACCGGTACCCAAGTTGCTTGTAATCAGCCACGTTGCCCATAGTTAGCGTGCCAAATACACAGAGGGTCTTTTCGATAGGAATTCAACCTTATGTTTCAATACAAAATATCAGGCTAACACCCGTCAAGTTGGGCCCCCTGTCAGTTTTCGCCATTATGTCGCTGTCGTCATGGCTGCCATGTAGGCTTGCAGCGTTGGCGCCTGCATTCTTTATGTGTCTTCTTCTTCCCCGGAGCGGCAATCTGTGGTTGCAGCCATGGCATGGAGCTAGGACATGGACGAGCCTTCTCGGCCCCTCTCTCCTCCCCCTCCTGAATCGGAGCTCTCCCTCACCATGGTCGCACCCATGGCACGGCGCGGGGACGAGAATTCATTCCCGGTTGAGATCTGTCACCATGCCGACCATGCTTGGTCCTGTTGTCCTCCTCCAGAATCCGAGATCGCCTTTTCCGTGGTCGCACACGCACCAGCCACGGTGCCTTCTTCTCCAAACCCCAAAGCCACATCCACTCAGTTCGGGACAACACCAACAAGGTGAAAATGCATCCAGTTTTCGTCTTGTGATTGTAGAAGAACATGTATGTTCCGTGTCCGTATCATACTCTAACAATGTACACATATGTTGTTTACTAGATTTTCATTTGAAATTAGTAGCTTCATGATGACGAAACATAGAGAACATAAATGGAATGACGATGAAGACCATGTTTTGTACTTTGCATTGCATCAACAAGGGACCACTGACGAAGCATGTTACCAAGAGAGTGAAGTTCATCAGCCATTGCCAAAAATATGGGAACAAATCAATGAGCAATTCAATGCAAATACGCGCAGAGAAGCTAGATCCATATCATCAATCATCAATAGGTGGCACATTCTACTGATGCGTTCAAATGCGTACACCATGTATCATTTACTTGAAGTGGTTGTTATCCTGAGCAAAATTCCTAGTATGCACATTACTTTTGTTTGTTCTATGCTGCAATTTTGCTGTTATGGGCGTGGAAAGAAAAGCTGGGCTTCACTAAATATTACGCAGTTAAGCCTAACTTATTCTTACACAAATAAGCAAAGCTTAGTCTTACACAAATATGTGTAACTGAGTCTTGATCAAAGAATCATTTACTTCATAGAACAGGGGAAACTAAAGATAAAGATAAAGACAAAGACAAATGGTTCATCGGATCTGCTACTATGAGCACTAGGTCCCTAGAGCTGGTGGTATCATCAGAACGAACCAAAATGCCGTGTTTGGTCGTCTCTCAGTCTCCATCAAATCATACGGCCCCATTGATGAGACAACTGTAGGCCCCCTTACCCCGACGTGGATTCGGACCCAGGTCGGCTCGAGTGTCAACATGATAGGCGCATTAGTGTGCAGCAAACACATAGGCTGCTATCAACACTAGAAGTGGTGTCACCTCAGCAACAACACCAGCATGTTCTTCCTGGACTCCGGCAGCAGCATTAGCAAGTATTTCGTCAGCTTCACCAGCAGCAGCCTCAGCAGGTATTTCATCAGCTTCACCAGCAGCAGCCTCAGCAGGTATTTTGTTAGCTTCACCAGCAACAGCATTAGGAAGTATTTCGTCAGCCTCACCAGCAGCAGCATCACCAAGTATTTCGTTAGCTTCCCCAGGAGCATCAGCAGCTAGTTCTTCGTCAGCTCCACCACCACCACCAGCAGCAGCAGCATCAGGAGCCGGGGCTTCCTGAGCAATTACAGGTTCAACAGCTCGAGGGGCTCCGACAAAGAAAGGGTAGTTGATTCCAAGAAACACAGATTATCCCTTCAGATTGTCGACTCTGCTACAGACTTGCTCTACTGGGTCTTTGGATGGACATGCGGACCTTGAGAAAACGTGACACCGCAGCAATGAGTATGAAGAAAGTTGTGTCCCCATATGTTCTATTGTATCACTGATAGTTGTGAGATACAACACATTTTTGATGGCTTTTATGATGATTTTCTCCCGGATTTGATTGTTTTCTGGCTTTACCTAACGCTACTACTTCGGTAGCAAAGAAAACTTGGATTTTAATGTGTGTTTCAGGTTCTGGACATCAATAGAAGGATTTAACTAGAGAAATACAATATTCTGGAGAAAACAAGCAAGTCCCACTTTGGAAGCACGCGAGGGGAGCTCACAGATGGTTTAACGACCAACTATACGGTGGGAATGACCGTATAGTTCCCGCTGGATAGCTTCCGCCGCCTCTGTATTTTCAAAAGGGAGAACTTCCATGAAGGGATGGGGGACGAAAACACAACGCAGCAGCCGCCACACCATCCAAAAGGGAGAAATAAGGGATCCAGAGAAGAAGGAGAAGATCTTCTTCATCTCGCTCCATGATCTTCGACCTCGTAGCCAGTACACCTCCATAGCCACTACTTGTACTTGAGAGATAGATGGATCTCCACCTTGCAAGACTAGGGTTTGCGATTGTTTCTTCCCATCTTGAATTGTGTTGGATATTTTTCTATTCTTATTGTGGATCTCCACGGTAATACCAAGACGAATTCCCTTTATTTGACTATATTGATGATCCGTTCTTCTCTCATGTGTGAGTAATTCCCTTGGGCATGGGAGATGTAGGGGATTTGGTTGTAACACCCCAAAAATATTAATCAAGACTATCAAGTTCTAATCACCCAAGTTTAGGGTTAACAAAAACTTTTATTATTAAATTTAATATGAGTGTATGTGTGAATTGCATTACGGTATGAATGAGTGCAATTGCCATGTTTGATTGCTACAAATGATAAGGAATGGTTTAAAGATGAATAGTACATCATCTAGGCCAATTACAAACAAATTCAAAAGAAAAGAAATTCAAATATGAATCATATGATCAAATGGTCATTTTGACCAAAATTAACCACTAGACCACTTTGGGTGTTTCTAGTCAAAGATTTCTAACAGAAACTTTCCCAATTCTTTTCACCCCTTGCTAGACCAAGTAAAAGTGAACCCAAGCCCACTTTACAAATCAACAGAAACAAATTCCAAATCTATTTAAAGGACATTGCAAAATTGAATCAAGTCCATATGCATAGATCATCATTTTTCAAAAACCACTCAAATCAATTCACCTTGGCAAACCCAAGCAACCATAGACTATCAAGCAAGTACTCAAAATACTCACCAAATTTCATCCATGCGGCCATTTGGTCGAGAACTTGGTAGACACGGAAAACACTTGCCTAACTTCTACTGTTTTGAGCAGTGATCACTTCCCACTAGCCCCTCATTTCACTCCCCTGGTCTCCCTTAGTGCCTAGCAGCACAGGACACGCTTCCCCTTGGCCGTTTGCGCCAGTGCAGCGCCGCCCGATGCTCGCCGCGCCGGTCGACCAAGAACCACTCGCCACAGCTAGCGCCGCCCTCTCCCACGATGTCCAGGAGATAGGCGACCGTCCATCGCCACCCTCTGTCCACCCCTAGACTAGAGCCAAGCCGTGGACCACTCACAAGCGCCGTGCCCATTTCTCTACCTGCCATGCCGAGAGCGTGCTAGAGCACCGCAGTCGACACGCGCACACACGTCGTGCCTCGCCATCTCCATGCATGCCCACACTCGCCGTGACCGTAGCTACCCCCAGACACGTCCGTTCGCCGCCGCGTGGACCATAGCCACTGTGCGCCGTCTCGAACGTCGTTGTTCCAGCGCAGAGCATGGACCATTCCCGACTGTTCTCGACCGCCCCATGCTGCGCCATCACTCGCACGACAACCGCCCTGAAGCACCGCGTTGACCCCTACCCTCAGCCATGTCGCTAGCCCCCTGTATCACCGTCACCGATGAGCCCAAGCCATCCCGCTCTATCCCTCTCGCTGGTGTATAAATAGAGGCCGCCCCAGCTCCAATTCTCCACACCATTCCACTCCCCTCTCCCTCAGACACCTCCCATACCTCTCCCCGGAGCAAGGCGAGCACCACATCACCGGAGCCCGCCGTTGCAGAGGAGAAGAGGAACCGGAGCCAGGAGCCGCCGCGACCACCTTTCGAACCACCGTCATCTACAACGTCATTCACCCCCATCGCCGACCCTAGATGGAGCCCAGGTGAGCCCCACGTACCCCCACCATCGCGTTAGGGTTCGTTCCTTGCTAGAGCTGTTTGCCGGAGACGATGAACCACGGCCATAGATCCTAGTCTAATCGCACGACCCAGATTGAAAGATATTGTTTCAGGTTAATATAGTCGCTGACGCGTGGGATCTTTCTGTCAGCAGCCTGCTGCGCTAGCGCAGTGCAGTTGGGCCGGCCCATTTAGTTTCCCGCGTAGAGCCCGTAGATTCTAATAAGCTTTTTCCAATTTAGTTAAAACTAAATTATATCAGTAGATTCAAACATTAATTCAAAGATATTCACTGAACCAAATTGCATGATTCCAATTTTCTTAGAAAGGTATTCAAATTATCTATCCAAGCCCATTGGATTCAAACCATTTGAAATTATAGATCACCTATAGTAAAAATAATAAGACAGAGACTTTTCCAACTTCAAACATTTTTCAAAAATCAACCATAAGTTCTTTTGAGTTGATTCCAACTCTCAAAAATCACATTCCCAAGTATTAGAATATGTGGTGATGACATGTGTCAACATGATCCCATATTTTAATTGGAGAATATTAAATCTTAAGTATTTTCAGTGAGTAGAAATTACTTTTCTAAAATAAGATAAACAAGATTAGGTCTTTATTTCATGTGATGTTTGTGATGATGCGAGATCATCAAGTGTGAGCCTTAGTATGCTAAATAGAAGTAGTCAAGTGTTGTTTGGTGATTGTGTACCTCGTATTCATTTATAGACGATAGTACCGACCTGGGATACGAGGAGGAGGAGTACTACCAAGAAGAAAAAGAAGAAGAGAACTTCAACCACTCTACTACTCAAGGCAAGCTAACACTTGCAAGTTTCATGCCTATGCAATCCTAACACTACAAGTTAAGTATGCAAGTCATCCTTGCAAGATAACCTATGCAAGATGCATTAGGCATGCTTTGGTTATACAACATTGATAATACCAATCCCAAGTTTTACTTGCAAGCTTTATTCTTTTACTTTTACCACAGTTCTTTGCCTTTAGTTAGTAAATTGTGAGTATTGGAAAAATTGTATAGATACCATAAAGAGTATAAAACTAGGCCTAAGTAGTTATACTTAGATGTCATCAAAAGGCATAAAGCTAGATTTGGATAGTTACACTTGATTAGCACCCCTCATTAGTGAATACCCTCAAATTTAGTGGCTAGTGCTAAGCATAAAGTTGATCACTTTAGATGGGAATACTTAGTGAAAATGATTATGAAAACCTTGGAATGATGATTCATTCTACTGAAATGTTTTGACATGTGTTATGGACACAATATGATTTGAGGATGAAAATGTTGAGGCATGAGCCTTAGCCCTTTATAAAAACTGATGGTTGGGTTCGAATGCGATACCATTCCAGTTTTACCGTATAACCACAATACCCGAGTTGGGTAGGGCTTAACTAGAAGTTTATATGCCTTAGTATGGGTTCCCTCGCGGAAAGAGGTTGAGCTGACACTACCTCGTGAATGTGAATGTCCACCTATGAAGTGCCCAGGATGGCAGATGGCCATGGCTGGCAGGCCACGCTCATAGGGGACGTGCCTATACTAGAGTGTGTAATTGAAAGGTTATGGTTGATTATCCGCATACTAAGTATGATGATTCAGGGTTATCCCTGACGGATGTATCGAATTTTGTGGTGAAAGTGTACCACCTCTATAGAGTGTCAAACTATTTGAATAGCCACGTCCGCGGTCGTGGACAGTTGGAGTGGCCATACTGTTCCGTTGTCAGATGTTTTCAAAATGACTTGTGAATTGAACTATGACTTTGACTTGACCACAACAGGGTGTGGACATGAAAACTAGGTTCCCACTTAGGCGATGTAGAAATTTATATTAGTTTTCTTTAATTTTGAACTCAGTATGAAATCAACCTGGCTTTTTGCAAATAAACCTAGAGCTTAAGATTCCTACTAGATCTACCTTACTTGTTAGTGATAGTTTGCTAGTACTTAAAGAGTACTCATGGCTTTGTCCCTGGCTATTCTAGTGGATAGACTATGAGGAGGACTACCAGGAAGATGGACAATAGGAGGTATATGACAACTAGGATCATCACCCATCATCAACATTGCCTGTGACTCTGAAGATGGAACCCCTACTATGTTTACTTTCCGCTCCTTTGATTGTATTAAGACTGGATCATGAGATCCTTTATTTGTAAGACCTTTATTATGGTTTGTAATGGATGATGTACTATGGTACCAATTCTGTTATGTCTCACAAAAATGGTAATCCTTGGATTGCGATGTATGGCATAATAGGCATCTGGGATTAAAAATCCAGGTGTTAACAAGTTGGTATTAGAGTTCGAAGCTAGCAGAGCTGTACATTGCTAGAATCGTCAGTTTGCATGGAACCCCTAAGACCATAGTATCGGATCGAGGAACCCAATTTACCTCAAGATTTTGGCAGAAAGTCCAAGAAGGATTAGGAACCAAGCTGAACTTCAGCACAGCTTATCACCCGCAAACCGATGGATAAACTGAAAGAGTCAACCAAATCCTCGAAGATATATTGAGAGCTTGTGTGCTAGAATGTGGATCAAAATGGGAAGATTGTCTGCCTTTCGTAGAATTCTCATACAACAATAGTTATCAAGCTAGTTTGCAAATGGCCCCATTTGAATTTTGTATGGAAGGAAGTGTCGTACCCCCTGAATTGGTCGCAAGTAGGAGAGAGCCAGATTTTTGGACCCGACATCCTACGAGAAGCCGAAGAGAAGGTTCACAAAGTCCGTGAGGACCTCAAGACCGCACAATCTAGACAGAAGAGTTATGCTGACAAGAGACGTCGAGACCTGACCTTCAATGTTGGAGATTGTGTGTATCTCAAAGTATCACCCTTTAAAGGAATGCAACATTTTCAACTGAAAGGGAAGTTAGCCCCCAGATATATTGGACCCTTTAAGATTTTGAATCACCAAGGAGAAGTATCATATCAACTGGAACTGCCAGAGGAGATGTCAGCCACACATAATGTGTTCCATATCTCGTTACTCCGCAAATGCTTAGAAGTTTTGGAGAAGACCAAAGTTTTCAAGAACATCGATCACCGAATCATAGATATCAACAAGGATCTAACCTATCGTGAAGTACCCATTCGTATTCTGGAAGAAGTCTTCAGAATCACCAGGACCTGGAGTATCAAGTTTCTCAAGATCCAGTGGAGCAACCATACTAAAGAAGAAGCTACTTGGGAGCGAGAAGATTACATTAGCACTGAGTTTCCAAATCTCTTTAGTTCCTAGTTTTTCTTAAATCTCGGGACGAGATTTTGTTTAAGGAGGGAAGGTTTGTAACACCCCAAAAATATTAATCAAGATTATCAAGTTCTAATCACCCAAGTTTAGGGTTAACAAAAACTTTTATTATTAAATTTAATATGAGTGTATGTGTGAATTGCATTAGGGTATGTGTAACGTCCATTTTGCATCACTATTCTATGTCATAATTTACTATTATTCATTGATATATTTCATATTAAGAGATGATACATATGTTATTTCATCTGTTTTTGCATGGTGGATGACTTTTGGAGCATGGACCGCTGCAGTCAGGATTCTGATGGAAAAGGTGCTATTTGGAGGCAAAATTTGCGAAGATCAGAAAATCCGGGAAAATATACGGAAAATCCTATTTTTTCAGAAGACGAAGGAAGCCAGAAGGAGGAGTGGAGATGGGCCACAGGGGGACCACACCAACCCCTGGCGTAGGCCACCCTAGGCCGCGCCACCAGGTGGTGTCGCCACCCTGGCCCACCTCTGGCTCTCCCCTTAGGCGTATATATTCCTCCCGAAACCCTAAGACTTGGGGAGTGACCACAGAAAGATTTCGCTACCTCTGCGGGGCGGAAAACACTAAGAGAGAAAGATCTCTCCGGCAGACAGATTTCTGCCGGGGGAATTCCTTCCCGGAGAGGGGAGATCATTGCCATCAACACCACCATCAAGCTGGACTTCATCAGGATCATCATCATCACCACCATATCATCAGCACCCTCATCACCATCTCCATATTGCTGTAACAATTGGGTTGAATCTTGCATAGTTCTTAGGGGAAACTTTCCCGGTGTTGATTACTCTTTGTAGTTGATGCTATTGAGTGAACCATTGAGTTATTGTTTATGTTCAGATTATTATACATCATTATTCCATCTCTGATCATGATCCATATGATGTCTTGTGAGTAGTTCGTTTTGTTCTTGAGGACATGGGAGAAGTCATGTTGTTAGTAGTGGAGTTGTGTTGAGAAAGATTCAATAGTTTGATATTTAGGTTGTGGTGTACTTCTTCTAGTGGTGTCATGTGAACGTCGACTACATGACACTTCACCTATATGGGCCTAGGGGAATGCATTGTGTATTTGTCTACTAATCGTAGGGGTTACCAGAGTGACAGAAACCTGAACCCCCATTAGGAAACCATTGCACAAGGGACGTAAGGGTCTTAGAGTTTAAAGCTGTGGTTAGGTTTCTACCTTAATTACTTTCTTGTACTTATGGATGTTTGCAAGGGGTATAATCAATAGTATGTATTAGTCCAAGGAAGGTCGGTACATTAGCACAGGTTCACCCACACAACACTTAGCAAGCTAAAGAAGATTAATCAACTATATGAAGCGAAAGCAGTTGACAGACTTCCCATGTGCCCTCGAGAACATTTGGTCATCTTAAGTAATACAACCGGCTTGTCGTTTGCTGCACAAAGGATTGGGCCACTTGCTGCATTTGTCCTACTGTCTTTTTTATACTCGTAATTTATTTAATTGCTTTATCAAAAACCCCTAAAAATCCGTTTGCTAAGTATTTGCAGAGAATTCCTGATCCATACCACTAGCCAGCACCTTGTGCTCCTCGTAGGGTTCGACACTCTTACTTATCTAAAATACTACGATACACCCCCTGTACTTGTGGATCATCAAGACTATTTTCTGGCGCCATTGCCGGGGAGTGAAGCGCGATTGGAGAGTGGAACTAGTAAAGGAAACTTCTACTGTGAGTATTGTTTACTTCTGTTAGTTGCTTTATTTTCGTTATGGATAATTCGCTCAGTTTCTTATTTGGTAATGCTACTACCACTGCTATGGTAGTAGATGAACCACCACCTGCTAAGAATGATGCTTTTAAAATACCTACAAGAATTATTGATCGTGTTATGGATAACTACTATGTTGGGGATGGAACTGTCCATCCCGGTGATCATTTGCTCTTTATACACGAATTATGCGGGTTGTTTAAGTGTGCAGGTATTACTACAGATCAAGTTAGGAAGAAGTTATTTTCATTATCACTGAAAGGAATAGCTAAGGAATGGTATGAGCTGCTGAAGAATGGTCAAGCTCTGGAATGGGAGGAAATAACACCTCTCTTTTATTCAAAGTTTTATCCTCCTAGTGAGATTCATAAAGATCGGAATCAAATATACAACTTTTGGCCTCTTGATGGAGAGAGTACAGCTCAAGATTGGGGGAGATTTAAGTTACTAATGCTCAAATGTCCCATTCATGAGCTCCCCAATAATATTATTATCAATAACTTTTATGCAAGGCTTTCTCTTCATGATAAGGATTTATTGGATGCTTCATGTGCTGGATCATTCACTCGCATGGAAGAAGAAGCTAAATGGGATCTTCTGGACCGTATTCAAGATAATGCTGAAGCCTAGGAGAATGAAAAAGGTAGAAAGTCAGCTATAAATTATGATTATGAATGCATTGAATCTTTTATGGGAACTGATGACTTTCGAAATATTAAAAATGCCTATGGTCTAGACTCTCAAGCTATTGTTTCTTATTTTAAGGCTTTTGCTTCCTATATTGAAGTGCCTAAAAAGAAGTGGAATAAGTATCATGAACCTTATAAAGATGTTGCTAAGAATGTTCCTGCAAGAAATACTGAAGTTTATACTGCTAATCATGTTTTACCAGAACCTTATATTGAGAAAATGCCTTTCCCAATTAAGATAAAGTAACATTCTATGATAGCTAGAATGGTTGATGAAAGTATGAATGAAGCTGTTAAACCTGATAAACAAATGGTTGATGAACCTATAATAGAAAATGTGAAAGACTTTGTCACTAAATATGTAGAAAAGGGACACACTATCCTTTGTAAGGATATCCCTAATATTGTTTCACAAAGTAGTGTTATGAGAGCTAGTATTCCTGTGTTTTCTGTTAGAATAAGTGATCATTGGTACGATGGCCCTTGTGATAGTTATATTGTTAAGTTTATGCATGATACTGAAAGTTACTATGAGAGAGGGAAAAGTGTTCTTATGTATCTCAATAATATCAAGTTTCCTCGTTTTATGCTGAAAGTTTTTATGTTGCACTTCTTTTACCTTCCTATGCTAGTAGCCTCTGGTTTCAACAACTTGTTTGTTTACAAAATTCCCTAGCATAGGAAGTGGGTTAGACTTAAATGTGTGTATTTTTGCTTCTTAATGCTCTCTTTCACTTCAATTAATATTCTTATATGAGCATCTTTGAAATTATCGTCCCCATCTTAATGGCTATAAAGAAAGAGCTTTTTGGGAGACAACCCAGTTTATTTTTGCTTTTAGTTTGTTTGTGTTCCTTTGAGTCTTGGAAGTTATTACTTCAGTAATAACCTCTCCTTATCCATTTTGTTTGCTTTTTGTGTCAAGATCAACCTCTAATGAGAGAGAAGTAATATTTGGGGAAGTTGCTGTCCCGAAACAGATTTTTGTGCTTCACCGTAAAAATTCTTGAGAGATCTCTATCGGTCAGATTGAGCTATAATCTTTTGTTCTTCTGCCCCAGGTTTTTATTTAACGTTCGTTAGTTTTGCACTTTTTGATTTGAGCAATAGAAGATTTTCGTAAAAAATGATATTTACCTGCTGGTCTGTTTTGATAGATTTTGCCACTCTTGCATTTGCTTCTTTATTCGATTTCCTTTTTGAATTATTTTTGGGTTTTCGGAAGGAGTTGCTACAGTAGCTTATGTTTTGATGGTTTTTAGTTGAAGTTGAACTCAAAAGGTTTTATCACTTCACTTATACTAACGTTGCTAATGAGAAGTGTGTGAAGTTTTGTGCGAAACAAATTTCCAGGTAGGTGGAGAAAATGGTGTAATAAGGAAGTGAAGGGTTTTATGACTCACAATAAGTGTATGAAGATGAAGATATTGATGTTATTCAAGTGGTGACTCTGGAAGAATCTATCAAAGACCTACACAGTCCGTTTTCAAATAGGTAACCGTTCTAGTAAGAAAAGTTTCGCAAAAATACTATCCAACTATATTTTTGCAGTTTTTAGCCAATAAGGAAAGTTACGAAGTGAAAGAGGGACGGAAACGGAGCCAGGGTGGCTCACACCACCTTGTGGCGCGGGCCCACCCTAGGCCGCGCCACCAGATGGTGTGGCCACTCTGGATTCTGTCTCCGACCCGTTTTCTCCTAGTACCTTCCTTTTGTTGTGAAACTTCGTAATATATAATCCCTCGGATCCCCTGAGGTTCGTATATCATGTTTTCTTCGTGGTTTTGTTTCGATCTGTTTCTGCCAGGAACTATTCTTGAAAGCTTAGAAGCACAATGGTGTCCGCCAAGGATAAAGAGAATGAGCCTATGGAGGAAGATCTCCAAGACCATGGGAAGGATAAGGAGATCAAGAGTGAAGATGAAGAGGAGGCAAAGCACATCGACACTACCATTGCAAGAATTGGAGTGGTGGCAAACCCTGCCAGGACTATGTCAATTGGAGGGAAGCCTCCTCATCACCGTTCAGATCCCTGGTAACTTCCCCCACACGCCAAGAATCCTTTCCATACCCTTATCCATGAGTATCAATACCAGAATATGCCCAAGGAGAAATTACCCTCCAATTGGGATTTGCCTCGTTCTAGCCATGTAGGAAAAGAAGACTTCAAGGAGGAAGAGTGGGGAAAGAATCACAAGAGCTGGAATTCGCAACCCGACATGATCATGAGCTGCATTAAGCAAAAGTCGCAGCTTATGCACAATCTCACCTTTGAGATTGAGGACTTGGGGAAACTGATCAAAGAGCTCATCAAGAGAATACCACCACCACCGAAGGAGTAATTCATCATCAGGTTTGGCATCCCCTTGGTTTGTTCCAAGCTTGGGGGAGTGCCGCGGTATCACGTCACTATCTTCTATCTTTTTACCTTTTAGTAGAGTCATATCATGAATAGAGAAGTTATTATGTAGGATGGTTTGCATTATGGAAGTGTCCCCTCTCTTGTTAGATATGTATCCCTTGGTGTGAGATGCCGTTATGGAATATTAATGAGAAGTTCTATCATTTACTCTTTTGCATATCTTATATTAATTTTCAATTCGTGGTTATATGATTGATCTTGTTGTTAGTATTGGTATCACTTTAGGATCATTGAGTTAATTTAGTTGGTTTTGGCAAACCTGGCTCGGTCAGTAGCAACACAATTTTTGAGAGTTGAATGAAAAGATAAAGTACTCTTAAAGAAATATAATTTCATCATCTTTCTTTCTTGATTTGCTCATAAGTCTAGTATTCTCTAGTTAAGATCTTTTGTGCTTCCAAGGAAAATTGCATGTTTGTCTTTATCACTTGTATGTTTGTTTGTTTCCTTCAACTCTTATACTTGCTACCCAGCCTTTCTAGCCAAAAACCTGTACTGAGAGGGAATTCTTCTCGTGCATCCAATCCTTAAACCAAAACCTATGCCATTTGTGTCCACCATACCTACCTATTAGCATTATTGCTATTCCAAGTAAATTCTTGTTTTTATCTACCTTCCAAATTAAACTTGTTATGTGAAAATTAGTGATTAAAGCTCTCACGAACTTGATGGCACACTTTAATTTCTTGCATTTAATAAACTTGAACCATTATGCTCACCTATGTTGCGTATATGCTTGCGCTTTGTGAGTTGTGAATTAGCAGAACCATGTTGTCATGGGAAACGCATTCAACATTGCACTGGTACTTTGTACGTAGTTGATATCATGTTCTTTTATCTATGAATGTCGTCGGTGTGAGATGAAAGGGGAGCTTGTAAGTCCATGGAGTTATGCATGTGTGTTAGAGAAACACCTGGGCCGCTGGTCTAATCCAGGCTGACATGGTGGAAACTTGCAGCGTAACCATAACGAGCATCTATGAAGCATTCTTCTTATAAAAGAAAAGGAGTCCGATATTGAGAAAAAAAGAGAAAAAGAAAAAGAGATTATGAAAAGAGGAAAGAGAAAAAAAGCACCATATTCCCATGGTAAATAAGAAGATTGCTGAGATGTTTATTGTCTGCTTGCCTTGTCATTTCGATATGGGGATTCTTCCGTATCATCGGGCAAGGGGTACCCCGTTGCCAGTTCTCTATGATACACACGTGCTTACGATGACAAGAACTTACCAGTGACTAAACTTGAGTAGCATGAGGAGCAGCCCTCGCATTCAAGGGACATGAGATTCTCAATTTACAACTTGTCAATCATATCCTCATATTTGATCACTTTAACCTTAATCACCTAAAGATGCCTATGATAGGGGCAATGAGAGCTGAAAGCTAATAAGTATCATAATTTTTGGGAGCTCTTTATGAAACTTGCAATCCCTGCTTCGCTCTGCGAAGGGCTTTTCTTTTAATTTTTAGTTGAGTCAGTAAACCTATTCCCTTCTATCTCAACAAGTATTTTGAGTTGTTGTGTTTCATTCATTCATATGATGATTTATTCAATCATGTTTCTTATGTTCCTTGTTTTGCACATTTATCTTATCTTGGTGATTACTACTTTGAAAGCTATCATGGAAAACCAGTTATTTTTGAACTCCAGCCAATTATCAACTATTCTTCTACCAAGAGCTAAGTTTGCCATTACCAATTATGATTCACTTTATGTATCTTTATTGTGTTTCCCTTACTTATTGCAAGTTAAGTTATATAATATTGAGTTGTCTTCTATTATGATCTATGTATTGATGAATGTGATGCTTCTTGTCTGTATTCTTTTATCGACTCTTCACTCCATAAACCTGAGGTCATGTTTATTGAGCTCAGTTTTGCTTGG
This sequence comes from Avena insularis, assembly GCA_023614405.1. Taxonomy (NCBI): domain Eukaryota; kingdom Viridiplantae; phylum Streptophyta; class Magnoliopsida; order Poales; family Poaceae; genus Avena; species Avena insularis. The sequence goes on along the minus strand of CM042692.1, from coordinate 239,608,737 downwards.
GGACAAGCGAAGTCTAAGCTTGGGGAGAGTTGATACGTCCATTTTGCATCACTATTCTATGTCATAATTTACTGTTATTCATTGATATATTTCATATTAAGAGATGATTCTTATGTTATTTCATCTGTTTTTGCATGGTTGATGACTTCTGGAGCATGGACCGCTGCAGTCAGGATTCTGATGGAAAAGGTGCTATTTGGAGGCAAAATTCGCGAAGATCAGAAAATCCGAGAAAATATACGGAAAATCCTATTTTTCTAGAAGACGAACGAAGCCAGAAGGAGGAGTGGAGATGGGCCACTGGGGGCCCACACCACCCCTGGCGCGGGCCACCCTAGGACACGCCACCAGGTGGTGTGGCCGCCTGGGCCCACCTCTGGCACTCCCCTCTGGCGTATATATTCCTCCGGAAACCCTAAGACTCGGGGAGCGACCACAGAAAGATTCCGCTGCCTCTACGAGGCGGAAAACACCGAGAGAGAAAGATCTCTCCGGCAGACAGATTTCTACTGGGGGAATTCCTTCTAGGAGAGGGGAGATTGTCGCCATCAACACCACCATCAAGCTGGACTTCATCGGGATCATCATCATCATCACCACCATCATCATCAGCAGCACCCTCGTTACCATCTCCATATTGCTGTAACAATTGAGTTGAATCTTGCATAGTTCTCAGGGGAAACTTTCCCGATGTTGATTACTCTTTGTAGTTGATGTTATTGAGTGAACCATTGAATTATTGTTTATGTTAAGATTGTTATACATCATTATTCCATCTCTGATCATGATCCATATGATGTATTGTGAGTAGTTCGTTTTGTTCTTGAGGACATGGGAGAAGTCATGTTGTTAGTAGTGGAGTTGTGTTGTGAAAGATTCAATAGTTTGATATTTAAGTTGTGGTGTACTTCTTCTAGTTGTGTCATGTGAACGTCGACTACATGACACTTCACCTATATGGGCCTAGGGGAATGCATTGTGTATTTGGCTACTAATCGTAGGGGTTGCCGGAGTGACAGAAACATGAACCCCCGTTAGGAAACCATTGCACAAGGGACGTAAGGGTCTTAGAGTTTAAAGCTACGGTTAGGTTTCTACCTTAATTACTTTCTTGTACTTACGGATGTTTGCAAGGGGTGTAATTACAAGTATGTATTAGTCCTAGGAAGGTCGGTACATTAGCACAGGTTCACCCACACAACACTTAGCAAGCTAAAGAAGATTAATCAACTATATGAAGCGAAAGCACTTGACAGACTTCCCATGTGCTCTCGAGAACGTTTGGTCATCTTAAGTAATACAACCGGCTTGTCCTTTGCTACACAAAGGATTGGGCCACTTGCTGCATTTGTCCTACTGTCTTTTATTTACTCGTAATTTATTTACTTGCTTTATCAAAAACCCCTAAAAATCCGTTTGCTAAGTATTTGCAGAGAATTCCTGATCCATACTAGTAGCCAGCACCTTCTGCTCCTCATTGGGTTCGAGACTCTTAATTATCGAAAATACTGCGATACACCCCCTATACTTGTGGGTCATCAATATGAATAAGTGCAATTGCCATGTTTGATTGCTACAAATGATAAGGAATGATTTAAAGAGGAATACTACATCATCTAGGCCAATTACAAACAAATTCATAATAAAAGAAATTCAAATATGAATCATATGATCAAATGGTCATTTTGACCAAAATTAACCACTAGGCCACTTTGGGTGTTTCTAGTCAAAGATTTCTAACATAAACTTTCTAATTCTTTTCACCCCTTGCTAGACCAAGTAAAAGTGAACCCAAGCCCACTTTACAAATCAACAGAAACAAATTCCAAATCTATTTAAAGGACATTGCAAAATTGAATCAAGTTCATATGCATGGATCATCATTTTTAAAAAACCACTCAAATCAATTCACCTTGGCAAACCCAAGCAACCATAGACTATCAAGCAAGTACTCAGAGCACTCACCAAATTTCATCCAAAAATTCAAATCTTGTGTTCATGTGGCCATTTGGTCGAGCACTTGGCAGACATAGAAAACACTTACCTAACTTCTACTATTTTGAGCAGTGATCACTTGCCACTAGCCCCTCATTTCACTCCCCTGGTCTCCCTTAGTGCCTAGCAGCGCATGACATGCTCCCCCCTTTGCCGATTGCACCAGTGCAGCAGCGCCCGATGCTCGCCGTGCCGGTCGACAAAGAACCACTTGCCATAGCCAGCGCCGCCCTCTCCCACGATGTCCAGGAGACAGGCGACCGTCCACCGCCACCCTCTGTCCACCCCTAGACCAGAACCAAGCCGTGGACGACCCACAAGCGCCGTGCCCATTTCTCTGCCTGCCATGCCGAGTGCGCACCAGATTGCCACAGCCGACATGTGCACACACACCGCACCTCGCCCTTTCCACGCCTGCTCGCACTCGTCGTGACCCTAGCTACCCCCCAGACATGCCCTTTCGCCACCGTGTGGACCATAGCCACTGTGCGCCGTCTCGAACGCCGCCGTTCCAGCATAGAGGACGGACCGTTCCCGACCATTCTCAGCCGCCCCTTGCCGCGCCATCACTCACAAGACGACCGCCCTGAAGCACTGCGTCGATCCCTACCCTCAGCCATGCCGCTAGCTCCCTGTATCACCGTCACTGACAAGCCCGATCCATCCCACTCTGTCCCTCTCGTCGGTGTATAAATAGAGGCCATCCCAGCTCCAATTCACCACACCATTCCACTCCCCTATCTCTCAGAAACCTCCCACACATCTCCCCGGAGCAAGGCAAGCACCACATCATCAGAATTTCACCAGAGCCCGCCGCTACAGAGGAGAAGAGGAACCGGAGCCAAGAGCCGCCCTAGGAGCTGCCGCGACCACCATTCGAACCGCCATCATCTACAATGCTGTTCGCCCCCATCACTGACCCTAGGTGGAGCCTAGGTGAGCCCCCACGTACACCCACCGTCACGTTAGGGTTCGTTCCTCGCCGGAGCTATTCGCCGGAGACGACGAACCACGACCGTAAATCCTAGGATAATCGCACGACCCAGATTGAAAGATACCGTTTTGGGTTAATATAGTCGCTGAAGCGTGGGACCGTTCTGTCAGCAGCCTGCTGCGCCAGCACAGTGCAGTTGGGCCAGCCCATTTAGTTTCCCGCTTAGAGCCTGTAGATTCAAATAAGCTTTTTTCTAATTTAGTTAAAACTAGATTCTGTCAGTAGATTCAAAAATCAATTCAAAGAGATTCACTGAACCAAATTGCATGATACGAATTTTGTTAGAATGGTATTCAAATTATCTATCCAAACCTGTTGGATTAAAACCATTTGAAATTATAGATCACCTATAGTCAAAATAACAAGACAGAGACTTTTCCACCTTCAAATTTTTTTCAAAAATCAACCATAAGTGCTTTTGAGTTGATTCCAACTCTCAAAAATCACATTTGACAAGATCTATCTGAATATGTAAAAATATTAGGGTTTACATGTAGTGACATTGGACTAGTACTAAAAGAATGCTATATAGGCATTTCTAGTCACTTTAATTGTATTAAATAGTAATTTTAAACTTTATAAAATATGACCACCACTTTAAATTACATTCCCAAGTATTAGAATATGTGGTGATGACATGTGTCAACATGATCCCATATTTTAATTGGAGAATATTAAATCTTAAGTATTTTCAATGAGTAGAAATTACTTTTCTAAAATAAGATAAACAAGATTAGGTCTTTATTTCATGTGATGTTTGTGATGATGCTAGATCATCAAGTGTGAGCCTTAGTGTGCTAAATATAAGTACTTAAGTATTGTTTGGTGATTGTGTACCTCGTATTCATTTATAGACGATAGTACCGACCTGGGATACGAGGAGGAGTACTACCAAGAAGAAAAAGAAGAAGAGAACTTCAACCACTACACTACTCAAGGCAAGCTAACACTTGCAAGTTTGATACCTATGCAAGCCTAACACTACAAGTTAACTATGCAAGTCATCCTTGCAAGATAACCTATGCAAGATGCATTAGGCATGCTTTGGTTATACAACTTTGATTATACCAATCCCAAGTTTTACTTGCAAGCTTTATTCTTTTACTTTTACCAAAGTTCTTTGCCTTTAGTTAGTAAATTGTGAGTATTGGAAAAATAGTATAGATACCATAGAGAGTATAAAACTAGGCCTAAGTAGTTATACTTAGATGTCATCAAAAGGCATAAAGCTAGATTTGGATAGTTACACTTGATTAGCACCCCTCATTAGTGAATACCCTCAACTTTAGTGGCTAGTGTTAAGCATAAAATTTGATCACTTTAGATGGGAATACTTAGTGAAAATGATTATGAAAACTTTGGAATGATGATTCGTTCTATTCAAATGTTTTGACATGTGTTATGGACACAATATGATTTGAGGATGAAAATGTTGAGGCATGAGCCTTAGCCCTTTATAAAAATGGATGGTTGGGTTCGGATGCGATACCATTCCAATTTTACCGTACAACCACAATACCAGAATTGGTTAGGGCTTAACTAGAAGTTTATATGCCTTAGTATGGGTTCCCTCAGGAAAGGAGGTTGAGCTAAGGCTACCTCGTAAATGTGAATGTGCACCTATGCAGTGCCCAGGATGCCAGATGGCCATGGCTGGGAGGCCAAGCTCATAGGGGCGATGCCTATACTAGAGTGTGTAATTGAAAGGTTATGATTTATTATCCGCATACTAAGTATGATGATTTAGGGTTATCCCTGACAGATGTATCGAATTTTGTGGTGAAAGTGTACCACCTCTGTAGAGTGTCAAACTATTCGAATAGCCACGTCTACAGTCATGGACAGTTGGAGTGGCCATACTGTTCCGTTTTCAGATGTTTTCAAAATTACTTGTGAATTGAACTATGACTTTGACTTGACCACAACAGGGTGTGGACATGAAAACTAGGTTCCTACTTAGGTGATGTACAAAATTAAATTAGTTTTCTTTACTTTTGAACTCATTATGAAATCAACCTGGCTTTTTGCAAATAAACCTATAGATTAAGATTTCTACTAGATCTACCATACTTGTTAGTGATAGTTTGCGAGTACTTAAAGAGTACTCATGGCTTTGTCCCTGACTATTCCCGTGGCCAGACTATGAGGAGGACTACCAAGAAGATGGACAGCAGGAGGTCTATGACAACTAGGATCATCTCCCATCATCATCATTGCCTGTGACTCTGAAGATGGAGCCCCAACTACGTTTACTTTCTGCTACTTTGATTGTATTAAGACTGGATCATGAGATCCTTTATTTGTAAGACCTTTATTATGGTTTGTAATGGATGATGTACTGTGGTACCAATTCTGTTATGTCTCGTAAAAATGGTAATCCTGGGATTGCGATGTATGGCATAACAGGCATCTGGGATTAAAAATCTGGGTGTTGACATTGGTGAGATGTGATGTGCCTTTATATGTTTTGCATTAGTATTGTGATTGATTCTAATTACTATATTATGTGTGCTTGACTATCTGTGGGATGCTTAATGCTTGTTGTCCAATTAAGGGCCCAGACAACATGATACCTTGTTCTACACAGATAAGATCTTGCGTACTAGTGGACCGGCGACCCCTGGGTGATACAGGGATCTCAATGGAAAGCTAGTTGACTCGAGGATAACGAGTAACCACTGTGCTTATTGCATTAGTACGATCCAAGGAGCTTAATCGCTAAGCGACCTGAAGGGTCTTAATCGTCTAGTGTTTGACCATGGTTTTGGTAGTAGGCTAGTAGGATTATTGAAGTTGGGATGAAATCTACCAAGAAGAGTTCCGACTAATTATGGGTTGCTCGCCTACACATATATCTATAGGATTATAATTTTTACATTTATACTCTTCCACTTGGCACATTCACTATCATCATGAAGTGAATCTCCCCAAGCCTTCTTTCACCATCTACAGAAACCAACAAACAAACAAAGTCATTCTTTACTTTTATGCATTTTATTTCTGAAGTTTACATTTTAGTTCTATTTAAATCTATCGCATTTAATCAAAACCCCATTCTTATTTCAACGCTTGCATTCAACTCACTCGAAGACCTGTGACAACTTCGGGTGTGATAGAGACTTCACCAATAAACACTTACCTTTGGGCTCCCTATGGGATCGATATCTGAACTTCAAAACTAGCTACAAACGATCTGTGCACTTGCCACAAGCCTGGGAAAGCTTCTTTGGAATGATCAATAGTATTCCTAATCATGCCTATTCTGAACTAACAATTCTCCATTTATTTTACCCTGGTCTCAATACTCAATGTAGAGAAGTGCCTAACTTCTCATCAGGAGGATCAATAAATACCTTGACTATTGAAGAGTGTTTGAAATTAATGTCTACTAGGGCTAAGAATGATTCTTTATATAATCCTGATTTTGGCATTAAGCCAGAAAAAGGGATGCTTCGAATAACTCCTGATCTTATGCTCGAGGTACGTAATACTATGAAAAAAAAGGTATACCTTCTAAACTTTCTGAAGAAAACAAAGAGGATTTGTTACAAGTTTTAGCTGAAGAAGATGAAACTATAAAAGTTTATCAAGAATTAAAACATCGACAAGTAAAATCTCATAATAACTTGCATAAGCATTTCCAGAAACACAAAAAGATTTTGGCAGCACTCACTGAAAATTATAATGAGATTGGCCAAGAAATAAAACTATTTCATAAGTATCTTAGTATGAGTGAACCCAGTGTGAACAAATAGCATCTGGTTATCAAAATTTTCTCCGTGACGATAAAGATATTCCTGCTTCTACTAATGTTGTCACAAGAAGGGGTGCAGTTGTCATAGGACCCTTAGGACCACCAAAATACGAAGCTGAAAAGGAGCGTAAGGAAAAATCCTTGCTTGAAGCAAGTCAAGAATATGATACGTTGGTAGATCCTCAAGATGAAACTAGGACGCAAGAGCAAACCCAGGAGGATCACAATGATGCACAGGAAGATCATTATGACTCTGATGCAGAAATGGTTGATCCAAGAGGAGATAAAGAAACAGGTAAGTAAGATGAAGTTGTTGTGGTAAAAAAGACGAAAAGCAGTAAGCAACAACAAAAGAAAGCAACAAAAGAGCCTGACCCCCCGAAAAAGGTAAAAGACAAGAGTAAGTCAGGTGAGAAAAAGCTTCCTTATCCAGATCCAAACAATAAAGCACCGAGTGAGGTAATTTATAATTCTTTTACAAAGTCACTTAGTGACCTTCGTTTGGAAATTCCATTTTCGAATGCAATGAAAGTCCCTACTTATGGTAAATTCCTTCGTGATATTCTTAGTAGAAAGAAAGAAATAACTGAAACAATTGCTATGGTAACTAGCTATCCTACTAACGGGAAACTATTATCTAAGTCTAGAGATCCTGGAATACCAACTATATCATGCTCAATAGGTAAAAGAGATATTCATAATGCCTTATGTGACCTAGGAGCAGGAGTTAGTGTAATGCCATACTCCCTCTATAAAATATTAGGATTAGGGGAGTATTCTTCTACTACTATCACTTTACAAATGGCTGACAAGTCCACTAAACAACCTGTTCGTATGATTGAGGATGTCTTACTTAGGATAGATGGGCATGTTATTCCCACTAATTTTATCATTCTTGAAATGCCAGAAGATGAAAGATTAACTATAATACTTGGAAGACCCTTCCCCAGTATTGTAGGTGCGTCAATAGATTGTGCAGAAGGGAAGATAATTTTCAATGTTTATGATGCTGAAATCATCCGATATTTTCCAAAGAAGCTAGAAGTAGGGGAAAGATATGTTCCGCTGGCAAAACGAGTTCATGTGGTAAGTACCATTGACAAGGGGTAACCAAAGGTAAGAATTCGAGAAGAGAGAAAAGGTTGAGTTATTCGAACACTCTTAACAAATGCTTAATGGGAGTTAACCCATTTTCCTCAATTTAAGTAGATTAGAGAATATAAAGTTCATCGTATTCCCACCACTTTTTTACAGACATTCTTGCGGAAGTGCGCCCGTGAAGACGCAGCTGTCAAAAAGTAGTAGAAATGTCGATTGAATGAGTATAGAATAATAATATGAATAAAAGTTTGTGTTTTCTATTTACATAAGCTAAATTTTTGCTTTTAATATGCTAATGTTGGTCGACAGTTTTTAATATTAATTTTCTGTTAAAAACTTGGTATTTCGCTAAGTTATGGGATAAGAAGGTATCCTCGAAGAAACAGAATTTTTTTGATGATTACTGATAGTTTAACGACCAACTATACAGCGGGAATAAAAATTCCAGCCGTATAGTTCCGGTTGTATAGTTATCTTTGCCATCAACAAATTTTCTTCGGAGACACGGACAGTTTAACGACCAACTATATGGCGGGAATAAAAAAATTGGCCGTATAGTTCCATCCGTATAGATATCGATGCCTTCGGACAATTTTTTTCAAAAGGTACTGAGAGTTGAACGACCAACTATACGGCGGGAATAAAAATTCCGGCCATATAGATAGCGATGCCTTCATACAATTTTATTCAAAAGGTACTGAGAGTTTAACGACCAACTATTCGCCGGAATAAAAATTCCGGCTGTATAGATATTGATGCCTTCGTACAATTTTATTCCAAAGGTACTGAGAGTTTAACGACCAACTATATGGCATGAATAAAAATTCCGGCCGTATAGTTCTGGTCGTATAGATATCGATGCTAGTTTTAGAAATCTATCTCGAGAGACAGACAGTTTAACGACCAACTATATAGCAGGATTCAATTTGATCCGGCCGTATAGTTGCGCCCATATAGTTGTTGCCCTATATAAAGAAACCCTAGTTGGCAGCACCGCCGCAACTATACGGGCGGAGCACCATCACCCGCCCGTATAGTTCCGGCCGTATAGTCCGATGCGACAACAAAATCGCACCAGGTGTCAACACCCGGATTTTTAATCCCAGATGCCCGCTATGCCATACCTCGCAATCCTAGGATTACCATTTTTGCGAGACATAACAGATTGGATATCATAGTACATCATCCATTACAAACCATACATAAGGTTTTACACAAATAAGAATCTCATGATCCAGTCTTTAATACAACAAGCAGCGGAAATAAAAGATAAGCGTAGCGGTGGGCTCCATCTTCAGGGGCACAGGCAATGCTGATGAAGGCAGATAGTCCTAGTTATCATAGCCGTCTTGCTGACCATCATCTTGATAATCTCCTTCATAGTCTGGACACGATAATAGCCAGGGACAAAAGCCATGAGTACTCTTTAAGTACTCGCAAACTAGTACTAATAAGGAGTATAATTCTAAGTTAAAGTGCTAACTCTAAGTATAACTATAAAGTTAAGTTTGAAACCTAAGCTGAGTTCTGAAGCAAAGAAAGATAAAATAAAGTTCTAGAATCACTTAAGCTGGGAAGCTATTATCATAAACACAACCCTGTTGTGGTCAAGTCAAAGTTCATCATTCATTTCAAAGTTATTTAGAAAACATCTGACAACGAAACAGTATGGCCATTCCAACTGTCCATAATCATGACGCGCTATTCGAATAGTTTGACACTCTGCAGAGGTGGTACACTTTCACCACAAGATTCGATACATCTGTCACGGATAACCCTGAATCATCATACTTAGTATGCAGATAATCAAACATAACCTTCCCTTTACACACCCTATTATAAGCACCTCTCCTATGAGTATGGCCTCCCAACCATGACCATCAGTCATCTTGGGCACTGCATAGGTGGACAACATTGAGCGGTAGCCTCAGCTCAAACCTCTCCCGTGAGGGAACTAATACTAATGCATATAAATTTCCAGCTAAGCCTTACCCAATTCAGGTAATGTGGTTGTACGGTAAATTTGGAATGGTATCGCATCCGAATCCAACCATCAGTTTTATAAAAGGGTTAAGGCTCATGCCTCATCATTTTCATCATCATAAACCAGTTGTGTCTCTCAACACATGTCAAAACATCTCAATAGAATGACTCATCATTCCAAGGTTTTCACAATTCATTTTCACCAAGTGTTCCCATCTAAAGTGACTCAAGTTTTTGATCTACTCTATAATACTAAGTTAAGAGTGTTCACTAAGGTGGAAGGATGGGGTCAATCTCATGCCATAGAATGACATCTAAAGGTTTCTAAGTAGGTCAAGTTTTATACTTTTTATGCTACCTTCAAAATAAGTAAGGAACTTTGCATATTAAGGGGAGTAAACCTTGTAAGTAAGACTTAGGGTACTAATAGTTAAAAGAGTGTGCTCAAGGCATGCCTAAAGCATCCTTGCTCATTCCTCTAGCTTAATTCTAGCTTGCTAACAATAGCTTGCCTTGGTTGGTGCAGTGGTTGAAGTTTTCTTCTTCTTCTTCTTGGTAGCACTCCTCCTCCTCGTAAGCTTGGTCGGTACTATCTTCTATAACAATACATACGGAGTAGACAATCACCAAACAATACTTAATAGGCTAGATAGCATTCTATGACACACAATTGATGATCTATTATCATCACAAGCATCACAAGTTTAATTCAAATAGTTTCCTTCTTTTTATTTTAAAAAAGTAATTTCTACTCATTGAAAAATTAACTAACATTTAATATTCACCACTTTAAACATGGGATCATGTTGACAGATGTCAGCACCACATATTTTAACATGTGGGAATGAGATTTAAGGGTTGGATCAATATTACTATGGTTTAAGTTCATTATTTAATGATTTAAAGTGAGTAGAAATGCCTATATAGCATTATTTTGGTACTAGTCCAAAGTCACTGAATGTAAACCTTAATATTATTACGTATTTAGATAGATATGATGGAATTTGATTTTTGAGAGTTGGAATCAACTCAAAAGCTAACTTGGTTGATTTTATAAAAATGTTGCAAGTTGCAAAAGCTTCTGTCTTCTTATTTTTATTAGGAGAGATCTATAACTCTAATTGAATTAAATCCAACGGGCTTGGATAGATCATTATAATACCTTTCAGAAAAAATTGGTTTCATGCAATTTGGATTTCTAAAACTCTCTGAATTGATTTTTAAACTAGGGGACAGAAACTAGATTTAACTAAAAAGAAAAATCCAGATTTGAATAGGAGGGCTAGCGCGGGAAAAGGAATGGGCCGGCCCAGTGGTGCTCCGTGGCACGGGGCTCAACTGACAGGGGGTCCCACGTGTCAGCGGCACTTAAAACGCGAAATGGTACGCGCGCTGTGGGCCGTGCGATTAGAATAGGAATCTACGGCTGAGGGTCGTCGTCGACGACGAACAGGTCGCCGGCGAGCTCGAACCCTAGCGGCTCGGTGGGGGTCTACTGGGGGCGTACCAGGGCTCCAGCGGGGTTGGTGAGGCGGGCAAACAACGTGGAAGACGACGGCAAGGCGAGGCGCGGTTGCGGTGGAAGTTGGGATGGTCGCAATCAACGGCGCCCTTCTCCTCCTGCCACAGCTGCTCCGGCTCCAATTCCGGCATGATGTTGCTCCCTTTGCTCCGGCGAGAGGTGGGTGAGGTTGAGAGAGGTGAGGGGAGGGGAATGGTGTGGAGAAAAGAGGCTGGGGAGGGCTCCTTTTATAGGCCCTACGGTGAGATTGAGCGGGATGGGCAGTCGACGGTGGCGACATGGCTACGGCGGGGTAGATGCATGGCTGGGGGTGGCGATCGATGTGCGGTTCCCTGGCGGTGCTCTAGAACTTGAATGCGGCTGTAGGGGCGGTGGCACGCGGTCGGGGCGAGGTGGCACTCTGAGAGGCAGAGGCGGCGGTGTCCACGGCGAGCGGTGGCTGTGAGGCGTTGGGCGGCCAGCGGGGGTGTCTGGGGTGTTCTCCAGGTCGAGGCGAGGCATGGGCTGCTGGCCAAGGGCTGTGGCAAGGGATAGAGGCGCGACTAGGGCGGCTTGTCCTCGGTGGTCCACTGCACGGCTGGGCTCGGGCAAGGGACATGGCGTGGCGGTGAGGTGTGAGCTACCTCCTAGACATGGAGAGAGGGAGAGGGGCGGTCTGCTGCGGTGAGGGCAAGGTTGGCCGGCGAGGCATGGCTCGGCATGGCATGGCCGTGCCACTAGGGGGTAGGGAAGAGGTTGGTGTGGGTCTGGTTAGATCAAGAGGGGACAGAGGAGATAAATGAAGATCAATTGGGGGCAAAACCCTATAGTAAACAATGAGCTAGGATTAGAGGTGAGATTATGCATGCCAAGTGTTTGATTAAATGGCCGCATGAAAGAAATTTTTGAATTTTGGTTTCAAATTTTTTGAGTGATCTCCACTATTGATAGGTAGTCTCTGCTTGTAAGGGTTTTGAAAATGGAGCTCAATTAGGTGGTTTTTGAAATAGGGGTGATCTATGCATATGCATTAGATTCAATTTTAATCTGTCATTTAAAATAGTTAACAGAATGTTTTTAGCAGATCAAAAGGTGGGCCTTGGTACCTCATTATGTGTACTAGCAAGGGTTGCAAAGATCAAGAATTGTTTCTGTTAAGTTTTGAGTACTAGGAATAGCCAAAGTAGGCATGGGCGTTAAATTTGCCAAAATGACCATTCCTCCTTTTTAATTCTTTTTGATTTGATTTTCTTTAGGAAAAGTTTGGGAATGATGTAGATGATGTTTAAATCACCTAAGAAACATTTTACAAGCATTGGATCATTCAATCATGGCAATTCAAACAACTCCTATTTTAAATGCACACACATATGAATGCTTTCATTTTAAATTTGGAAAAGTTTTTGTTAACCCTATTTTTGGATGATTTGATCTTGATAACCTTGGATTGAAGTTTTGGGATGTTACAAACCTTCCCCCCTTAAACAAAATCTCGTCCCGAGATTTACAAAGAAAACTAGGAACTAAAGAGATCTAGGAACTCTGTCCTAATATAATCTTCGCGCTCCCAAGTAGCTTCCTCCTCGGTATGGTTGCTCCATTGAATCTTGAGAAACTTGATACTCCTGGTCCTAGTGGTTCTGTAGGCTTCTTCTAAGATACAGATGGGTACTTCCCGATAGGTCAGGTCATTGTTGATTTCCACAGCTCTGTGATCGATGTTCTTGAAAACTTCAGTCTTCTCAGGCACTTCCAAGCATTTGCGAAGTAACGAGATATGGAACACATTGTGGATGGCTGACATATCTTCAAGCAGTTCCAGTTGATACGATACTTCTCCTCGGCGATTCAGAATCTTGAAAGGTCCGATATATCTGGGGGCTAACTTTCCCTTCAGACTAAAGCGTTGGGTTCCCTTTAATGGTGAAACCTTGAGATATACCAAATATCCGACATTGAAAGTCAGGTCTCTCCTTCTCTTGTCGGCATAGCTCTTTTGTCTGGATTGGGCGGTCTTGAGGTGCTCACGGACTTTGTGAACTTTCTCTTCTGCTTCTCGGAGAATGTCGGGTCCAAAGATCTGACTCTCTCCTACTTGCGACCAATTCAAAGGGGTACGACACTTTCTTCCGTATAGGAATTCAAATGGTGCCATCTGCAAACTAGCTTGATAACTGTTGTTATATGAGAATTCTGTGAAAGGCAGACAATCTTCCCATTTTGATCCGTATTCCAACACATAAGCTCTAAGCATATCCTCTAGGATCTGGTTGACTCTCTCAGTCTGTCCATCTATTTGTGGGTGATAAGCGGTGCTGAAGTTCAACTTGGTTCCTGAACCTTCCTGAACTTTCTGCCAAAATCTTGAAGTAAACTGGGTTCCTCGATCTGAGACGATGGTCTTGGGGGTTCCATGCAGACTAACAATCCTAGCAATATACAGCTCTGCTAGCTTTGCACTTTGGTAGGTTGTTTTGATAGGTATGAAGTGGGCTACCTTGGATAGTCTATCAACTATGGCCCAGATTGAGTCATTTCCCCTACTAGAAGTAGGTAAACCGGTGATAAAGTCCATTCCGACGGAATCTCATTTCCATTCCGGAATCTGCAATGGTTGCAACAATCCTGCAGGTCTCTGATGCTCTGCTTTGACTCTTTGACAGATGTCACATTTGGCGATGTAGCTTCCGATCTATCTGTTCATCTTGTGCCACCAAAATTGCTCTTTCAAATCCTGAAACATCTTTGTTCCTCCGGGGTGGATAGAATAAAGAGTATCATGAGCTTCCTTCATGATAACTTCCTTCAACTCCGAATCTGCTGGCACATAGATACGTCCTTTGTACCACAGTACTCCTTCTTCGTCTTTGGTAAATCCAGGTACCTTGCATGTACTAATACGACGTTTGATTCCGTCGATACTTTCATTTCCCTTCTGGGCTTCCTTGATTTGGCTAATCAATGTGGGTTGAAGTTCAATGCTAGCTAGGAATCCTTTGCTAACTAACTCAGTCCTGAACTGCTCCAACTCATCATACAAACTTGGTTGCTTCTCTTTGATCATGGTGTTAAGCCTACACGGCAATCTGCTAAGAGCATCCGCTACCACATTGGCTTTGCCGGGGTCATAGTGAATGTCAAGGTCATAATCCTTGATTAACTCTATCCATCTTCTTTGCCTCATATTCAGCTCCTTCTGAGTGAAGATATACTTAAAGCTCTTATGATCTGAGTAAATCTCACAGCGATTACCCATCAAATAATGACGCCATGTCTTCAATACTAGAACCACGACTGCTAGCTCAAGATCATGGGTCGGATAGTTCTGCTCATGCTGCTTCAGTTGTCGAGACAGATACGCGATGACTTTGCCTTCTTGCATCAATACACATCCTAGGCCAATCTTAGATGCATCACAATACACATCAAACGGCTTCTTGATGTCTGGCATGATCAAATTTGGGGCTGATATTAATCTCTTCTTCAGCTCCTGGAAACTGGCTTCACATTTGTCTGTCCATTCAAACTTCTTGTCCTTCTTCAACAATTGGGTCATTAGTCAGGCTATGCTCGAGAATCCTTCTATGAACTTACGGTAATATCCCGCTAATCCGAGAAATGAACGGACTTGGGTTTGATTGGTTGGGGCTTCCCATTCTTCGACATCTTTGATTTTGGTGGGATCAACAGAGACTCCTCCGGCAGACACAATATGTCCTAGGAATCCTAATTCTTTCAGCCAAAACTCACACTTGCTGAACTTGGCATATAACTGATGCTCTCTCAGGGTTTCTAGGATGATTCTCAGATGTTGCTCATGCTCTTCTTCTGACTTGGAGTAGATAAGGATATCGTCGATAAGCACCACTACAAACTTATCTAGGAGGTTCATAAAGATCTTATTCATGAGATTCATGAAATAAGCAGGGGCATTGGTTAATCCAAAAGACATAACCGTATACTCGTATAAACCATAGCGAGTAGTAAAGGCGGTCTTCGGAATATCCATTGCACGAATCTTAAGTTGGTGATAACCAGTCCTAAGATCAATCTTTGAGAATACCTGGGCTCCAGTCAACTGATCAAATATATCCTCTATCTTTGGCAAGGGGTACTTGTTCTTGATGGTGACATCATTCAATTTTTTGTAATCTGTACACAGACGATTGCCTCCATCTTTCTTGTCGACGAATAACACTGGTGATCTCCATGGCGATGCGCTTGGCTGAATCAAGCCTGTTGCTAACATGGCATCCAACTGCTTCTTCAGTTCTACTAACTCTGAGGGGTTCATGGTATAGGGTCTCTGGGATATAGGTCCGGTTTCGGGGATTAGTTCGATAATGAACTTAATATCCCTATCCGGGGGCATACCTGGCAATTCATCTGGGAATATGTCGGGGTATTCACAGACTACTCTGACTTGGTCAATGGTGGGCAGGGCTACACTCTTGTTGCACTTGAATTGACGGGGTAAGGTTTCAAAGATATGCTCTCATTACTCGAACTACTGGTCATGGTGATGGCTTTCTTAGCACAGTCTATCAGTCCTTTATGCCTTGACATCCACTCCATACCTAGTACTACTTCCAATCCTTTGGTTCCAACTACAATTAGGTTGGCATAAAAATCTATCCCATGTATTCTGATAGGTACAGCTTTGCAATTTTTTCTAGCTTTTGTTGTTGAACCGGGGATTTGAACTATCATGACATGCTTCAGGTTGGTTGGGTGAATCTTACTAGTGCATACAAATTGTTCGGTGACAAATGAATGCGATGCTCCAGAATCAAACAATACTCTTGCTAAAACTGAGTTGACAGAAAACATACCCAGCACTACATCTGGCGCTTCCTGGGCTTCTTCTGCATTCATGTGGAAGAGACGACCATTGTGGTTGTGAGGGTTCCCTGGGGAAAATTTCCTTCCTGGTTGAACACGATGCTGCTGTTGAGCTGGGGCATTCACAGGGGCATTGGCGGCAGTCTTCTTGGGACACTCATTGGAGTAGTGACCCTTCACTCCACACTCAAAACAAGTGATCCGGGACTTGTCCTTGACTGCGATAGGTACAGCATTGCTGCCAGTTCTGGGTGCAGTGTTGTTGTTGTTGTTGCTGCTCTTGGGAGGGGCATGGTTGAAATTGTTGGCATTGCCGGAGCTGTGATTGTTTCCTCCGGACTTCACATTGCCTCCGCTACGGTTGGGGTAGCTTGGGCAAGAATTTGGGGGTCGGTTGTTCCTTGGTGCATATCCTGGTGAAGGGTTGGGACGGTACTTCTGGTGACTAGTGGATCTAGACTGCTGCATCATACGGCGCTTGCGGTTGTCGTTTTCCTGGTTAATCTTCCCTTCCATCTGAATGGCAGAGTCGGCTAGCTCTTTGAGATCATCGAAACGGATGTTGACGAGGACAGTCTACATCTCATCATGCAGTCCGTTTAAGAATCTCTCCTTCTTCTTGGCCTCCGTGTTGATCTCATCCGGTGCATATCTGGCAAGTGACAAGAATCTGTCACGGTACTCCACCACAGTCGTTCTTCCTTGCTTCAATTCACGGAACTCATCTCTTAGTCTGGTGACTAGACCTTGCGGCACGTGGGTGCGGCTGAACTTTGTTTTGAAAGATTCCCATGTCATCACTTGACCATGGTTCATATTGCGGATGCTATTCCACCAAGCTCTTGCATCTCCCGCCAAATAGTGGGTGGCGAAGAGAACTTTCTCATTCTCATCAACTCTGGCAACCTCTAAGTTGTTTTCCATTGTCTGTAACCAGTCATCAGCATCTAATGGGTTTTCAGATTGGTTAAAGATTGGGGGATTGGTGTTCTGAAAGTTTTTGAGTCTGGATCCTTGGTGATCCTGATTTCCATGTCCTTGGTTGTTGAGAGCCATTTGGGCGATCTGCTGCAATGTTGCTAAGTTGGCTTGACACTCGGCCCTGCTTGCTTTACGGTCCACGATGAGATTCTGCAAGATCTGCAGCATTGGGTCCTGCAATGAGCTGCTCCCTCCTTGGTTTCCATGAGTCATCTAAAGATTGAGATAGATATAGGGGTAAGAGGGAAATTCTAAGGTTCATGGTTTTGGGTTTTTCAAATCCAAAACATTGAGTTAGACTCAGGTTCTTCAACTAACTTCATTTTCATTCATGCAAAGAAGCACCCGATACAACACACACCGCAACAATCAAAAGGGGAAAACAAATGGTTTGAAGAACCATTCTGCATGCTACGATACAATGAGATGATACATCTCATGCTACGACAGTTCTCTAGTGCATCTACTGATCCTCGATGAAGTCGGAGTCTTCATCATCAGTGTAGAAGTCCACAGCATCCTCCTCTAGAAAGTCATCATCGTTGCTGAGGTAAGAATCCATATCTCCCTGGATGTCTTCACCCTCATCTTCTTCTTCCTTGGCGACAAGCTGAGCTTCCTGCTCCTTGACGGTTTCTCGAGGTCGGCCACCTTCTTGCGAAGACGGGCGATGGTGCGATCCTTCTTTGCACGGTAGCGGCGAAGAGACTGGCGATCTTGGGCGAGTAGTGCGAAAGTCTAGGACTTCTGGTCGGCGATGGCATGGTTCTGGTTATCTAACTCCCTGGCATTGTCCAGTTCTTGCTATCTGTCATGAAGCAAGAAATCAAGGTTCTCCACTTGACGCCTCAACTCTGGGTGACTTGGCATCTCCATCGGCATTCCCATGAAGTCACGTCTTGCATAGTGGGCAAAACGGGTTCCTTGGATCTTGTTGACGCTGAGGGCACATAGACGTGTGAGAGCTTCATGCATTGCCCTGGCTAATCCATCTAGCTAGTTTTTCTCTCTCACGGAGAACTGAATTCTCCAGGAAGTGGGTGCTTCGATGCTTCCTCGAAGATCCGCGGTGACTAGCCACTATAGGTCTCCTCCTAGGGGTCCTGGAAGTTGAGCTCCAAGAAACTCCGGATGTGGGTGTCCCAGTAACTCCGACAGTGAATCCAGATCCCTCTCGAAGATCAGCTAACCTCCGTTTCCCAACTGGTAAAACTTGCTGAACTGAGTCTCCATCTACAAGAATTAAGGATGAGGAAGTTAGTGAAGTGATCAAGTGTGTCAAATTTTAAGTAGTAATGTAAGAATTTTGAGGAACAAGAATTTTTGAGAATGAGTTCACCAGGGTAAGAGGGGAAATAGTTTTTCAGAAATACTCACTATGGTTTTGAAACTAAGTTTTTGTGTGAACGTCCATTCTAACTAGGGTCTCCTATGGTCAGGATGGCTCTAATACCAACTTGTCAACACCCGGATTTTTAATCCCAGATGCCCGTTATGCCATACCTCGCAATCCCAGGATTACCATTTTTGTGAGACATAACGGATTGGATATCATAGTACATCATCCATTACAAACCATACATAAGGTTTTACACAAATAAGGATCTCATGATCCAGTCTTTAATACAACAAGCAGCGGAAATAAAAGATAAGCGTAGCGGTGGGGTCCATCTTCAGGGGCACAGGCAATGCTGACGAAGCCAGATAGTCCTAGTTATCATAGCCGTCCTGCTGACCATCATCTTGATAATCTCCTTCATAGTCTCGCCACGATAATAGCCAGGGACAAAAGCCATGAGTACTCTTTAAGTACTCGCAAACTACTTCTAACAAGGAGTATAATTCTAAGTTAAAGTGCTAACTCTAAGTATAACTATAAAGTTAATTTGAAACCTAAGCTGAGTTCTGAAGCAAAGAAAGATAAAATAAAGTTCTAGAATCACTTAAGCTGGGAAGCTATTATCATAAACATAACCCTGTTGTGGTCAAGTCAAAGTTCATCATTCATTTCAAAGTTATTTAGAAAACATCTGACAACAAAACAGTATGGCCATTCCAACTGTCCATAACCGCGGACGCGGCTATTCGAATAGTTTGACACTCTGCAGAGGTGGTACACTTTCACCACAAGATTCGATACATCTGTCAGGGATAACCCTGAATCATCATACTTGATATGGATATAATCAAACATAACCTTCCCTTTACACACCCTAGTATAAGCACCTCTCCTATGGGTATGGCCTCCCAACCATGACCATCAGTCATCTTGGGCACTGCATAGGTGGACAACATTGAGAGGTAGCCTCAGCTCAAACCTCTCCCATGAGGGAACTAATACTAATGCATATAAATTTCCAGCTAAGCCTTACCCAATTTAGGTAATGTGGTTGTACGGTAAATTTGGAATGGTATCGCATCCGAATCCAACCATCAGTTTTATAAAAGGGTTAAGGCCCATGCCTCATCATTTTCATCATCATAAATCAGTTTTGTCTCTCAACACATGTCAAAACATCTCAATAAAATGACTCATCATTCCAAGGTTTTCACAATTCATTTTCACCAAGTGTTCCCATCTAAAGTGACTCAAGTTTTTGATCTACTCTATAATACTAAGTTAAGAGTGTTCACTAAGGTGGAAGGATGGGGTCAATCTCATGCCATAGAATGACATCTAAAGGTTTCTAAGTAGGTCAAGTTTTATACTTTTTATGCTACCTTCAAAATAAGTAAGGAACTTTGCATACTAAGGGGAGTAAACCTTGTAAGTAAGACTTAGGGTACTAATAGTTAAAAGAGTGTGCTCAAGGCATGTCTAAAGCATCCTTGCTCATTCCTCTAGCTTAATTCTAGCTTGCTAACAATAGCTTGCCTTGGTTGGTGCAGTGGTTGAAGTTTTCTTCTTCTTCTTATTAGCACTCCTCCTTGTAAGCTTGGTCGGTACTATCTTCTATAACAATACATACGGAGTAGACAATCACCAAACAATACTTAACTAGGATAGATAGCATTCTGTGACACACAATTGATGATCTATTATCATCACAAGCATCACAAGTTTAATTCAATAGTTTCCTTCTTTTTATTTTAGAAAAGTAATTTCTACTCATTGAAAAATTAACTAACATTTAATATTCACCACTTTAAACATGGGATCATGTTGACAGATGTCATCACCACATATTTTAACATGTGGGAATGAGATTTAAGGGTTGGATCAATATTACTATGGTTTAAGTTCATTATTTAATGATTTAAAGTGACTAGAAATGCCTATATAGAATTATTTTGGTACTAGTCCAAAGTCACTGAATGTAAACCTTAATATTATTACGTATTTAGATAGATATGATGAAATTTGATTTTTGAGAGTTGGAATCAACTCAAAAGCTAACTTGGTTGATTTTATAAAAATGTTGCAAGTTGCAAAAGCTTCTGTCTTCTTATTTTTATTAGGAGATATCTATAACTCTAATTGAATTAAATCCAACGGTCTTGGATAGATCATTTTAATCCCTTTCAGACAAAATTGGTTTCATGCAATTTGGATTTCTAAAACTCTCTAAATTGATTTTTAAACTAGGGGACATAAACTAGATTTAACTAAAAAGAAAAATCCAGATTTGAATAGGTGGGCTAGCGCGGGAAAAGGAATGGGCCGGCCTAGTGGCGCTCCGCAGCGCGGGGCTCAACTGACAGGGGGTCCCACGTGTCAGCGGCACTTAAAACACGAAACGGTACGCGCGCTGTGGGCTGTGCGATTAGAATAGGAATCTACGGCTGAGGGTCGTCGTCGACAACGAACAGGTCACCGGCGAGCTCGAACCATAGCAGTTTGGTGGGGGTCTACTGGGGGCGTACCAGGGCTCCAGCAGGGTTGGCAAGGCGGGCAAACAACATGGAAGACAACGGCGAGGCGAGGCGCGGTTGCGGCGGAGCTTGGGGTGGTCGCAATCAACGGCGCCCTTCTCCTCCACCCGCGGCTGCTCCGCCTCCAATTCCGGCGAGCTGCTGCTCCCTTTGCTCCGGCGAGAGGTGGGTGAGGTTCAGAGAGGTGAGGGGAGTGGAATGGTGTGGAGAGAAGAGGCTGGGGAGGGCTCCTTTTATAGGCCCGACGGTGAGACCGAGCGGTATGGGCAGTCGACGGTGGCGACAAGGCTACGACGGGGTAGAGGCATGGCTGGGGGTGGCGATCGATGTGCGGTTCCCTGGCGGTGCTCTAGAACTTGAATGTGGCCGTAGGGGCGGTGGCACGCGGTCGGGGCGAGGTGGCGCTCTGAGAGGCAGAGGTGGCGGTGTCCACGGCGAGGGTGGCTATGAGGCGTTGGGTGGCCAGCGGGGGTGTCTGGGGTGTTCTCCAGGTCGAGG
This sequence comes from Avena insularis, assembly GCA_023614405.1. Lineage (NCBI taxonomy): Eukaryota > Viridiplantae > Streptophyta > Magnoliopsida > Poales > Poaceae > Avena > Avena insularis. The sequence goes on along the minus strand of CM042692.1, from coordinate 239,587,215 downwards.
CGGAGCGGCGGGCGTGGGCTGCTGCCAAGGGGCGGTCTGTGCGAGCGGGGACATGGCGCGCTCTGGGGGCGGCACTCGCATGGTGCGGTGGCACTGGGCGCGGCTTGTCCTCGGTGGTCCACTGCACGGCTGGGCTCGGGCAAGGGACAGGGGGTGGTGGTTAGGTGTGAGCTACCTCCTAGACATGGAGAGAGGGAGAGGGGCGGTCTGCTGCGGTGAGGGCAAGGTTGGCCGGCGAGGCATGGCTCAGCATGGCATGGCCGTGCCACTAGGGGGTAGGGAAGAGGTTGGTGTGGGTCTGGTTAGATCAAGAGGGGACAGAGGAGATAAATGAAGATCAATTGGGGGCAAAACCCTATAGTAAACAATGAGCTAGGATTAGAGGTGAGATTATGCATGCCAAGTTTTTGATTAAATGGCCGCATGAAAGAAAGTTTTGAATTTTGGTTTCAAATTTTTTGAGTGATCTCCACTATTGATAGGTAGTCTCTGGTTGCAAGGGTTTTGAAAATGGAGCTCAATTAGGTGGTTTTTGAAATAGGGGTGATCTATGCATATGCATTAGATTCAATTTTAATCTGTCATTTAAAATAGCTAACAGAATGTTTTTAGCAGATCAAAAGGTGGGCCTTGGTACCTCATTATGTGTACTAGCAAGGGTTGCAAAGATCAAGAATTGTTTCTGTTAAGTTTTGAGTACTAGGAATAGCCAAAGTAGGCATGGGAGTTAAATTTGCCAAAATGACCATTCCTCCTTTTTAATTCTTTTTTATTTGATTTTCTTTAGGAAAAGTTTGGGAATGATGTAGATGATGTTTAAATCACCTAAGAAACATTTTACAAGCATTGGATCATTCAATCATGGAAATTCAAACAACTCCTATTTTAAATGCACACACATATGAACGCTTTCATTTTAAATTTGGAAAAGTTTTTGTTAACACTATTTTTGGATGATTTGATCTTGATAACCTTGGATTGAAGTTTTGGGATGTTACACCAGGACAGTTAGATCTTCCTCCTCTCCTCATTATTTCTCTCATATTCTCTCTCAAAACCTCTCAAAATCCACCTAGAACTCTTGATTCTTCGTGGATTTCATTCGTTTGAGTGGGGAATCAATAGATCAGTATGTTTCTCTCCCTATCCATGCTTTATTTTCATATTTCCATGGTTAAACTCTCACATTGATCTAGTGGATGAACTCAAGCTTATTTACTTTTCCCTATTAATTTCTCACGTTAGGATTGAATTTTTCCATGTAGAATCGTTCATATATTATATAGAAACTATATGCCTAAGGTTTTATGGTGGAATTTTTCAGTGCATCATGATGAACAAAATTGGTAGCCTTTTTTGTTCGAGCAAGTGCCAATGGGGAGATGGCTCAAGTTCGAGAGCCCGAGCCCCGCACAACTCCAAGATGGACATTGTCACATCAAGGAGGGTGCTGCCCACATGTTGGGCTGACCACAACTTTCTCACCGCGGCCGGGTTGAAGACGGACGTCGACCTCATGTACAGCAGGTCAGGGTTGGCGGTACTTGGCTTTGCAAGCCATGACACCTACGCCAAGCTCACCCATGAGTTCCTTGCCTCCTTCTACGACGACCACAAGGAGAAAGGTAACTTGTGCACCATAAGCTTCACCATGAACCATACGCGCTATGTTGTGAGTTTCGAGCAGTTTTGCAATGCTTTTAGCTTCCCCCATACTGGGGAGCCCAATATAACTAACCTCTACAGCATCACGAGTGGAGAGACCTTGGAGGTTATTTCTGTTAATGGTGGCAGTCACTTCTATTAGAATAAGATGTCCACCATTTAGAACCCAACCATTCGCTACTTTGCTTTTTTCCTCGCCAACACGATGTTGGGAAGGGGTGATACTAGATCCATGGCTAATGCGGACATGGCAATGATCACCAAGGCCCTCTTCCCCAATGCCACGCAGAGCCCTAGTCCTGCAGCTCTACTCATCCAACACTTCCGCCACCAAAGCAACAAGACCAAAGGTGATATTCACATTGGTGGATTGGTAACCCACCTTGCCTATGCATTAAACATTACACTGCCTGTTATGGAACCTGTTAACGGCTCCAAACTTATGGACGCCAAGTATTTGACTGCTTGTGGCCTCCTTGGTGTTTCCCATGCTAACCGGAGGCTCCAAGCAAATCAATTTAGTTATCTTGATGATACACAGATTGAGAAGGTTCGTTTGCCATGCCACGAGGCCTTCTCGATTGTGGAGGAGGACACTTGGATCCTCACCAAGGACCAAGTGACGGAGATCTTGGCCGCGCAGCAGGACGAGGAGGAGGAAGATGAAGGACATTAGGATGAGAAGGAGCAGGAGAAGGAGGGAGAGTAGGGGCACAACCCTCCTTGGGAAGGACAGCAGCAACAACAACCAGGATGGCCTGGGAACCATGGCCTAACCAGCCACAACAGGGGTACGGCTACGTCCCCTATCGGGAGTTCTAGCAACTCAACCAATATGTTGGGGAGATCAACCACACTCTTCAAGATCTGAATGAAGATGTGAACACTTTGACTCACAACTTCAGTCACTTCATGACCCACTTCCCCGACTTCTACCAGCAGTATCCGCACCAGCCGCCAAATGATGGCAACAACTGAGCATGACAACAACCTAAGCTTGGGGGAGGTTTGAAAATCTCCAAAACTTTGCATTCATGTTTTATTTCTTCTTTTGATTTATTTTCTTCAAAAAATGCATGTTTATTTTCAGTTTTGCATTCCTAAACCAAAAAAATACAAAAAATTAGTTGTAATCTTATTTGCAAGTTTGTTTCTTTGTTTCTCTGAGAGATTGATTGATTTCAGGTGATTTGGCAATATGGAAATATAGGAGAGGTTTGACTCGAATACAAGAACGAAGCAAGCAATAGGTGGTATCACATTCCTTTCATAACACTTTTTGCAACCTTAAATTGTTCCTACAAATATTTACTTGTTTGCACTGGAGTCACTCCCCACTTAGCTTGTTATCCTACAAATTCTATTCCTTTGCTAGTGTCTCCTTTTTAGCTTTGAAACAATGAGCAATGAACTTGGTTAAAATACTTCCCACATTTTTACAACAAGAAAAAGCATCTGAAAGATGACTTGATTCCATGTTTAGCTCAAAGAATTTGATTTTAGAACTACTCCTTCCCAATTGTGCTTAATATAAGAGACTCGATAGTACCCTTGATTGAAATTGTTTGATTAAATGGATGCTTCAAAGTAGTAGAAATTATGCCACTACTTTTTCTAATAATTACCGTAAGATATTTCTTTACGCGTGTTATTACAACTTTGTTGTGCTCCATGGGGAACTATTAACTCCGCTGGCCAACGAACGAAATAAATGTGGGAAACCACTTGATTTCGGCTATTGAGTTATGTAAACGTCTGTAGCATCAATGCTATGATGTGTAAATTTTTTAGTCTCCTCATGGTTTCACATTCCAAGTGAAGTTATAGTACTCCTTTGGCCCATTATTTCTCAACATTATTTATTGGCATGGTCACGAGTGCACAACATAGCCCCAATTAACATGTTAAAAATAGTGGCATGATTTCTCTATGAAAGAGATGAAGTTTTTGAAAGACAAGTGAAATAAAAAGGTGCTTTCAGAGTCTTGAAATTTTGCAATGGGAGTAGATGAGTTGTTCTTAAATTAAATATTTTGATGCCAACTTGAGTACTCTTAATTGGTTAATTGAGCAAGAACAACAAGTTTTCATCTCTCAACAAAGAGAGGGACCAAAAGAATTTGTCTCACCTTCGTAGCTAAAACTTCTGACACTAGCTTGGGCATATGATTTATTTGCTAGCAAGATATACGTGGTTAGGAAGTGGACTCAGTGCAATCTTGTGAATACTTGTATGATCATATTTAAGATTGCAGGAATTGTGAAGAAAAGAATTTGACACCAATTCAAACTTGTGAGTTCCTTTATTTTCAGTCTCGAATCTCTGCTATTCTTCTTTATTTCCTTGTCACTCGAGGGCGAGCAACATCTAAGCTTGGGGGAGTTGATAGCTGTGAGATTTGACACATTTTTGATGGCTTTTATTGATGGTTTTCTCTCGGATTTGGTTGTTTTCTGGCTTTACCTAACGCTAATACTTTGGTAGCAAAGAAAACTTGGATTTTAATGTGTGTTTCAGGTTCTGGACGTCAACAAAAGGATTTAACTAGGGAAATACAATATTCTGGAGAAAACAAGCAAGTCCCACTTTGGAAGCACGCCAGGGGAGCTCACAGACGGTTTAACAGCCAACTATATGGTGGTAATGACCGTATAGTTCCCACCGTATAGCTGCCGCCGCCTCTATCTTGTCAAAAGGGACAACTTCCGTGAAGGGACGGGGGATGAAAACACAACACAGCAGCCGCCACACCATCCAGAAGGGACAAAGAAGGGATTCAGAGAAGAAGGAGAAGACGTTCTTCATCTTGCTCCACGATCTTCGACCTCCTAGCCGAAACACCTCCATAGCCACTACTTGTACTTGAGAGAGAGAGGGATCTCTACCTTGCAACACTAGGGTTTGAGATTGTTTCTTCCCATCTTGAATTGTGTTGGATATTTTTCTATTCTTATTGTGGATCTCCATGGTAATACCAAGACGAATTCCCTTTTATTTGATTATATTCATGATTCGTTCTTCTCTCATGTGTGAGTAATTCCCTTGGGCGTGGGAGATGTAGGGGATTGATGAGATGTGATGTGCCTTTATATATTTTCCATTAGTATTGTGATTGATTCTAATTACTATATTATGTGTGCTTGACTATCTGTGGGATGCTTAATGCTTGTTGTCCAATTAAGGGCCCAGACAACATGATACCTTGTTCTACACAGATAAGATCTTGCTCGCTAGTGGACCGGTGACCCCTGGGTGACACAGGGATATCAATGGAAACCTAGTTGACTCGAGGATAACATGTAACGACTGTGCTTATTGCATTGGTCCTATCCAAGGAGCTTAATCGCTAAGCGACCTAAAGGGTCTTAATCGTCTAGTGTCTGACCATGTTTTTGGTAGCAGGCTAGTAGGATTATTGAAGTTGGGATGAAATCTACCAAGAGGAGTTCCGGCTAATTATGGGTTGCTCACCTACACATATATCTATAATATTATAATTGTTACATTCATACTCGTCCACTTGGCACATTCACTATCACCATGAACTGAATCTCCCCATCCCTTCTTTCACCATTTGCAGAAACCAACAAAGAAACAAGTTGTTCTTTACTTTTATGCATTTTATTTCCGAAGTTTACATTTTAGTTCTATTTAAATCTATCGCATTTAATCAAAACCCCATTCTTATTTCAACGCTTGTAGTCAACTCACTCAAAGACCTGTGACAACTTCGGGTGTGACAGAGACTTGACAAATAAACACTTACCTTTGGGCTCCCAGTGGGATCGATATCTGAACTTCTAAACTAGCTACAAACGATATGTGCACTTTCCACAAGCCTGGGAAAGATTCTTTGGAAAGATCAATAGTATTTCGAATCATGGCTTTTCTGAACTAACAATTTTCCATTTATTTTACCATGGTCTCAATACTCAATGTAGAGAACTACTTGACTTCTCCGTAGGAGGATCAATAAATACCTTGATTATTAAAGAGTGTTTGTAATTAATGTCTACTAGGGCTAAGAATGATTCTTTATATAATCCTGATTTTGGCATTAAGCCAGGAAAAGGGATGCTTCGAATAACTCCTGATCTTATGCTTGAGGTACGTAAAACTATGAAAGAAAAAGGTATACCTTCTGAACTTGCTAAAGAAAACAAAGAGGATCTGTTACAAGTTTTAACTGAAGAAGATGAAACTATAAAAGTTTATCAAGAATTAAAACATCGACAAGTAAAATCTCATAATAACTTGCATAAGCATTTCCAAAAACACAAAAAGATTTTGGCAGAACTCACTGAAAATTGTGATGAGATTAGCCAAGAAATAAAACTATTTCAAAAGTACCTTAGTATGATTGAAACCCAGTGTGAACAAATAGCATCTGGTTATCAAATTTTTCTTCGTGACGATAAAGATATTCCTGTTTCTACTAATGATGTCACAAGAAGGGGTGAAGTTGTCATAGGGCCCTTAGGACCACCGGAATACGAAGCTGAAAAGGAGCGTAAGGAAAAAGCCTTGCTTGAAGAAAGTCAAGAAGATGATACGTTGGTAGATCCTCAAGATGAAACTGGGACGCAAGAGCAAACCCAAGAGGATCACAATGATGCACATGAAGATCATTATGACTCTGATGTAGAAACGGTTGATCCAAGAGAAGATAAAGAAACAAATAAGGAAGATGAAGTTGTTGTGATAGAAAAGAAGAAAAGCAATAAGCAACAACAAAAGAGCCTGACCCCCCGAAAAAGGTAAAAGACAAGAGTAAGTTAGGTGAGAAAAAGCTTCCTTATCCAGATCGAAAAAAAGAAATCACCGAATGAGGTAATTTATAATTCTTTTACAAAGGCACCTAGTGACCTTCATTTGGAAATTCCATTTGCGGATGCAATCAAAGTCCCTACTTATGGTAAATTCCTTTGTGATATTCTGAGTAGAAATAAATAAATAACTGAAACAGTTGCTATGGTAACTAGCTATCCTACTAACGGGAAACTATTATCTGTCTGGAGATCCTGGAATACCAACTATATCATGCTCAGTAGGTAAAATAGATATTCATAATGCCTTATGTGACCTAGGAGCAGGAGTTAGTGTAATGCCATACTCCCGCTATAAAATATTAGGATTAGGGGACTATTCTCCTACTACTATCACTTTACAGATGGCTGACAAGTCCACTAAACAACCTGTTGGTATGATTGAGGACGTCTTACTTAGGATAGATGGGCATGTTATTCCCACTGATTTTATCATTCTTGAAATGCCAGAAGATGAAAGATTATCTATAATACTTGGAAGACCTGCCTCAAAGATCTGCGAAAAGGCCAAGAGATTGTGCAGAAGGGAAGATAATTTTCAATGTTTATGATGCTGAAATCATCTGGTATTTTACAAAGAAGCTAGAAGTAGGGGAAAGATATGTTCCGCCGGCAAAACGAGCTCATGTGGTAAGTACCATTGATAAGGAGCAACCAAAGGTAAGAATTCAAGAAGAGAGAAAAGTTGAGTTATTCGACCACTCTTAACAAATGCTTAATGGCAGTTAACCCATTTTCTTCAATTTAAGTAGATTAGAGAATAGAAAGGTCATCGTATTCCCACCACTTATTCATAGACATTCTTGCTGAAGCGCGCTCGTGAAGATGTAGCTGTCAAAAAGTAGTAGAAATGTCGATTGAATGAGTAGAGAATAATAATATGAATAAAAGTTTGAGTTTTCTATTTACAGAAGCTAGAATTTTGATTTTAATATACTAATGTTGGTCGATAGTTTTTACTATTAATTTTCTGTTAAAAACTTGGTATTTCGCTAAGTTATAGGATAAGAAGGTATCCTCGAAGAAACAATTTGATGATTACTGATGGTTTAACGACCAACCATACGGCGGGAATAAAAATTCCGGCCGTATAGTTCTGGTCGTATAGTTATCTTTGCCATCAACAAATTTTCTTCAGAGACATAGATAGTTTAACGACCAACTATATGGCAAGAATAAAAATTCCGGTCGTATAGTTCCGGCCATATAGATATCGATGCCTTCGTACAATTTTATTACAAAGGTACTGAGAGTTTAACAACCAACTATACGACCGGAATAAAAATTCTGGCCATATAGATATCGGTGCCTTCATACAATTTTATTCCAAAGGTACTGAGAGTTTAACGACCAACTATACAGCGGGAATACAAATTCCGGCCGTATAGTTCCGGCCATATAGATATCGATGCCTTCGTACAATTTTATTCCAAAGGTATTGAGAGTTTAACAACCAACTATACGTCGGGAATAAAAATTCCAACCATATAGTTCCAGTCGTATAGATATCGATGCCTTCGTACAATTTTATTCCAAAGGTACTGAGAGTTTAACGACCAACTATACGACAGGAATCAAAATTTTGACCGTATAGTTCCGGCCATATAGATATCAATGCCAGTTTTAGAAATCTATCTCGAGAGACAGATAGTTTAACGACCAACTATATGTCGGGATCAATTTGATCCGGCCGTATAGTTGCACCCGTAAAGTTGTTTCCCTATATAAAGAAACCCTAGTTGGCGGCACCGTCGCAACTATACCGGTGGAGCACCATCACCCGCCCGTATAGTTCCGGCTGTATATAGCCCGGTGCAACCACAAAATCACACCGGGATGGCTAGGTCTTCCTCCTCTCCTCATTATTTCTCTCATATTCTCTCTCCAAACCTCTCAAAATACACCTATAACTCTTGATTCTTCGTGGATTTCGTTCGTTTGAGTGGGGGAATCAACAGATCATTATGTTTCTCTTCCTATTCATCCTTTATTTTCAGATTTCCATGGTTAAACTCTCACATTGATCTAGTGGATGAACTCAAGCTTATTTACTTTTCCTTATTAATTTCTCATGCTAGGATTGATTTTTTCCACGTAGAATCGTTCATATATGATATATTAACTATATGCCTAAGGTTTTATGGTGGAATTTTTCAGTGCATCACGATGAACAAAATCGATAGCCTTTTCGTTCGAGCAAGCGCCAACAAGGAGATGGCTCAAGTTTGGGATCCCGAGCCCTGCGCAACTCGAATATGAACATTGTCACATCAAGGAGGGTGCTGCCCACACGTTGGGCCGACCACAACTTTCTCACCACGGCTGGGTTGAAGACGGACTTTGACCTCATGTGCAGCAGGTCGGGGCTGGCGGTACTTGGCTTTGCAAGCCACGACACCTACGCCGAGCTCACCCATGAGGTCAAAGCTAAGAATTAATAAGTTCTAGGTCAAGAATTGATCACTCAACCATGATGATCAATTGACTCTAGGACTTGGTTAAATAGGATTGTCATCGATTAACATGACACTAAGTGAAATGATACAAATGTTGCCTAGAGGGGGTTGAATAGGGGATTTAAAACTTTTATGACAGGGGCTCAACAAAGGTGGAATTAAACTAGCGTTTACTTTGTCAAGCACAAAACCTACAACAACTAGGGTTCACCTATGTGCACCAACAACTTATGCTAAGCAAGACAAGCAACTATGTGATAGCAAGATATAGACTTCAAGCACGAAGGCTATCACAAAGTAAAGTGCATAAGTAAGAGCTCGGGTATAGAGATAACTGAGGCATGCAGAGACGATGATGTATTACCGAGTTCCTCCCAACAATGGAGTACGTCTCATTTGGAGAGGGGGTGATAACAAATCACCAACGCCACAAAAGTCCTTCCTTGTTCTCCGATGAATCTCACCCCAACGGGTTCGATTCACCTCTTCCACTATATCGGCAACCTTCGAGGTGGAAACCGACACCTTTAGAACAAGTTTGAGGAACACATCCAAAACCTAATTGGAGGCTCCCGAATACAAACAAGCTATCAAACATTCAAAGACAAGCTTGTAATAATCAAATCAACCAAAACAAGGCTTAGGGTTTCCAATGAAACCCTAGAGCAAGGGGCCCTCAAATGAATGAGGGGAAAATGAAGATCTCTCTTGGTGAAGCTGTAGATCAATGCCTCCTCCTTCAATTCCCCAAAGATCAGGGACTTTGGGTGGTTGGAGAGGGAGATCTTGGAGTTTTGATGGCTCTCAAATGGTGTTCTTCCTTTTCTAGAAGGAGCAGCTTGAGGTTGAAGAAGAGGTCCCCTATTTATAGGCCCACTGATTTCTGACCGTTTTCTAACCGTTGGAGAAAAGTCAGACCAAAGACTCCGGCCTGCACAGCGGACACTCCGGTCTACACCGGAGATTCCGGCCCATCTCCGGACCAGACTTCGGACCAGCATACAGATTGATCTAGCCCTTCTGTGAGCCAAGTAGATCAGAGACTCCGGTCCACTCACACTGGAGACTCTGGTCTGAGGCTTGGACCAGAGACTCCGATCAGTCTCCGTACCTTGCTCCGGACCACCAACCTGGCTGACCCAGGCAGAAATCTGGAGCCCCCTCCGAGGATTCCTGGGGAAACTTCGGACCACAGCGGAGACTCCAGTCCAAAAGCCTGTAGAGGCAAACCTGATAGAAAAAACAAAACTGTAATAATCATAACATTTGCATTCGGACTCCAAATGACCTAAAACCAATTTGCATCCGGACTCTAAATATTGGATAACACCAAGTGAGAGAATTTCATATATTATGATGTGAGATACCTCTCTTGGTGAGAAACTGGAAAAGCCTCCAAGATCAAAAACGTAATAAGGTATAAAGGGAAATCCATTTTTGATGAACTAGAGCTTGTTATGAATTGCCACAAGCTCTAGAACCTCACATGGATAAGATCCAAATAACAACCAAGAACGATGATGCCAAGAATACAAAGGTTTGGGCTCTCGCCGAAGGATATAATCAAGTTACCCACTCGAGGGCCCCTCTTGATAGAACGGTTATCTATCTAATAAACCGGTCTCTCCAACACGAGATCGGTGACAAGGAAACCCTATCAAAAACATGAAGGGAATATTCCCGAGAGGCAATAATAAAGTGGTTATTATCTTATTCCATGTTTATGATAAATGTTTATTTTGCATGCTATAATTGTATTGATCGGAAACATCAATACATGTGTGTTTAATAAACAAAAAAAGGGTTCCTAGTTATGCCTCTGTTATAGACTAGCTCGTTGATTAACAAGATGATCAAGGTTTCCTGATCATGGACATTGGATGTTGTTAATAACGAGGTCACAACATTGGTGGAATGATGTGATGAAAATTCATCCGAAGTATAGAATTACGATCAAGTCATTATGTTTATATTGCTATAACATCATACGAAGTAATCTTTATCCTTAGACCATGAGATCATGTTAATTGCTAACACCGGAAGAGTATCTTGATAACATCAAACGTCACACCATAACAGGGTGACTATAAAGATGGGTTCAGTGCTACGAAGGTGTTATGTTGAGGCTCATGGATAATGAGTGGAATTTGTCAATCCCGATGATGGATAGATATACTTTGGGCCCTCTCGGTGATATCACATTAAGATAGCTTGCAAGCAAGTGATGTGATCACTAGAATGTTATATCACGGGAACGAGAAAAGAGTGCATGTCGGTAACGAGATCAAACTAGGTATTTGGATACCGATTATCGAATCTCGGACATGTAATATATCGCGAGACAAAGGTATTTAGTTACTAGCGTTAAAGGTTCTCACGATCACAAAAGTCATCGTTGAATGTGTAGGAGTCAGTATGGATCTCTAGGTCCCGCTTCTGATTATTGGTCCGAGAGGGGTCTCGATCATGTCTGCATTATTCGTGAACCGTAGGGTGACACACTTAAGGGATACCGACACCATTTGGAGCAAATATGTTTCAGATAAAGATTTAAGAAAGCGCTGGAATTATTTCAATAGACACCAAACTTTACGGTGAAATTGCTGAAATTGGTTCTGCATGTAATATTGAAATGTTGCAGGGGGTTTTATGTGAATGTTTGTTAATTAAAGTAATTAACAAAATTCTGAATAAAATTAATAAAATAATTTTATTAAATGAGAGGGCATTAAATTTGGATAAATTTAATGCATTTAAAGTGGAGACTTTAAAAGAGAATGTGAAGGGGCAAATTTATGTGGAGGGAGTTACCACCACATGAATGAGGAGGTGAGGGGTCACCCCTTGGGCGCCGTCCATGGGGAGGGGCACCCCCTCCTCCTATAAAAGTCCCCCCTCTCACACCTTCACACTCATACCTCCTCGTGAAGGATCTCTCTCCCCCTCTAGTTATTCCCCATGGTCTCGGATTAGCGAGATACATGTTCCCGGTGGCTTTATCTAGAAAGGAGTTGCTTCTTCTGCTGCTTTGCTAGAGCGAGGGACGGAGGTTGTCGGGGTACCGGACGTGTGTGCGATCACGGATGCACCGCTGCTTTGCGGTGCTGGACTTGGTGGTGCTAGACTTGCTGGAGCTGGATCTGAAGGACGTGCTGGAGCTGGACCTGCTGGACTTCATCACAATCTTGAGATCGGAAAGTGTACGACTACATCAACCACGAGTTCCTACTCATTAACAAAACTTGTTGTCTTCGAGGGTAAGTTCTCGATGGATGTATGTCCACCCGTTGCTCTATACCTATTAGATAGATCTTGGCGTGTAGTTCTCATCGTAGGAAATTTTTTGTTTTCTATGCTGTGGAGCCAACAGTGGTATCAGAGCCTGATCTATGCGTAGGTGCTTTGCACGGGTAGTACACATATGTTTATATGTGGGCAATGATGATCATGTTAGTGCATCGTATATGTATTTTGGATATTGGTGGCATAGTGGGATGAAGCGGCCCGGACCAACCTTACATGTCATCGTACATGAGACCGGTTCCATGACTGACATGCAACTTGCTTTGCATAAGTGGCTGACGGGTGTCTGTCTCTCCTACTATAGTCAATATCTGATTTACAACGAGTTGCTAATAACTTGGTTAACCTCGTTGTGGTTCCATGTTTGTAGGTAAGAACGGTTCTATCTTTGAAAGCCCTAAGCCACGTAAAACTTGCAATTGATAAATTAGAGGCGTCTAGTTTAGATCGTTGCTGGGCTAGTGTATTGATATGGTATTGTTGTAAGTAGATGTATGATAGATACTCTTACAACACATTCAACATGTAAGTTCCATAGACCTTGGCCTTACACACAAAGGAATGATAGAGATCATACCACGATGCATATGATAGAGATCAAATGCATGGACCATATCATCTCACTTTACACATTAGATGTTTGCATCTTATATTGCTAGTTTGGCGTTTTAGTAGCATTTTAAGATGATCCCTCATTTAGATATCAAGATAAAAATGTGTTCTTCCTTAAGTATGCACCGTTCTATGGATCGTGTTTCGAGACATCACGTGATGATCGGGTGTACTCGACTCTACACTTTCATACAACGGGTGTAAGACAGTTTTACACACGTGAGTGCTAAGGTTCTTACTTGGCTAGCCTAGCATGTACAGACATGGCCCTCGGGACACGGACCGAAAGGTTAAGCATGAGTCATATAGTTGATATGATGCCCATATTGATGCTCTCCTTTGAAGCTACACCGACTCACGTGATGATCGGACTTGGTGTAGTGGATTTGGTTCATGTAATCACCAAAAAGACACGAGGGATGTCGTTTTTGAGTGGGAGTTCATTAGTAATTTGGATTAGTCGAACTCAATTTGTCATAAACTAAATCGAAGTGAATTTGCATAATTTGTTGTAGTCATTGGCATCTATTCACTACCTTATGCTTAGTTTTAATTGAGATAATAGAAATATAGAATTTTGGATATTTACTTTACGAACTGGTATCGTATTGTTTTGAATGTCAATTTAAAGTTTATAAGTCCTATTGCAAACTATCAGCAAACTCTATTTACTCCATGAAGTTTAATAAGTAGTATTAAATCAAGAGTAAGAATTCCAATGTTAGTATCTAAAGTATCATGTTTGCCTCCATATTTATTGATATTCAAAAGTTGTTTTAATATCAAGATTATATTGGAACTGAAAATTGTTTCAGAAACCATCATGTGTGAAAGATATTGCGATATCTGAAACAATGTTTTTGGTTGCATTATGATAGAGTATAATTTAGCAAAATACATGTTCTCATATTGTATGAGAATTTGTGAAGGTTGGAGACGCAATGCGTCCTAATCTGCCAAAAAGGTTTTGGGAACTAACATTATACTCGCGATTCTTCCTTACAGGCTATAGTAGCTTGATCATGAAAGTTGTCAAGATAAGGATGAATAGAAGATGTAATTAAAATGTTTACTACACTAAAAGATTACTAAAGAATGGTTTTTTGAAAGAACACCAAACATTTGATGATGGTGATCCACTTCAAAGTGCAAGTCCAAAGGTATTAGTATTTGACTATATACGCTTTGTACTATGTGTCATGTGAATGACACCACAATTGATGTTGATAGATTCTTTTAAAAGGAAAAGGAATTGCTGAAAGAGAATCTATAAAATATTTGGCAGAAAAGAAAAAGTTGGAAATGTCCAACTTAGGTATATAGAAGATATACATGTTATGGCTGTATTCCTTGCTTATTAAACAATGTGGTTCTGAGGTATTGGATACCGAATTGGTTGGTATGAAGTGTCATACAGGACAACGCAATTCATGAACTACAATGGCCTAAGTAACTAGCAAGAGAATAAGTGATGATGTTCATTGAAAACAAATAAAGTGTTATTGTGTTTTTCGTTGTCGTCAAACCTAGCCTTCAAGATTTGTTTTAATAATTGTTATTTTGTTCCGGTATTACGAGAACAATGGCTGTTCAAATAATTACCGTATTCCATAAAAGATGGATGAACTTTTACAAGTCTAGTGGGAGAAATCACATCCATAAACACTATTGCTAAAATGTCGCAAGACAAATGATTGAAAGATCACTTATGAAGTGACATTGCTGTTTTAAATTATATTGGAAAGAAAACATGAAGAAACTCCATGTTGATGGATTTTTGGAGTCTTTGATTTTGATCAATTGACGCTTATGAAACTTTCCTCGAGATAATTGAAACTCCGTTCATAGGCCAAAGAGGAACGGATGACTAGCTTATTGGAAATTGTGCATGCTAATGTGCATAGTCCATTATATGTAGCCATATGCGATGGATCTTTTTGCTTTATATGCTTTCTCCAGAAATTTGAGTGAATATATCTATATATTTACTTAATAAGGAAGAAGTATGAAACATTTGAAAAATTGTTCAAAGACTTTCAAGATGAAGTGGAAAATCATTGTAACAAGAAAATAAAGAGTTTATGATTCGATCATAAAGGAAGATATTTGAGTTACATGTTTAGCAAAAACACCTAAGATTTGAGGAATTGTTCCATGATTTGTGTTTCCCGATAAACCATAGGAGTATGGCATATTCGAGAGATGAAATCAAACCATGTTTGACATGGTAAGATCAAAGGTGTCATTTATAAAACTGCCATTATGTTTTAAGGATTAAAGCTTTAGAGACTACCGCTTTTACACTGAAAAGAGCACCATCTGATCCGTCGAAATGACACCATATAAGTTATGGTTTGGGATAAAACCCGAATTATCTTTTCTTAAATTTTGCTATGCTATGCATAAGTAAAATGTTTACAACCAAAGTCGGATAAGCACGTCTTTGTAGGTTATCCCAAAGAATTTGTTGGGAATTTCTCCATAACACCGAGGACAAAAGAGTTTGTTACTTGGAACGTCAAGTTTCTTGAGAAGGAATTTCTCGTGAAAAGTTAAGTGGGAGGACAATAGAACTTTGTTAAGGTTGTTGAACCTTAGCTATATGTGCTAAGTAGCGCAGCGCCGGAAAGTGTCCCTGTGGCAGCCACAATGCTCATGGCTCCCGTGATTACAAAGGGTGTGATCTCGGAGATTAGAGTTCCTATTGAACCATGTGGGTCGGTAAGAATCAAATAGTGTGATTTGATAAGCAAGTAGTTATTGTTTTGACAATGATGAACCGACTACATGCAAAGAAGCGATGATGGGCCTGACTCCATAAAATGACTAGAAGTCAAAGAATCTGTGATAGTATCCATACACGAGAAATCAAGTTTCTGAACTTGGAAGACCCTCCGGAAAGGCGTGAAGCCTATCGGTCGTGTTTGGATCTATAAAGAAATAGACATGGATGTTTAACATCTATGAAATAGTCGACATGTCGGAAAGAAGTTTATGGCAATGTTCAAGGAGTTGACTATGACAAGATTTGATCTTTCATAGCGATATTTAGTCTTGACGGATTAATGTAGCAACCACTACATATAATTTGGTATATGGTAGTTGAATAAACAAAACAAGGTTCTTTTAATAGAATGGTTACCTAGGACGTGTACATGACACGATCCGAAAGGGTTTTGTTAATTCAAAGGATGCTAATAGGGCATGCAAACTTCAATAGTTGAAGTAAGCATAGCGGAGTTGGAATCTTCACCATGATGAAATCTTTAAAAGAGTTTAAATTCATCGGAGATGATGAAGATGCTTGCATTTGCAAGAAATTAAGTGGGAGCGCTGAGACATATTTCTAATACATTATGTAGTGGACATATTGTTGATTTGAAATGATGTATCTTGTATTGACACAAGTTAAGAATTTCATTAAAATGAGATTTCGATGAAAGACTTGGGCAAACCTGGAACATTTGGCATCAATATCTATATGGATAGATTGAGGCGCTAATATGTTTGTGCCAGACATACATATATGAGATATTGAAAGGGTTCAATATGGAAACAACAAGAAAGGTTCTTGCTGCATGGAAAGGATTGTATCAAAATGCAAGTGTTTCAACACTTGGTGAGCAAAAACACATGAAGATTTTGATTGATTATACCATGATATGTATATATCCAGAATGTCCTATGCTCTAAATGTTATGAGCACATACCAGAATGATTCATAAGATGATCATTGGACGATAGTAAAGATATTCTTATGAGCTTTGGAAGAACTAAGAATATATCATGTATAAGTGACAAATAATTAAATATAGTTCATTTTAAAGTGTTACATTGATACTAGTTTTGTCACAAGATACAAATTAAATTTATCTCAATTTAGACTATGGGTGGCACAATGTAATGGAAAGGATGTTCCATGATGGATTTGGATGAGTTCCAAAGTTGAGACATTGTGACGGATACTACAACAAAAGGCTAAGTATATAACTGCTATAGTAGCAGCAAAGGAGGGCATTTGTGTTAAGTAGTTTGTTATCAAACTAGGTGTGGTTCAAAGTGGGCTAATACTATGAAGATATATTGTGTGACAATAATATCAACATATTTTAACCCGAACGAACTAAAGGTCTCACCAAAGGACCAAATTTATACAATGCCATCTCATTTGAGAATGAGTGATGCGTAGAGACGCAAAGACATGCAAATACACACGGACCTGAAAGTGTCAGATCTGGAAATTATGTTAACAACTAGCAATCACGTATATGCAACACCAGAAAGCCATAGGTGTTCAATACGCAAAGTTTTTCAAACTAGATTATTGACTCTAGTGCAAGTGGGAGACTGAAGGGAATATGCCCGAGAGGCAATAATAAAGTGGTTATTATCTTATTCCATGTTTATGATAAATGTTTATTTTGCATGCTATAATTGTATTGATCGGAAACATCAATACATGTGTGTTTAATAAACAAAAAAAGGGTTCCTAGTTATGCCTCTGTTATAGACTAGCTCGTTGATTAACAAGATGATCAAGGTTTCCTGATCATGGACATTGGATGTTGTTAATAACGAGGTCACAACATTGGTGGAATGATGTGATGAACATTCATCCGAATTATAGCATTACGATCAAGTCATTATGTTTATATTGCTATAACATCATACGAAGTAATCTTTATCCTTAGACCATGAGATCATGTTAATTGCTAACACCGGAAGAGTATCTTGATAACATCAAACGTCACACCGTAATAGGGTGACTATAAAGATGGGTTCGATTACTGAAGGTGTTATGTTGAGGCTCATGGATCAAGAGTGGAATTTGTCAATCCCGATGATGGATAGATATACTCTAGGCCCTCTCGGTGATATCACATTAAGATAGCTTGCAAGCAAGTGATGTGATCACTAGAATGTTATATCACGGGAACGAGAAAAGAGTGCATGTTGGTAACGAGATCAAACTAGGTATTTGGATACCGATGATCGAATCTCGGACATGTAATATATCGCGAGACAAAGGGATTTAGTTACTAGCATTAAAGGTTCTCACGATCACAGAAGTCATCGTTGAATGTGTAGGAGTCAGTATGGATCTCCAGGTCCCGCTTCTGATTATTGGTCCGAGAGGGGTCTCGATCATGTCTGCATTATTATGAATCGTAGGGTGACACACTTAAGGGATACCGACACCATTTGGAGCAAATATGTTTCAGATAAAGATTTAAGAAAGCGCTGGAATTATTTCAATAGACACCAAAACTGTTTCGGGTGAAATTGCTGAAATTGGTTCTACATGTAATATTGAAATGTTGCAGGGGGTTTTATGTGAATGTTTGTTAATTAAAGTAATTAACAAAATTCTTAATAAAATTAATAAAATAGTTTTATTAAATGAGAGAGCATTAAATTTGGAGAAATTTAATACATTTAAAGTGGAGACTTTAAAAGAGAATGTGAAGGGGCAAATTTATGTGGAGGGAGTTACCACCACATGAATGAGGAGGTGAGGGGTCACCCCTTGGGCGCCGTCCATGGGGAGGGGCACCCCCCTCCTCCTATAAAAGGCCCCCCTCTCACACCTTCACACTCACACCTCCTCGTGAAGGATCTCTCTCCCCCTCTAGTTATTCCCCATGGTCTCGAATTAGCGAGATACATGTTCTCGGTGGCTTTATCTGGAAAGGAGTTGCTGCTTCCGCTGCTTTGCTGGAGCGAGGGACGGAGGTTGTCGGGGTACCGGATGTGTGTGTGATCACGGATGCACCGCTGCTTTGCGGTGCTGGACTTGGTGGTGCTGGACTTGCTGGAGCTGGATCTGAAGGACGTGCTGGAGCCGGACCTGTTGGACTTCATCATGATATTGAGATCGGCAAGTGTACGACTACATCAACCACGAGTTCCTACTCGTTAACAAAACACGTTGTCTTCGAGGGTAAGTTCTCGATGGATGTATGTCCACCTGTTGCTCTGTACCTATTAGATAGATCTTGGCGTGTAGTTCTCATCGTAGGAAATTTTTTGTTTTCTATGCTGCGGACCCAACAAAACATACCTTTGCCTTGTGTATATTCCACTTGAGCTTGATGATGATGATCTTCTCCACCTCAAGATGGAACACCTTTCTTGATTGCGCTAGCTTGGTGAAGATTTGCAAATTGCTCCCCGTACTCCACTATGGTAGAGCTTCTCTTTTGGGCATACCATCTTCCCATATGCATGATCACCATAGGATAGGCAAGCCCCAAGCAAATGATCTCTTCGAGATGGCTCATCTTGAACTTGCACATCATTTCTTCTTTCTTCATTATGTTGGTGTCTTGAAGACACATAAGAGATATCACTCCAACTTTAGTCTTCAAGACACACTTGCTATAGGCTCAAGTCTCACTTGACCAATCTCCGGATCACTCATTGAAACCTTGGTCAACACTTAATCTTCTTCACTTTCTTCTTCTACTAACCTTGAAGCCAACATATGGTTCAAGCATTTCCTATGGACAAATCCTACAGGTAAAACTCAATGCAACCATAAGTCCATAAAGATTGTCATTAATTACCAAAACCACACATGGGGGCACACATGCACTTTCACTAAGGGTATGTGATGGATGGTCTTATCTTAACTTCCCTTTCTACTCTATTTGTGATAAGATTTAATGTTTAAGAACTACCATGTTGCTCATGGTAGGAATATCTATGGCAAGCAAGCGTATGAGGATTTAGTTATTGAGTTTATTTTACTTGGGTTATATACTTGACTTGGTATTCAGGGTTTGTGGTAGATAATACCTTGATATCCTCTTTAGAATATTAAGTATTCATCCTTGAGTTGTTGCATGGAATACCATGTAATGATCTCTAGAAGATCAAGTACTCCTTATTAAGTAGCATGTTGTGACTTGGTTTTATTACATTTGATCTACCTTTAGATCAAATTATATTACCCAAAATAAGGTTTTAGCAAAGGTTATATTGAAACTTATCGCAGTCAACTTGATGATCTACTTTAGTTCCACCAAGTTAAGAGAAGCGTCAATCTCTTTAACAAGTTTTATTTAAAAGCGTGGAAATTATCCAGATTTTCTATGCATGAATGCAACTCACACACCTCATCTCAGCTTATTTCTAAGCTCTAATGCTCGGATGTTACAGACTCTCCCCCTTAAAATAAACTTCATCCCCAAAGTTCGTACTCTCTTATGTTTTAGAATAAGATGTTGACTTGTATTGATCATGACCTTTCCAAATTCCATTGTGATCACAAATGGGGGTAATTGTGGTATCCTGTATCCAAATCTTTATCCTTGAATTTTCTTCATACTTGACAAAATCCACTATCGCTTCTAATTTATCCATGGTTTCTTTTACTATAATCTCTTGGATTTTGTCAGTATAGTCCTATTTAAGATTGATTTTGGACACATTTCATCCATTCTGATTAGGCCTTCCTACTATTTTACACTAGACTATTTTAGTAGGCTCTTTTTTCTTCTTAAGGACAACTGACCAGTTGTTTCCTTTTAAACTAGTCCACTGGGTTTAAGTTGTTATGTCTACTTTGATCATTCATCCAGATATATTCTTGGAAATACTTTAAAATGATGAATTTTTCTAACCTTATGAGAATAAGGCTTAACCTCATCATAACTTTGTACTTCTTATCCAAACCTTTAGTTAGAAATTTAAACAACAACACTTTAGTGGTTATTATTTACTCCCCCCTTGGGGTTTCATAATGGTCTCTAAACTTCATGTATAATGCCCATTAACTCAATAGTTAGGATATTGGTCTCTGTCCATCTTATACTTTACCTCTAGAAGGTCTCACGAAAGAATCTGCGGTATATCCACACATTTGTGGATCTCCCAAGTGAATCTTCCAAAACTATTTGTCTAACTTCTAACCTTTTGGACATTATTACTCATTGATAAACCTGATTTCACGAAACGTCTCGAAAGATGTTTGCTTTAATCAAAGGGTTTGAAGAACACACACCACAACAATCAAAGGAAGACAGATGGTTTGAAGAACCATTCTGCAAGCTATGATATAGTGGGACTGATACATCTCATGCTACGATAGTGCTCTAGTGCATCTACTCATCATCGATGAAGTCGGAGTCCTCATCGTCAGTGTAGAAGTCCATAGCATCCTCCTCCAGAAAGTCATCATCATTGCTGAGGTAAGAATCCATGTCTCCCTGGATGTCTTCACCCTCATCTTCTTCCTTCTTTGCTGCAAGCTGAGCTTCCTGCTCCTTGACGGTCTTCTCGAGGTCGGCCACCTTCTTGCGAAGATGGGTGATGGTGCGATCCTTCTTTGCACGCTGGCGGCAAAGAGACTGGCGATCTTGGACGAGCAGTGTGAAAGTCTGGGCCTTCTGGTAGGCAATGACATAGTTCTGGTTGGCCAACTTCCTGACATTGTCCAGTTCCTGTTGTCTGTCATGCAGCAAGAAGTCAAGATTCTCCACTTGACGCCTCAACTCTGGGTGACCTGGCATCTCCATTGGCATTCCCATGAAGTCACGTCTTGCATAGTGAGCAAAACGGGTTCCCTGGATTTGGTTGACACTGAGGGCACATAGACATGCGAGAGCTTCATGCATTGCCCTGGATAATCCATCTAGCTAGTTGTTCTCTCTCACGGAGAACTAGATTCTCCCAGACGTTGGTGCTTCGATGCTTCCTCTAAGATCAGCGTTGACTAGCCACTGTAAATCTCCTCCTGGGGGTCCTGGAAGTTGAGCTCCAAGAAACTCTGGATGCGGGCGTCCCAATAACTCTGACAGTGAATCCAAGTCCCTCTCGAAGATCAGTTGACCTCCGTTTCCCAACTGGTAGAACTTGCTGAACTGAGTCTCCATCTACAAGAATTAAGGATGAGGAAATTAGTGAAGTGATCAAGTGTGTCAAATTTTAAGTAGTAATGTAAGAATTTTGAGTAACATGAATTTTTGAGAAGAATGAATTCCCAAGGATAAGAGAGGAAGTAGTTTTTCATAAATACTCACTTTGGTTTGGAAATTAAGTTTTTCTTTAAACGTCCATTCTAACTAGGGTCTCCTATGGTCAGGATGGCTCTTGTACCAACTTGTCAACACCCGGATTTTTAATCCCAGATGCCCGTTATCCCATACCTCGCAATCCCAGGATTACCATTTTTGCGAGACATAACGGATTGGATATCATAGTACATCATCCATTACAAACCATACATAAGGTATTACACAAATAAGGATCTCATGATCCAGTCTTAGTACAACAAGTAGCGGAATAAATAGATAAGCGTAGCGGTGGGGTCCATCTTTAGGGGCACAGGCAATGCTGAAGGAGGCGGATAGTCCTAGTTATCATAGCTGTCCTGCTGACCATCATCTTGGTAGTATCCTTCATAGTCTGGCCATGAGAATAGCTAGGGGCAAAAGCCATGAGTACTCTTTAAATACTCGCAAACTACCACTAACAAGAAGTATGATTCTAAGTTAAAGTGCTAACTCTATGTTTGACTATAAAGTTAAGTTTGAAACCTATGCTGAGTTAAAAAGCAAAGAAAGATAAAATAAAGTTCTAGAATCACTTAAGTTGGGAAGCTAGTGCCATAAACACAACCCTGTTGTGGTCAAGTCAAGATTCATCGTTCCTTTCATAAGTTATTTTGAAAACATCTGACAACGAAACAGTATGGCCATTCCAACTATCCATAACCGCGGACGCGGCTATTCTAATAGTTTGACACTCTGTAGAGGTGGTACACTTTCACCTCAAGATTCGATACATCTGTCAGGGATAACTGTGGGCTCCCCGGATTATTCATCCGAGAAATCCCTGTTATGCTTACATCCATGTTCCCATGATCAGTGAGTCGTGGAACATAACCGACAGGTACCATTACAACATCCGAAACATAACGAAATACAAGACTTACATAATTGCCATTATGGCTACATCATCATTAGCAGCGGAACATCGCCAAGCACACAGCCCAATCGTGCCTCAACCTACAGGCAGCTGACTGGGAAGACGGCCTAGCTCGATGGACGTCACCTTAAACTCCTGAAAGTCTGGCCAAGTAAATAGCCAGGGACACAGCCGTGAATACTTTTGAATGTACTCGCAAACCACCAGGATAAGTGATCAAAGGAAATGCAATTCTGGCGGTGGTGAGATAGCTCTATCTAGGGTTGCTTTTGAAAAGCCTAAACTAACATTGAAGTTATGGCATCTCCATATCTTTGTTGAAAAAGAGTTTTGAAAACATGCTTCTATTTTCTAAATCAATACATATCCATATCTTTGTTGAAAAAGAGTTTTGAAAACATGCTTCTATTCTATAAATCAATACATATCCATATCTTTGTTGAAAAAGATTTTTGAAAACAGTTTTGTAGTAAAAACCCTTTTCAAACCTCTTCGACCACCACGGGTCAAAACAAAGCTTTCGAACTCGGGTCCCCCCCAGAACCTTCGTCCTCAAAGTACTTGTTTCCCAAACAAGCACAGTTTGGGTACTCCTATCCAACACCTTTACAACCGTCCTTGACAGTGGACACGGCTATTCGAATAGATTATACTCTGCAGAGTTTGCACACTTTACCCACAAGAATCAATACATCCTCCGGGATACAACCACAGCCCACTACCACCGAAGATGGGGGTCCAGATAATCAAACCTAACCTTTCACTTGTCTACACTAGCAAAGGCATGCTTTTCCTCTTGGGTTTGTTCTCCCCGGCAACGAGTATGTGGCTCCCAGCCATAGTCCTTCCTTTCGTAGACGCGCATACCCAATCCGCAACTTGGCGTATACCTTAAATATGGAGACTCCACTTCCTTCCGTACTACATAAGTCATACAGTCCGCGGGAGACCCAATTGTTGCACCGGCCTCTTGCCAGTTCAGGCTCACTCTTGCCGAAGAAAGCGACAGGCTTCAGATCCTTGATCTGGTGGTGCCTGCCCGGAATTCCAGGGATTTCTCCCTATAAGCATGGTAGAAGTGCCTCGGCTAATGCAGAGAAACTACGAGTTAAGCCCCAGTACCTGGGGTAATGTGGTTGTGCGGATAAAAATTGTTCCAGTAAAGGCGTAGGACATCCCATCACATTTCCACTTCTTCTCATCACCATTTCTTTTGTTAAAACTTCCACTGGGAACGATGCCTCTTCCTAGGGCTTTACAAAGCCGTTTTTGAAACCTTTGTAGTGGGCAAAATCCCAAAATAGTTTATTTTCTCAAAACCAGGGTTTCCAAGGAGGTAGGATGCTAACCATCATACTCTCGGTCTAAAGGGGGTAAAATGATAGGTTCATCGGGGTGGTGCCTTGAAGGACACGAATTCATAACTTGGAGGAGCCAAGTTACTATCGCAGTATTTATAAAACAAGATATGCAGGTAGATAATGCAATTTATAAAAGGATGCAAAACAGGTAAAAGAGAGTAGGACATATATCAGAGTTCGAGAAGTGGTGGCTTGCCTGTGATCATCAATAAGTCCCTAGACTTCTTCAGATGACCAAGAATACCCAAATAATAATAATAATAAAAGTCCCTTCTTTCTTGCGTCAGACACTCACACTATCGTCGTCATCGCTAAACATGCAAGCAGACAATACAACAATCAATGCAAGGCATACAACATCAAACCATACAGAAAACAAACATAAGAAATACCACTGAACTTGGGAGGTTTTGGAGGGAGTGGAGTATTGATAGTGGAATTTCTAAATTGCCACTAGGGTATTTTCTCTTGGAAGATAGTTGTCTAGGATATTTACAAGGAACTTAGACTAGGGATCTGTGGTCAGTAGGATATCAATGTGCAAAAGTGATATCCTTAGATAGGTATGGTCAAGACAAAACCAACACAAGTGGTTTCACTTGATTATCAATTTCCTAGGATTAGTTATGCTTTTTATAGTGGATTAAACTCTAGTTAGAGGAAATAATTCACCAGAAAAGTTTTGGAGCTCCAAAAATTATTTCCTTGCATCGTTAGGTAGAACTTGATGTACTGAACCACCTAGAGTTGGAATCAAGTCAAAAGAATTATCAGAATGCCATAAGGAAATTCCTAAAGACAATTCTGTATGATTCACCTCTCTTTCACCAGATTAATTCTATAGGAGCTATTGAGTTGGTTCCAAGGGAATGTGATAGACATGTCCAATACCTTTCTGTAGGATCTGGTTTTACCCTTTTTGGAGTTGCCAAACTCCTGGAGTGATTTATTTAGTGAAAATACCCATTACAGAAGTATTTAAATCCCTAAAATTCTACCAGAGCTCAATAAATTCTGAGCTGCTGGGCTTTCGTAGATAGTGTTACTGTGGTGTACTAGGAGGTGGAATCAGATCAAAACCACCTTTGGTTAGACCTGGGGAATTTATCTAGGGCAGATACAGACTAGCCTTGTTATTTTTCTTAAAGGCAAAATACAGTTCAACATGACCTAAGACTGGTGCTGGATGATAGGTATTTCCAATACCTTCCAGTAGGTCTTTGGTCCATCCCAAATGGAGATGTGGAACTTTCTGTGGATTTTACTTAGTGTTCTAGACACATTTTAGCAGAATAATTACTAGCCAATATTGGAATTTATTTTGGGCATGGGGTTGCCTTTACATGTTTGAGAAAACATCAGAGAACCACCAAAAAATTAGATCTAGGCATTTGGATTTCATTTACATTTTTGTTTGGATTTAAACCAAACAGCCTTTCAGCAGATCTGGTGGAAAAACAAAAGAATAAGGACCACGAGGTGGGGTGGGCTTGATCTACGCGAGTAAGTGGGCCGCCGAGCCAATTCGACCCAGCAGAGGAGGGGGTCGCCGGCGGGAGTTGGGTTTGAATCCCGTGGGGCGGGGCCCAGGGGTCAGCAATGGCGGTGGGGTGAAGCGGTATTGGAGGCTCCTGGCCGTTCGATTAGATAGAGGATCGATGGCTGGGAGCTCGTCGTCCACCTTCGACGAGTGGGGGCACGCAGAAACCCTAGAGGGCGATAGGGAAGGTGCGGGTAGCTCACCTGAGGCCGTCTCTGGCGAAGGGGAAGGGCGTAGACGAAGCGGTGGTCCACGACGAGCCAGGGGATGGGTGGCAAGGGCAGGTTCTACCTAGGAAGAAGCCTCGCGCGGCGATGACCGCGATGCACTCTCGGCAGCTCTCCGGTGCCGCTGCTGGGGTGCCAGCATGTCGAAGAGGAGGACTGGGGAGGTTAGGGTTGGCTCCGAGGAGGTTAAGAACGCCATTGCAAAGAGAAATGGAGCAGGAGGGAGACCACCAAGTCGGATCCTAGGAGTAGACCGAGAGGAGGTTCTCTCCTTCCCTAGGCCGATGTAGGTGCTGGGAGGAGCTCTAGAGCTTGGGGGAGGTGGATCTGGGGTAGGGAGTTGCAGTGAGGCCACATGCAGGTGGAGGGTAGCAGGGGAGAAGGTGCTGCAAGCTCGAGCATCAAAAATGTCCGAGGAGGGTGGTTCTTCTTCTTGTGGACAGAGGAGAGGGAAGGAAAGGATGGGGTGCTCGGGGGAGGTGAGTGAGAGGGAAAGGGGGCAGAGGCGAGCTGGGGGAAGGGGTGCTAGCCTTTATACCAAGAGGGAGGAGTAGATGGTGCAAATTACCCATTTGGACATGGGGAGAGGGTTCCTGACCAGTGATTGGTCCAGGGGTCGGTGGAGAGGGGTAGTATTGTTATTTGGTCGTGCTGGACCAGAGAGGGAGGGGGTGGCAGTTGTGGTGGTTAATTAAACTAGATCCTTGTGAGATTGTGTTGCCTCTCTCTCTCTTACTACTAGTATAAGGGAAAAATGGTGATTTGTTGGGGTGGAGCTACAGTGTTGGTCGACCAGTGGTGTGCCTTGATGTTGAGGATGAGCATTGAGCAAGATTTGATGGATTTTGGAGGTGGTTAGAGTAATGGATTTGCTAAAATGCCAAATTTGATCCAATATACGATTGTGAAGGAAGTCCAAAAGCTTACATTGGACCAGAGGAGAAAATGGTACTGGTAGATAGATAAGGTCAGGGTAGACTCCTAGGATTTATTTGAGATTTTTATGTGGGGTTTTAGTCCACTTAAATCCGATTACTCAAAAAGGACAGAAATGATTTTTAGATGAGCATTTGATAATTTTGCATTGGGCAAGGATGGATTTTGGTGTGGAAGGGTCCCGAATGTGAATACACACTTAGGGGAATTTTCCCAAGATTTATTGGGGATTAAAAGTATTTAAAACAATTATTATTCCAATTCACCCAAATAAGAAAATGGACAAAAAGGAATAATAAATCTTCTCAAAAATATTTATTTTTGAGATGGAACAATAGGATATGATTTGTGGGGCTCACATGAGCCAAAAATTTTGGAGGTGGTGTGGTAAAAACCAAACTTTCCTTTATGGAGGGGTTTTGGAGATTTTGACTATTTAAGGAATTAAATAGTTTTGGGGCCATAATAATTATGGATAATTATTGATAAATATTGAGGATCAATATAGATGAGATAAACAAGGTGTAGCAAGCATTTGCAACCTTGTGGAATGAAATTCCAACTAGAAAAGGATGGAAACAAGGAGTTGATGATCTAGGGTGGTGTTATTTTTATACCACCAAACAGGTTTGCATCTTGGAGCTCAAAGCTCACCTTGGTGCAAGGGATAGATGAGTGGGTATACCAAGTCATGTAGATGATCAAGGCTGGAGGAGTTTGAATTATCTACATTTGAGGTGATCTAGAAATGATGGCAAACTTTGTTGAAATTAAGGGTGCCAGGCAGAGGAGTCATGAAGCCTTCTAAACCATGTGGGTTTAATAATCTCAGCGGTCCAATTGGAACAAGTGAGGTAGGTTTTGATAGACCTCAAAGAGTAGAACACAACTATGCAGAGAGTTGGTCCATAGGAGTTTGGATGGTGGTGTGAGCTTCTAGCCAAGTTGGCATGATGACTAGTTTTGTAGGAAATGTTATTTTCTTGGCTGCAAAACCATCATGGACAAGTGGGTTGGAGGACGATCTAACCAGGGGCCAATGTGGGCCTTGGTATTCCTTAGGATGGTTAACAAGGTGGTTCAAATGAATTTCCAAAAATGCACATGGTTTGAGGAAAGGAGGCATTCAAAAAGGTGATGTTGAAACTGTTTCCAGACTTGGTCAAAATTGGCAGTTTTGAGGAATTTGACTAGAGTATGAGAGGGAATGTTCTTGGAGGAGTTGCAAGGTATCAGAACTTTACTAAAGGGGTGATATGTAATTTTAGAGTGAGTAGAAGAGATCCATGCTTGATAGTGGTCTTCAAGGGCTTCGAAACACTCTTGAATGGAAATCTTCAGAATGGATCTGGTTGAGGGTTTGAGATGATCACTAAATGTCTAGGGATCATATCTAGGTTTGCTTTCTTGCTTAGGTATTGAGGATTTGGAAAACATCTTGATCCTAGTGATGAGCTCCCAGGGTGGCTCATACTACTTCCTAAGAAAACAAGTCAAGCAGCATATGAAAGCAACTCATCAGACAACAGATCAAGGCAACTCATCTTATACTAAGCATAACCATGACTGAGGTTACCATCAAGCCTAGATTGGGGTAAGGTGGGGGCATTTTGAAGGGGTTGGGTTTTGAATAAGATGAGGGTTCTTGGTATCTCTACAAAGAGTAGAATTCAAATGCTTTTGGAAAGAGTTTTTGAGAACACTAGAGATAAGGTTAGTTGAGTGTTCTGTCTTGAAAACATAAGGAGATTGTATTATATCTCTCTCCATAGTTTTGTTAATAGAAGCTACCAAAATAGTTTTGGTTACATAGGCATCTTGGCTCCTGTTTTGAAATGCCAGAACGTTTGAGAATATGTAAAGTAAGCCAAGATAGTTTTGGTAAATAGCTTTTGTCAACTGAGGGTGAGGTAAGGAGTATCATAAGATACACATCATAAGCACAAGTGCAAGCAAACAACAAGCAAGCACTGCACCAAAGCACAAGAAAAAGTTTTTGTTCCCCCTGATTTTTGCATTCTGGACAACTAATCAGGGTTGCTGAAATTGGGATGTTACAGACCTTTCCCCCTTAAAAGAATCTTTTCCCGAGATTCCAGAGAGTATGGTTAGGGATTTTGTCTGAGTTAGGGCCATGGGTTCCTTGCGGGCTAACTTGCCGGCTTTGCCTTTGAGTTGAATCACCTTGACAGCGAGGTTGAACTCCAATCTTCTTGAAACTCAGGGGTCAAGCTAGCTTCAACCATAATTGCGGGGAGGGATCTTCCTTCTGTAAGGGTCTACAGCGCTTCACTTAAGTGGGTTGTCACATCCAAGTCTGTGACCAGTCTGTGCTCTAAGATCTGTGTCTTCGGGTCCCATGGTTGGATTTTCTCGGAGGGGTACTCTATTTTGCAGGAAAGATGCAGTCTTTCCCCCTTAGGATTGTACTAAGGTGGGTCGGATGGTTACAAATAGGGGACTTTCTTAGGAGGGTGACAAGAGAGGGTTCTTAAGGTGGCGGACATCGACTTAAGAGAGGTTATCAACATAGGTGGCGTTCCAGGGGGACATGGGCTAGTTTACTACGGGCTGCACTCGTCGACTTTCGGGAAGTCCTGGAGTGAGTTAAGGGGCTTCTCTCTATCTTTACTTCCACGGGGTACTGTCACCTAGGAGGGCACGGGACATCTTCAGTCTTGAGCTGCGTGGCAGTGAGCGGTAAGATGACCATCTTTTATGAGGGAGGGGACCTTGGATGTCTTCGAGCTTCTCTGCCGAGGAAGTCTTGGCGGATTTTCTCTCGGGGCATTCTCTCTTGAAGTGACCGGATAGTCCACACGTGAAGCAGATTCCCATCCTTTGGTGTAGCTGCTTTGACGCCTTGCCTTTGTTGGTACCGGGAGGTTGAAGGGCTATGCCAATGAAGGAGACATTGGGCATTTCATGGGGACATGGTCTTGGCCTTCATAGACAAAACAAGTGATAAGTCGAGTTGGGCAAGCTTTGGGTGAATGGGGTTCTCCACAGTTGGGGCAGTTATCAGAACATTTGCTAGCTAGGTGCCCTTCGTCTCCGAAGCGGCTACATGCCTTCTTCAAGCTACCGGTCTTCATGGCCATCCTAGGGAAGGTCTTGTTGGTGGTAGACGTTTCGGGTTGGGTCTGATGCAACGACTTGGGTAAGACACGCAAAAAGAAACAATTCAAGCAAGCATAGCAATCAAGGAAGTCATTACATACCAACCAAATCTGCACCCGAGGGTGCTAATAATACTTAATCAATACAACACGCGTTCAGGGACGATACATGACTCTACCCTATTGCTAGCTGGGCGAGTGTCGCAAGGCGGGTGATTACTCGAAGGGTGCATCGGTGGAGTCGTGGCTAGCTTCGAGTAGGTCAGTGGAGGTTTCCTGCGCCTTCTTGATGGGCTTGAACCTACGGAGGTACTGACTGGCGGTGGTGCACTTCCTGCTTTTCTTGGGGGCGGCTTCCCTCGAGGTTCCTTCGGTGGCCGTTGAGCGTGCTTGATTCCTTTGCAGGGTTTCCAGAGCTTCTTTACGGGTGAGAATGGCTTGCAGGCGACGGAGCTCCATTTGGGAATGGCGGTATTCGTCAATAACTGTTGTTAACGCCTCATTGCTAGAGTAGCTGTAACGGGTATGAAAGGAGAGAGCGGGATACGCCAGACTGGGGTCTTGAGTTCCTCCGGTGCAGTCGACATTTCCCTTTATGGGGAGGTAGAAGGTTGTGGGCTGTCTCATCTCTGGGAGGGAACTACGGATGCGCATCAAGGCTTCTCTGGCTACCAAGTCAATAGCAAGCACGGGACTAGGCATCCGAGGTCCTGTGCAGTAGATAGGGCTTCCATTAGTTCCTGGCTTGGCTAGTATGACAAGTTGTCCCACATAATCTCCTGATTCCAGTTCCTTGTGTAGGGTGTAGATAGGTTTCTGTTGGTAACCGCACAGTTGCATCGAGTCCCATAGGATTTGGGGAAATCCAATCTTCAGCCACCCTTCATCAATAGGCTCCATCTACAGAAGGGTTTAGGTTCAGGTTGGGTTAGTGATAGGTGTGCAGGATTTTAAGTTTATGAAATCATATTAATTCAAGTGGTTTTCAAAATCAGAGGGGGAGAAGACATAAGCACTTTTGCGAATAGTCATCTTTTCTCCCTTGTCTTTTAGGAAATAGGTTTGTTGTTTCCTGTCTAACGTCCATGCTAACTAAGGTCTCCTACAGTCAGGATGGCTCTGATACCAAGTCTGTGGGCTCCCCGGGTTATTCATCCGAGAAATCCCTGTTATGCTTACATCCACGTTCTCATGATCAGTGAGCCGTGGAACATAACCGACAGGTACCATTACAACATCCGAAACATAACGAAATAGACTTACATAATTGCCATTATGGCTACATCATCATTAGCAGCAGAACATTGCCAAGCGCAGAGCCCAATCGTGCCTCAACCTACAGCCAGCTGACTGGGAAGACGGCCTAGCTCGATGGACGTCACCTTAAACTCCTGAAAGTCTAGCCAAGTAAATAGCCAGGGACACAGACATGAGTACTTTTGAATGTACTCGCAAACCACCTGGATAAGTGAACAAAGAAATGCAATTCTGGCTGTGGCGAGATAGCTCTATCTAGGGTTGCTTTTGAAAAGCCTAAACTAACATTGAAGTTATGGCATCTCCATATCTTTGTTGAAAAAGAGTTTTGAAAACATGCTTCTGTTTTATAAATCAAGACATCTCCATATCTTGTTGAAAAAGAGTTTTGAAAACAGTTTTGTAGTAAAAACCCTTTTTAAACCTCTTCGACCACCACGGGTCAAAACAAAGCTTTCGAACTCGGGTTCCCCGGAACCTTCGTCCTCAAAGTACTTGTTTCCCAAACAAGCACAGTTTGGGTACTCCTAGCCAACACCTTTACAACTGTCGTTGATCGTGGACACGGCTATTCGAATAGATTATACTCTGCAGAGTTTGCACACTTTACCCACAAGAATCAATACATCCGCCGGGATACAAACACGGCCCACTAGCACCGTAGATGGGGGTCCGGATAATCAAACCTAACCTTTCGCTTGTCTACACTAGCAAAGGCATGCTTTTCCTCTTGGGTTTTTTCTCCCCAGCAACGAGTATGTGGCTCCCAGCCATAGTCCTTCCTTCCATACACGCGCATACCCAAGCCGCAACTTGGCGTATACCTTAAATCTGGAGACTCCACTTCCTTCCGTACTACCTAAGTCATACAGTCCACGGGAGACCCAATTGTTGCACCGGCCTCCTGCCAGTTCAGGCTCACTCTTTTCGAAGCAAGCAACAGGCTTCAGATCCTTGATTTGGTGGCGCCTGCCCGGAACTCTAGGGATTTCTCCCTATAAGCATGGTAGAAGTGCCTCGGATAATGCGGACAAACTACGAGTAAAGCCCCAGTACCTGGGGTAATGTGGTTGCACGGATAAAAAATGTTCCAGTAAAGGCGTAGAACATCCCATCACATTTCCACTTCTTCTCATCACCATTTATTTTGTTAAAACTTTCACTGGGAACGATGCCTCTTCCCATGGTTTTACAAAGCCGTTTTTGAAACCTTTGTAGTGGGGAATATCCCAAAACAGTTTATTTTCTCAAAACCGGGGTTTCCAAGGAGGTAGGATGCTAACCATCATACACACCGTCTAAAGGGGGTAAAATGTTAGGTTCATCGGGGTGGTGCCTCGAAGGACACAAATTCATAACTTGGAGGATCCAAGTTACTATCGCAGTATTTATAAAACAAGATATGCAGGTAGATAATGCAATTTATAAAAGGATGCAAAACAGGTAAAAGAGAGTAGTAGATATATCAGAGTTCAGGAAGTGATGGCTTGCCTATGATCAGCAATAAGTCCCTGGACTTCTTCAGATGACCAAGAATACCCAAATAATAATAAAAGTCCCTTCTTTCTTGTCGTCAGACACTCACACTATCGTCTTCATCGGTAAACATGCAAGCAGACAATACCACAATCAATGCAAGGCATACAACATCAAACCATACAGAAAACAAACATAAGAAATACCACTGAACTTGGGAGGTTTTGGAGGGAGTTGGGTATTGATAGTGGAATTTCTAAATTGCCACTCAGGTATTTTCTCTTAGAAGATAGTTGTCTAGGATATTTACAAGGAACTTAGACTAGGGATCTGTGGTCAGTAGGATATCAATGTGCAAAATTGATATCCTTAGATAGGTCTGGTCAAGACAAAACCAACACAAGTGGTTTCACTTGATTATCAATTTCCTAGGATTAGTTATGCTTTTTATAGTGGATTAAACTCTAGTTAGAGGAAATAATTCACCCGAAAAGTTTTGGAGCTCCAAAAATTATTTCCTTGGATGGTTATGTAGTAATTGATGTACTGAACCACCTAGAGTTGGAAGCAAGTCAAAAGAATTACCAGAATGCCCTCGGGAAATTCCTAAAGACAATTCTATATGATTCATCTCTTTTTAACCAGATTAATTCTACATGAGGTATTGAGTTGGTTCCAAGGTCATGTGATATACATGTCCAATA
The DNA here is from genome assembly GCA_023614405.1 of Avena insularis. Classification (NCBI taxonomy): domain Eukaryota; kingdom Viridiplantae; phylum Streptophyta; class Magnoliopsida; order Poales; family Poaceae; genus Avena; species Avena insularis. The sequence continues at coordinate 239,553,802 of CM042692.1, read as the reverse complement.
CCTTTGCGTAGGAACTGGTTTCACCCTTTTTGGAGTTGCCAAACTCCTGGGGTGATTTATTTAGTGAAAATACCCATTACAGAAGTATTTAAATCACTAAATTCTACCAGAGGTTAATAAATTCTGAGCTGTTGGGCTTTGGTAGATAGTGGTACTAGGGTATACTGCGAGGTGGAATCAGATCAAAACCACCTTTGGTTAGACTTGGGGAATTTATCTAGGGCAGATAAAGACTAACCTTGTTATTTTTCTTAAAGCCAAAATACAGTTCAACTTGACCTAAGACTGGTGCTGGATGATAGGTATTTCCAATACCTTCCAGTAGGTCTTTGGTCCATCACAAATGGAGATGTGGAACTTTCTTTGGATTTTAATTAGTGTTCTAGACACATTTTAGCAGAATAATTACTAGCCAATATTGAAATTTATTTTGGGCATGGGGTTGCCTCTGCGTGGTTGAGAAAACATCAGAGAACCACCAGAAAAAGAGATCTAGGCATTTGGATTTCATTTACATTTTTGTTTGGATTTAAACCAAACAGCCTTTCAGCAGATCTGGTGGAAAAACAAAAGAATAAGGACCACGAGGTGGGGTGGGCTTGATCTGCGCGAGTAAGTGGGCCGCCGGGCCAATTCGGCCCAACAGAGGAAGGGGTCACCGGCGGGAGTTTGGTTTGAATCCCACGGGGCGGGGCCCAGGGGTCAGCGAGGGTGGTGGGATGAAGCGGTATTGGAGGCTCCTGGCCGTTCGATTAGATAGAGGATCGACGGCTGGGAGCTCGTCGTCCACCTCCGACGAGCGGCGGCGCGTAGAAACCCTAGAGGGCGACGGGGAAGGTGTAGGGAGATCATCTGAGGCCGTCTCCAGTGAAGGGGAAGGGCGTAGACGAAGCGGTGGTCCACGACGAGCCAGGGGATGGGCGGCAACGACAGGTTCTACCTAGGCAGAAGCCTCACGCGACAACGACGGCGATGCACTCTCGGCAGCTCTCCGGTGCCGCTGCTAGGGTGCCTGCATGTCGAAGAGGAGGACTAGGGAGGTTGGGGTTGGCTCCGATGAGGCTAAGAACGCCATTGCAAAGAGAAATGGAGCAGGAGGGAGACCACCAAGTCGGATCCTATGAGTAGACCGAGAGGAGGTTCTCTCCTTCCCTAGGCCGATGTAGGCGCTGGGAGGAGCTCTAGAGCTTGGGTGAGGTGGATCTAGGGTAGGCAGTTGCAGTGAGGCCACATGCAGGTGGATGGGAGCAGGGGAGAAGGTGATGCAAGCTCGAGCATCAAAAATGGCCGAGGAGGGTGGTTCTTCTTCTTGTGGACAGAGGAGAGGGAAGGAAAGGATGGGGTGCTCGGGGGAGGTGAGTGAGAGGGAAAGGGGGCAAATGAGGGGCAGAGGCGAGCTGGGGGAGGGTTGCTGGCCTTTATACCAAGAGGGAGGAGTAGGTGGTGCAAATTACCCATTTGGACATGGGGGAGAGGGTTTCTGACCAGTGATTGGTCCAGGGGTCGGTGGAGAGGGGTAGGATTGTTATTTGGTCGTGCTAGACCAGAGAGGGAGGGGGTGGCAGCTGTGGTGGTTAATTAAAGTAGATCCTTGTGAGATTGTGTTGCCTCTCTCTCTCTTACTACTAGTATAAGGGGAAAATGGTGATTTATTGGGGTGGAGCTATAGTGCTGGTCGACCAGTGGTGTGCCTTGATGTTGAGGATGAGCATTGAGCAAGATTTGATGGATTTTGGAAGTGGTTAGGGTAATGGATTTGCTAAAATGGCAAATTTGATCCAATATACGGTTGTGAAGGAAGTCCAAAAAGTTACGTTGGACCAGAGGAGAAAATGGTACTGGTAGATAGATATGGTCAGGGTAGACTCCTAGGATTTATTTGAGATTTTTATGTGGGGTTTTAGTCCACCTAAATCAAATTACTCAAAAAGGACAGAAATGATTTTTAGATGAGCATTTGATAAATTTGCATTGGGCAAGGATGGATTTTGGTGTGGAAGGGTCCCAAATGTGAATACACACTTAGGGTAATGTTCCCAAGATTTATTGGGGATTAAAAGTATTTAAAACAATTATTATTCCAATTCAGCCATTTAAGAAAATGGACAAAAAGGAATAATAAAGCTTCTCAAAAATATTTAATTTTCGATATGGAAAGATAGGATATGATTTGTGGGGCTCACATGAGCCAAAAGTTGGGGAAGTGGTTTGGTAAAAACCAAACTTTCCTTTATGGAGGGGGTTCTGGAGATTTTGACTATTTAAGGAATTAAATAGTTTTGGGGCCATAATAATTATGGATAATTATTGATAAATATTGAGGATCAATATAGATGAGATAAACAAGGTGTAGCAAGCATTTTCCACCTTGTGGAATGAAATTCCAACTAGAAAAGGATGGAAAACAAGGAGTTGATGATCTAGGGTGGTGTTATTTTTATACCACCAAACAGGCTTGCATCTTGGAGCTCAAAGCTCACCTTGGTGCAAGGGATAGATGAGTGGGTATACAAAGTCATGTAGATGATCAAGGCTGGAGGAGTTTGAATTATCTGCATTTGAGGTGATCTAGAAATGATGGCAAACTTTGTTGAAATTAAGGCTGCCAGGCAGAGGAGTCATGAAGCCTTCTAAACCATGTGGGTTTAATAATCTCAGTGGTCCAATTGGAACAAGTGAGGTAGGTTTTGATAGACCTCAAAGAGTAGAACACAACTGTGCAGAGAGTTGGTCCATAGGAGTTTGGATGGTGGTGTGAGCTTCTAGCCAAGTTGGCATGAAGACTAGTTTTGTAGGAAATGTTATTTTCTTGCCTGCAAAACCATCATGGACAAGTGGGTTGGAGGAGGATCTAACCAGGGGCCAATATGGGCCTTGGTAGTCCTTAGGATGGTTAACAAGGTGGTTGAAATGCATTTCCAAAAATGCACATGGTTTGAGGAAAGGAGGCATTCAAAAAGGTGATGTTGAAACTGTTTCCAGACTTTGTCAAAATTTGCAGTTTTGAGGAATTTGACTAGAGTATGAGAGGGAATGTTATTGGAGGAGTTGCAAGGTATCAGAGCTTTACTAAAGGGGTGATATGTAATTGTAGAGTGAGTAGAAGAGATCCATGCTTGATAGTGGTCTTCAAGGGCTTGGAAACATTCTTGAATGGAAATCTTCAGAATGGATCTGGTTGAGGGTTTGAGATCATCACTAAATGGCTAGGGATCATATCTAAGTTTGCTTTCTTGCTTACGTATTGAGTATTTGGAAAACATCTTGATCCTAGTGATGAGCTCCTAGGGTGGCTCATACTACTTCCTAAGAAAACAAGTCAAGCAGCAGATCAAAGCAACTCATCAGACAACAGATCAAGGCAACTCATCTTATACTAAGCATAACCACTACTAAGGTTACCATCAAGCCTAGCTTGGGGTAAGGTGGGGGCATTTTGAAGGGGTTGGGTTTTGAATAAGATGAGGGTTCTTGGTATCTCTACCAAGAGTAGAATTCAAATGCTTTTGGAAAGAGTTTTTGAGAACACTAGAGATAAGGTCAGTTGAGTGTTCTGTCTCGAAAACATAAGGAGATTGTATTATATATCTCTCCATAGTTTTGTTAATAGAATCTACCAAAATAGTTTTGGTTACATAGGCATCTTGGCTCCTGTTTTGAAATGCCACAACGTTTGAGAATATGTAAAGTAAGCCAAGATAGTTTTGGTAAATAGCTTTTGTCAACTGAGGGTGAGGTAAGGAGTATCATAAGATACGCATCATAAGCACAAGTGCAAGCAAACAACAAGCAAGCACTGCACCAAAGCACAAGAAAAAGTTTTTGTTCCCCCTGATTTTTATATTCTGGACAACTAATTAGGGTTGCTGAAATTCGGATGTTAGAATAACCCTGAATCATCATACTTAGTATGCAGATAATCAAACATACCCTTTCCTTTACACACCCTAGTATAAGCACCTCTCCTATGAGCATGGCCTCCCAACCATGACCATCTATCATCTTGGGCACTACATAGGTGGACAACATTGAGAGGTAGCCTCAGCTCAAACCTCTCCCGCGAGGGAACTAATACTAATGCATATAAATTTCTGGCTAAGCCTTACCCAATTCAGGTATTGTGGTTGTACGGTAAATTTGGAATGGTATCGCATCCGAATCCAACCATCAATTTTATAAAAGGGCTAAGGCTCATGCCTCAACATTTTCATCATCATAAACCATTTGTGTTTCTCAACACATGTCAAAACATCTCAATAGAATGACTCATCATTCCAAGGTTTTCATAATTCATTTTCACCAAGTATTCCCATTTGAAGTGACTCAAGTTTTTATCTACTCTAAACTACTAAGTTAAGAGTGTTCACTAAGGGGGAAAATATGGGATCAATCTCATGCCATAGAATGACATCTAAAGTTATCTAAATAGGTCAAGTTTTATACTCTTTATGCTACCTTCAAAACAAGTAATGGACTTTGTGTAAAGTAATGGAAGTAAAGCTTGAAATTAATACTTGGGGTAAAGAAATAGTCAAAGTAGTATCACCAAAGCATGCCTAAAGCATCTTTGCTAAACTATCTAGTTTAATCCTAGCTTGCTAAGCATTACACTTGCAAGTGGTAGCTTGCATTGTTAATGGTGGCTTGCCTTGGTTGGTGCAGTGGTTGAAGTTTTCTTCCTCCTCTTGGTAGAACTCCTCCTCCTCGAAAGCTTGGTCGGTACTATCTTCTATAAATACATACGGAGTACACAATCACCAAACAATACTTAACTAGTCTACTTAGAACTCTAAGGCATACACTTGATGATCTATTATCATCACAAGCATCACAAGTTTTATTAATTAGTTTCATCCTTTTTATTTAAGAAAAGTAATTTCTACTCATTGAAAATTTACTAAGATTTAATATTCACTACTTAAAATATGGGATCATGTGGACACATGTCATCACCACATATTCCAACATGTGGGAATGTAATTTAAGGGTTGGTTACAATTACTTTGGTTTAAGTTCATTATATAATGATTTAAAGTGAGTAGAAATGCCTATATAGCAATATTTTGGTACTAGTCCAAAGTCACTGCATGTAAACCTTAATATTATTACATATTCAGATAGGTATGGTGAAATGTGATTTTTGAGAGTTGGAATCAACTCAAAAGCTACCTTGGTTGATTTTATAAAAATGTTGCAAGGTGCAAATGCTTATGTTTTGTTATTCTTACTACGAGAGATCTATAACTCTAATTTAATTAAATCCAACGGGCTTGGATAGATCTTTTCAATAGCTTTCTAACAAAATTGGAATCACTCTATTTGGATTTGTAAATTACTCTGAATTGAATTTCAAACTAGGGGACAGAACTAGGTTTAACTAAAATAGAAAAATCCTAATTCAAACTAATGGGGTTGCGCGGGAACGCTAACGGGTCGGCCCATTGACACTATCCAGCGTGGGGCTCATTTGACAGGGGGTCCACCGGTCAGCGGCTCATAACGCACGAAGCGGTACGTGGTGATGTGGGTCGTTGGAATAGAACGGGGATCAACGGCTAGTGATCATCGTCGACGACGGACCTGTCGCCGGCGGACTCTAACCCTAACAACTCAGTAGGGGTGCTCAGGGGGCGTACCAGGGCTCCAGCAACGATGGCGAGGCGGGCAAACGGACTGGTGGTCGACGACGAGCTCAAGGACGGCCGAGGGAGCTCCGGGGGTGGTCGGAATCGGTGCGCCCTTCTCCTCTAGAGGTGGCCTGCTCCGGTGCAATTCGGTGAACGGCTGCTCGCCTTGATCCAGGGAGAAGTGGGGAAGGCTCAGTGAGGTGAGCAGAGGTGTTTGGTGTGTAGAGAATGGCTGGGGAAGGCCTCTATTTATAGGACAACGATGCGACCGAGAGGCATGGGCGAGCGGCTCCGGCGAGGGCTGCATAGCGTGCTAGCGGCACGGCTCGAGGTAGGGGGCGGTCGCTAGTGTCCTGGCGGTGCTCTACAAAGTGAATGCGGGCCTAGGGGCGGTGGTATGCGGTCGGGTGGAGCTGGCGCTCTGAGCGGCAGAGGCGGCGGTCTCAACGGAGAGCGGTGGTTGTAGTGCGTTGGGCGGCAATGGGCATGTCTGGCGTGCTCCCTGGGTCATGGCGAAGCAGTGGGCGCGGGCTGCAGTCGAGGGGCGGCGTGTACACGCGTGTCGGGCACGGTGCTCTGGCGCGTGCTCAGCATGGCGCAAACAGGCAGTGCGCGGAGCTTGGTGGTGGTTCACGGTCTGGCTCGGCTCGGGGAGGGGACAGAGAGTGGCCACGAGGTGAGAGCTAGCTAGTAGACATGGCGAGAGGGAGGGGGACGGTCTGCTGCGGTGATGGCATGATCGGCCGGCCAGCAGGTGCTCGGCTTGGCATGGCCATGCTGCTTGGGGGTAGGGGATGGGTTGGTTAGTCCTTGGTTGCATCAAGGGGAGACAAAGGGATTAAATGGAGATCATTTGGGGGCAAAACCCTGTTGTAAACAGTGAGCTAGCTATTAGTGTTTGATTCTGCCTGCCATGTGTTTGATGAAATGGTCGCAAGAACTTTTTTTTGAATTTTGAAAATATTTTTGGTGGGTGTGCTAGATATAAGCTTGAGACTCTGTGGGTGCTTGGGTTTTAAAAATTGAGCTTGTTTGAGAGGTTTTTGAAATAGTGGGATCTTCCCATATGAAATAGATTCAATTTTCAACTGCCATTTATTTTTAGTGTTTGAATGTTTTTGGCAGATCATAAAGTAAGCCTAGGTACATCATTATGTTTACTAGCAAGGGGTGCAAAGATCCACATTTGTTTCTGTTAGGTTTTGAGTACTAGGAATAACTAAAGTAGGCATGCTGATTAAAATGGCACAAATGACCATTCTCATCTTTTATTCATTTTGAGTTGTTTTTCTTTGGGATTTGTTTGGTAATGATTTAGATGATGTTTATTTCACCTAAGAATCATTTTACAAGCAATGGATCACTTAATCATGGCAATTCAAATCAACTCCTAATTTAAATGCACACACATATGAATGCTTTAATAATTTTAATTGGAAAAGTTTTTGTTAACCCTAATTTTGATGATTTGGATCTTAATAACCTTGGATTGAAGTTTTGGGATGTTACAAACCTTCCCCCTTAAACAAAATCTCGTCCCAAGATTTACATAGAAAACTAGGAACTAAAGAGATCTGGGAACTCTGTCCTAATGTAATCTTCTCGCTCCCAAGTGGCTTCGTCTTCGGTATGGTTGCTCCATTGAATCTTGAGAAACTTGATACTCCTGGTCCTCGTGGTTCTGTAAGCTTCCTCCAAGATACGGATGGGCACTTCACGATATGTCAGGTCATTGTTGATTTCCATAGCTCTGTGATCGATGTTCTTGAAAACTTCAGTCCTCTCTGGCACTTCCAGGCATTTGTGAAGTAACGAGATATGGAACACATTGTGGATGGCTGACATCTCTTCAAGTAGTTCCAGTTGATACGATACTTCTCCTCGATGGTTCAGAATCTTGAAGGGTCCGATATACCTGGGGGCTAACTTTCCTTTCAGACTAAAGCGTTGGGTTCCTTTCAATGGCGAAACCTTGAGATATACAAAATCTCCGACATTGAAAGTCAGGTCTCTCCTTCTCTTGTCAGCATAACTCTTCTGTCTGGATTGGGCGGTCTTGAGGTGCTCACGGACTTTGTGAACTTTCTCTTCGGCTTCTCGGAGAATGTCGGGTCCAAATATCTGACTCTCTCCTACTTGCGACCAATTCAAAGGGGTACGACACTTCCTTCCATATAGGAACTCAAATGGTGCCATCTGCAAACTAGCTTGATAACTATTGTTATATGAGAATTCTACGAAAGGCAGGTAGTCTTCCCATTTTGATCCGTACTCTAACACACAAGCTCTTAACATATCTTCTAAGATCTGGTTGACTATCTCAGTCTGTCCATTAGTTTGCGGATGATACGCGGTGCTGAAATTCAACTTGGTTCCCAATCCTTCCTGAACCTTCTGCCAAAATATCGAGGTAAACTGGGTTCCTCGATCTGATACTATGGTCTTGGGGGTTCCATGCAGACTAACAATCCTAGCAATATACTGCTCTGCTAGCTTCGCACTTTGTTGGTACTCTTGACAGGTATGAAGTGAGCTACCTTGGACAGTCTATCAACTATGACCCAGATTGAGTCATTTCCCCTACTAGAAGTAGGCAAATCGGTGATAAAGTCCATTCCAACGGAATCCCATTTCCATTCCGGAATCTGCAATGGTTGCAACAGTCCTGCGGGTCTCGGATGCTCTGCTTTGACTCTTTGACAAATGTCACACTTGGCGATGTAGCTCCCGATTTCTCTCTTCATCTTGTGCCACCAAAATTGCTCTTTCAAATCTTGATACATCTTCGTTCCTTCGGGGTGGATAGAATAAAGAGTATCATGATCTTCCTTCATGATAACTTGCTTCAGCTCCGAATCTGATGGCACACAGATACGTCCTTTGTACCACAGTACTCCTTCTTCGTCTTAGTGAATCCAGGTACCTTTCCTGTACCAATACGATGTTTGATTCTGTCGATGCTTTCATTTCCCTTCTGGGATTCCATGATTTGGCTGATTAATGTGGGTTGAAGTTCAATGCTAGCTAAGAATCCCTTGCTAACTAATTCAGTTCTGAACTGCTCCAATTCCTCATACAAACTTGGCTGCTTCTCCTTGATCATGGTGTTAAGCCTACACGGCAATCTGCTAAGAGCATCCACTACCACATTGGCTTTGTCAGGGTGATGGTGAATGTCAAGGTCATAATCCTTGATTAACTCTATCCATCTCCTTTGCCTCATATTTAGCTCCTTCTGAGTGAAATTATACTTCAAGCTCTTGTGATCTGAGTAAATGTCATAGCGATTACCCATCAAATAATGGCGCCATGTCTTCAATGCTAAAACCACGGCTGCTAGCTAAAGATCATGGGTCGGATAGTTCTGCTCATGCTGCTTCAGTTATCGAGACAAATACGCGATGACTTTGCCTTCTTGCATCAATACACATCCGAGACCAATCTTGGATGCATCACAATATACATCAAACGGCTTCTTGATGTCTGGCATGATCAATATTGGGGCTGATATCAATCTCTTCTTTAGCTCCTGAAAACTGGCTTCACACTTGTCGGTCCATTCAAACTTCTTGTCCTTCTTCAACAATTGGGTCATGGGTCTGGTGATGCTCGAGAATCCTTCGACGAACTTGCGGTAGTATCCCGCTAATCCGAGAAATGCACGGACTTGGGTTTGAGTGGTTGGGGCTTCCCATGCTTCGACATCTCTGATCTTGGCATGATCAACGAAGACTTCTCCGGCAGATACAATATGTCCTAGGAATCCTACTTCCTTCAGTCAAAACTCACACTTGCTGAACTTGGCATATAACTGATGCTCTCTCAGGGTTTCTAGGATGATTCTCAGGTGTTGCTCATGCTCTTCTTCTGACTTGGAGTAGATAAGGATGTTGTCGATAAACACAACTACAAACTTATCTAGGAAATTCATAAAGATCTTATTCATGAGATTCATGAAATAAGCAGATTGGTTAATCGAAAAGACATAACTCTATACTCATATAAACCATAGAGAGTAGTAAAGGCGGTCTTTGGAATATCCGTTGCACAAATCTTAAGTTATTGATAACCAGTCTTAGGATTAATATTTGAGAATACCTGGGCTCCAGTCAACTAATCAAATAGATCCTCTATCTTAGGCAAGGGGTACTTATTCTTGATGGTGACGTCATTCAACTTTCTGTAATCTGTGCACCGACGGTTGCCTCCATCTTTCTTGTCGACGAATAACACTGGTGATCTCCATGGCGAAGCGCTTGGCTGAATCAAGCCTGTTGCTAACATGGCATCTAACTGCTTCTTCAGTTCCACTAACTCTGAGAGGTTCATGCTATAGGGTCTCTGGGCTATGGGTCCGGTTCCGGGGATTAGTTCGATAATGAACTCAATATCCCTATCCGGGGGCATACCTGGCAATTCATCTAGGAATACGTCGGGGTATTCACAGACTACTCTAACTTGGTCTATGGTGGGTAGGGCTAGACTCTTGTTGCACTTGAATTGGCGAGGTAAGGTTTCAGATATATGCTCTACTGTTATTCTAGAACTACTGGTCATGGTGATGGCTTTCTTAGCACAGTCTATTAGTCCTTTATGCCTTGACATCCAGTCCATACCTAGTACTACTTCCAATCCTTTGGTTCCAAGTACTATAAGGTTGGCATAAAAATCTATCCCATGTATTCTGATAGGCACAGCTTTGCAAATTTTTCTAGCTTTTGTGGTTGATCCGGGGATTTGAACTATCCTGACATGCTTCAGGTTGGTTGGGTGAATCTTACTAGTGCATGCAAATTCTTCGGTGACAAATGAATGCGATGCTCCCGAATCAAACAATACTCTTGCTAAAACTGAGTTGACAGAAAACATACCCAGCACTACATCTGGCGCTTCCTGGGCTTCTTAGGCGTTCATGTGGAAGAGACGGCCGTTGCGGTTGTGAGGGTTCCCTGGGGCAAATGTTCTTCCTGGTTGAACACGATGCTACTGTTGAGCTGGGGCATTCACATTGGCAGTGGCGGCAGTCTTCTTGGGACACTCATTGGAGTAGTGACCCTTCACTCCACACTCGAAACAGGTGATCTGGGACTTGTCCTTTGCTGCGACAGCACATTCTTGCCGATGTGCAGTGTTGTTGTTGTTGTTGTTGCTCTTGGGAGGTGCACGGTTGAAATTGTTGGCATTGCCGGAGTTGTGATTGTTTCCTCCGGACTTCACATTGCCTCCGCTACGGTTGGGGTAGCTTGGGCGAGACATTGGGGGTCGATTGTTCCTTGGTGCATATCCTGGTGAGGGGTTGGGACGGTACTTCTGGTGACTGCTAGATCCTAATTGCTGCATCATACGACGCTTGCGGTTATCGTTTGCCTGGTTAATCTTCCCTTCCATCTAGATGGCAGAGTCGACTAGCTCTTCGAGATCCTCGAAACAGATGTTGACGAGGACAATCTGCATCTCATCATGTAGTCCGTTCAGGAATCTCTCCGTCTTATTCACCTCTATGTTGATTTCATCATGGGCATATCTTGCAAGCGATAGGAATCTGTCACAATATTCTACCACAGTCATTCTGCCTTGCTTCAAGTCGCGAAACTCATCTCTTAGTCTGGTGACTAGACCTTGCGGCACGTGGGTACGCCTAAACTTTGTTTTGAAAGATACCCATGTCATCACTTGACCATGGTTCATATTGCGGATACTAGTCCACCAAGATCTTGCATCTCCCGCCAGATAGTGAGTGGCGAAGAGAACTTTCTCGTTTTCACCAACTCCTGCAACTTCTAAGTTGTTTTCCATTGTCTTAACCAGTCATCAGCATCTAGTGGGTTTTCAGCTTGGTTGAAGATTGGGGGATTGGTATTCTGGAAGTTTTTGAGTTTGGATCCATGGTGATCCTGATTTCCATGCCCTTGGTTGTTGAGAGCCATCTGGGCGATCTGCTGCAATGTTGCTAAGTTAGCTTGGCGCTCTGCCCTGCTTGCTTCTCTGTCGGTGATGAGATTCTGCAAGATCTGCAGTATTGGGTCTTGCGACAAGCTGCTCCCTCCTTGGTATCCACGAGTCATATGAAGATTGAGGTAGATAAAGGGGTAAGAGGGAAAGTTCTAAGGTTCATGGTTTTGGTTTCAAGCTAAAACTTTGGGTTTGACTCAGGTTTTTTAACTAACTTCATTTCATTCATGCAAACAAGCACACGATACAACACACACCACAACAATCAAAGGAAAACAGATGGTTTGAAGAACCATTCTGCAAGCTACGATACAGTGGGACTGATACATCTCATGCTATGACAGTGCTCTAGTGCATCTACTCATCGTCTATGAAGTCGGAGCCCTCATCGTCAGTGTAGAAGTCCACAGCATCCTCCTACAGAAAGTCATCATCATTGCTGAGGTAAGAATCCATGTCTCCCTGGATGTCTTCACCCTCATCTTCTTCCTCCTTTGCTGCAAGCTGAGCTTCCTGCTCCTTGACGGTCTTCTCAAGGTTGGCCACCTTCTTGCAAAGACGGGCGATGGTGCGATCCTTCTTTGAACACTGGCGATGAAGAGACTGGCGATCTTGGAAGAGCAGTGCGAAAGTCTGGGCCTTCTGGTTGGCAATGGCACGGTTCTGGTTGGCCAACTCCCTGGCATTGTCTAGTTCTTGATGTCTGTCATGCAGCAAGAAGTCAAGATTCTCCACTTGACGCCCCAACTCTGGGTGACCTTGCATCTCCATTGGCATTCCCATGAAGTCACGTCTTGCATCGTGAGCAAAACGGGTTCCCTGGATTTGGTTGACACTGAGGGCACATAGACATGCGAGAGCTTCATGCATTGCCCTGGCTAATCCATCTAGCCAGTTGTTCTCTCTCACGGAGAACTGGATTCTCCTGGACGTTGGTGCTTCGATGCTTCCTCTAAGATCAGCGGTGACTAGCCACTGTAAATCTCCTCCTGGGGGTCCTGGAAGTTGAGCTCCAAGAAACTCTGGATGCGGGCGTCCCAGTAACTCTGACAGTGAATCCAAGTCCCTCTCGAAGATCAGTTGACCTCCGTTTCCCAACTGGTAGAACTTGCTGAACTGAGTCTCCATCTACAAGAATTAAGGATGATGAAATTAGTGAAGTGATCAATGTGTCAAATTTTAAGTAGTAATGTAAGAATTTTGAGTAACATGAATTTTTGAGAAGAATGAATTCCCAAGGATAAGAGAGGAAGTAGTTTTTCATAAATAGTCACTTTGGTTTGGAAATTAAGTTTTTGTTTGGACGTCCATTCTAACTAGGGTCTCCTATGGTCAGGATGGCTCTGATACCAACTTGTCAACACCCGGATTTTTAATCCCAGATGTCCGTTATGCCATACCTCGCAATCCCAGGATTACCATTTTTGCGAGACATAACGGAATGGATATCACAGTACATCATCCATTACAAACCATACATAAGGTCTTACACAAATAAGGATCTCATGATCCAGTCTTAGTACAACAAGCAGCGGAATAAATAGATAAGCGTAGCGGTGGGGTCCATCTTCATGGGCATAGGCAATGCTGACGAAGGCAGATAGTCCTAGTTATCATAGTTGTCCTGCTGACCATCATCTTGGTAGTCTCCTTCATAGTCTGGCCATGAGAATAGCCAGGGACAAAAGCCATGAGTACTCTTTAAGTACTCGCAAACTACCACTAACAAGAAGTATGATTCTAAGTTAAAGTGCTAACTCTATTTTTGACTATAAAGTTAAGTTTGAAACCTAAGCTGAGTTCAGAAGTAAAGAAAGATAAAATAAAGTTCTAGAATCACTTAAGTTGGGAAGCTAGTGCCATAACACAACCCTGTTGTGGTCAAGTCAAGATTCATCATCCCATTCATAAGTTATTTTGAAAACATCTGACAACGAAACAGTATGGCCATTCCAACTGTCCATAACCGCGGACACGGCTATTCGAATAGTTTGACACTCTGCAAAGGTGGTACACTTTAACCACAAGATTCGATACATCTGTCAGGGATAACCCTGAATCATCATACTTAGTATGTAGATAATCAAACATAACCTTTCCTTTACACACCCTAGTATAAGCACCTCTCCTATGAGCATGGCCTCCCAACCATGACCATCTATCATCTTGGGCACTACATAGGTGGACAACATTGAGAGGTAGCCTCAGCTCAAACCTCTCCCGCGAGGGAACTAATACTAATGCATATAAATTTCTGGCTAAGCCTTACCCAATTCAGGTATTGTGGTTGTACGGTAAATTTGGAATGGTATCGCATCCGAATCCAACCATCCGTTTTATAAAAGGGCTAAGGCTCCTGCCTCAACATTTTCATCATCATAAACCATTTGTGTTTCTCAACACATGTCAAAACATCTCAATAGAATGACTAATCATTCCAAGGTTTTCATAATTCATTTTCACCAAGTATTCCCATCTAAAGTGACTCAAGTTTTTATCTACTCTAAACTACTAAGTTAAGAGTGTTCACTAAGGGGGAAATGATGGGATCAATCTCATGCCATAGAATGACATCTAAAGTTATCTAAATAGGTCAAGTTTTATACTCTTTATTCTACCTTCAAAACAAGTAAAGGACTTTTTGTAAAGTAAAGGAAGTAAAGCTTGAAATTAATACTTGGGGTAAAGAAATAGTCAAAGTAGTATCACCAAAGCATGCCTAAAGCATCTTTGCTAAACTATCTAGTTTAATCCTAGCTTTCTAAGCATTACACTTGCAAGTGGTAGCTTGCATTGTTAATGGTGGCTTGCCTTGGTTGGTGCAGTGGTTGAAGTTTTCTTCCTCCTCTTGGTAGAACTCCTCCTCCTCGAAAGCTTGGTCGGTACTATCTTCTATAAATACATATGGAGTACACAATCACCAAACAATACTTAACTAGTCTACTTAGCACTCTAAGTCATACACTTGATGATCTATTATCATCACAAGCATCACAAGTTTTATTAATTAGTTTCATCCTTTTTATTTAAGAAAAGTAATTGCTACTCATTGAACATTTACTAAGATTTAATTTTCACCACTTAAAATATGGGATCATCTGGACACATGTCATCACCACATATTCCAACATGTGGGAATGTAATTTAAGGGTTGGTTCACAATTACTTTGGTTTAAGTTCATTATTTAATGGTTTAAAGTGACTAGAAATGCCTATATAGCATTATTTTGGTACTAGTCCAAAGTCACTGCATGTAAACCTTAATATTATTACATTTTCAGATAGGTATGGTGAAAAATGATTTTTGAGAGTTGGAATCAACTCAAAAGCTACCTTGGTTGATTTTATAAAAATGTTGCAAGGTGCAAATGCTTATATTTTGTTATTTTTACTAGGAGATATCTCTAACTCTAATTGAATTAAATCCAACGGGCTTGGATAGATCTTTTCAGTAGCTTTCTAACAAAATTGGAATCACTCCATTTGGATTTGTAAATCTCTCTGAATTGAATTTCAAACTAGGGGACAGAACTAGGTTTAACTAAAATAGAAAAATCCTAATTCAAACTAACTGGGTTGCGCGGGAACGCTAACGGGCCGGCTCAGTGACACTACGCGGCGTGGGGCTCTGCTGACAGGGGGGTCCACCGGTCAGCGGCTCATAACGCGCGAAGCGGTATGGGGCGATGTGGGTCGTTGGATTAGAATAGGGATCAACGGCTGGGGATCATCGTCGATGACGGACCTATCGCAGGCGAACTCTAACCCTAACGGCTCAGTGGGGGTGCTCAGGGGGCGTACCAGGGCTCCAGCAATGACGGCGAGGCGGGCAAACGGACTGGTGGTCGGTGGCGAGCTCAGGGACGGTCGAGGCAGCTCCGGGGGTGGTCGGAATCAGCGGCGCCCTTCTCCTCTAGAGGTTGCCTGCTCCGATGCAATTCTGGCAAACGGCTGCTCGCCTTGCTCCGGGGAGAAGTGGGGAAGGCTCAGTGAGGTGAGGGGAGGTGATTGGTGTGCAGAGAATGGCTGGGGAACGCCTCTATTTATAGGACGACGACGCGACCGAGAGGCATGGGCGAGCGGCTCCGGCGAGGGCTGCACAACGTGGTAGCGGCGTGGCTCGAGGTAGGGGCGGTCGCTGGTCTCCTGGAGGTGCTCTACAAAGTGAATGCAGGCCTTGGGGCGGTGGTATGCGGTCGGGTGGAGCTGGCGCTCTGAGCGGCAGACACGGCGGTCTCAACGGAGAGCGGTGGCTGTGATGCATTGGGCGGCGAATGGGCATGTCTGGCGTGCTCCCTGGGTCGTGGCAGAGTGGTGGGCACGGGCTGCGGTCGAGGGGCGGCGTGTACACGCGTGTCGGGAGCGGTGCTCTGGCGCGTGCTCGGCATGGCGCAGACAGGTAGTGCGCGGTGCTTTGGCGGTGGTCCACGGTCTGGTTCGGCTCGGGGAGGGGACAGAGAGTGGCCACGAGGTGAGAGCTAGCTAGTAGACATGGCGAGAGGGAGGGGATGGTCTGCTGCGGCGATGGCATGATCCGCCGGCCAGCAGGTGCTCGGCTTTGCATGGCCATGCTGCTTGGGGGTAGGGGATGGGTTGGTTAGTCCTTGGTTGCATCAAGGGGAGACAAAGGGATTAAATGGAGATCATTTGGGGGCAAAACCCTGTTGTAAACAGTGAGCTAGCTATTAGTGTTTGATTCTGCCTGCCATGTGTTTGATGAAATGGTCGCAAGAACTTTTTTTTGAATTTTGAAAATATTTTTGGTGGGTGTGCTAGATATAAGCTTGAGACTCTGTGGGTGCTTGGGTTTTAAAAATTGAGCTTGTTTGAGAGGTTTTTGAAATAGTGGGATCTTCCCATATGAAATAGATTCAATTTTCAACTGCCATTTATTTTTAGTGTTTGAATGTTTTTGGCAGATCATAAAGCCATCCTTGGTACATCATTATGTTTACTAGCAAGGGATGCAAAGATCCACATTTGTTTCTGTTAGGTTTTGAGTACTAGGAATAACTAAAGTAGGCATGCTGATTAAAATGGCACAAATGACCATTCTCATCTTTTATCCATTTTGAGTTGTTTTTCTTTGGGATCTGTTTGGTAATGATTTAGATGATGTTTATTTCACCTAAGAATCATTTTACAAGCAATGGATCACTTAATCATGGAAATTCAAATCAACTCCTAATTTAAATGCACACACATATGAATGCTTTAATAATTTTAATTGGAAAAGTTTTTGTTAACCCTAATTTTGATGATTTGGATCTTAATAACCTTGGATTGAAGTTTTGGGATGTTACAATCACCCATCTTGAGTAAACTTAAATTCATTCCTTCATGTTGCTCCATACCTTTTCTGCACTAATTATCCTTCTTATTGCCAGCTCATAATGAGTTGGGATTGATCCATCCTTTAAAATAGTGTCGACACTCCTTCTATTTGATTCCTTCTTCCTTCAGTCTTCATCTTGATCTTTAGATCTCGTCACTCCGTTACACGAATTCCCTTATCTATCTAGGTCTATAACATCAAGTAATAACTTGATAATGCAACATGCACTTGCACATCAAGTCAAACTTCATGCACAGATCTAGTCAATCAAGAAGATCCAAGAAAAACCAAAAAATCCAAATATGATACATATAGCACACATCATTCTAAGCCCGGAATATAGTAGCTGAGTCTGATACCTCTAGAATTTAGGCTTAGCTGTGTAGTATATGACACCTCCTAATATAGGTTTACTTTGTGATACGTAGGACTTAGGGGTTAAACTATTCTTTGTCTCATTATTTACCCAAATTGCTTAGTTGCAATAGGATAATCTTTAGCAAAGTGGTCTCACTTTTGTTCTGACTAACCTCTTACCTTTCTTTTGGGACTACTAAAGACTACCAATTTTCCATTCTATCATAACTATCCTCACATGATCTCTTAAAACTACTAACAAATTTGTATTCACTACATTAATCCAACAATTATCGTAATATTATAATACCTATGACTTCTATCATAGACCTATGTTGTCATTTTCTTACAATTGTTATAAGATTTGTTACTGAGTTCTTGTCCTAATTATAGACTTATCATGGTCTTGGAGGTATTCTCACCACAAAATTGTTAAGATTTACCTAGTTATCATGATTGAAGAGCTAATCTCACTATGACGACTCTTCTTCTTATCTTACTATTGTTGATTCAGAACAAAATTCAACTTCATCACGTAGAATTCTCAAGTGAATCCCACATGATTACTTCCCATTACATATACACATGTTCCAATGGTCTTCATCATGTAGCCTATCATTACCATCTAATGAAAATATTTTGCTACATAACATGGATTCTAAATTTAGACTCCATCACTAATACTACTCCACATAATATGTTGATCTTAGCCATAATCTCCTTTGATATTCCCACTTACTTAAGATATCTTAGTGTTGTTATACCTATTTAAAACTACATTAACATAGCATTTCTCTAGATAAGACATATAACTAATCCTTAAGGAAGATGAGAAGAACATCCAACTTAAGTGTGACAAGGTTTATCCTCAAGTGGATATCTATCACAAGTCTTGGTTTAGATAAGATGGCTCCTATAATCACTATCCAACCTACAGATCTTCCTAAAAGGTTTTTAATCCTATGGTCAAAGCATATGCTCTGATACTAGCTGCGGTGACCCAGCATACCACTGCATGATGTAGTACACTATAGTCGTTGACATAGCACCAATGAAACACCGTTCACTAGTATTACATCCCTCAGAGTGGTACAATAGAAACACAGCAGGTCCAAGACATGACTATAGATTACAACTCGACTCTTTACAAAAGATCCGGAGAACACTCTAGGTTACAAAGAGAGAAAGAAACTTCTTACAAAGAAGAACCAGAAATAATAACTCAGAACTATATAGTAACTAAGACTAGTATCTAAACTATTTGGCTTGCCATTGCTGCTATTGCAATGCTCTACAGAACTAGGTTTTATGGCTAGAGAATCTACTCCTATCTACTTAAGAACTTTGTCTTCACTTCGGTTGATGTATATGTTGACTTCATTGACTTTATTGAATAACTTGAGCTGTCGATGATGGTTTCTTGAGCATAAGTTGGTGTTGGCGTCATCTTCAACAGCTTAGAACCTAGCAATGGTTAAGAAGGTCCGGTTGAGTACGAGCGTACTCATCAAGTTCACTAAAAAGGAGTGTATGATGCACTATCTCTACAGCCATAGACCAGAGGTCGTAGGAAATGCAGGTTTTCGTAAACATTTCTTCAAAGGTTGCTTTTATTCTGAAAACTATGTCCGACAGCCTTCATAGGTTGACCAGAACCTTCATGGGGTTCCTTCCCTTCCGCGTTTGTAGCTCCTTCCTAGAACAGGGAGTAACATGTCACAATTCTTACACTCTGCAGAGGTGCGTTGCTTTACCCATGAGAGACCTTAGCCTTGTTACACATCCAAGTCTAGAGCTTGTCCATACTTCCTTGGTATGGGGACCAGTAACCGATATCTCAAGTTAATTATGAAAATAGTGTTTTTGACCTTTTCGAAATGCAAGTGATGACAATAGTTGAGTAACAATCATAGAAAATAATCAAAGAAAATGAGCAAGTGCGAACTTGCCTTTTGTGATTGCAAGATTAGGCACTCACGATCTTCGAGATAATAGAAGATCCAAATTCTGTAAACAACATCATTGGTCCGGTAAGGACTAATGTTTAAAGAAGCAAGATGCAGTTATGCATAAGTAATATAATGCAGTTTGATGAACGTGAATCCCTAGACTAATCATATTCGATCTAGGGTTTGAAGCTTGTGACGAGTTCTTTGGAATGTGTTGCACTTTTATACCAATTTTACCCTTGGGCTTCTTATTAAGGCTTATGTGTGAGTGAAACAATATGTAAATACAATAAGTAGCATACAACATTAAAGCACTCAATGGGCATGTGATCTAAAAGATTCCTTAAGCAATATTATTAATCAATTAGAGCTTTTAAAGAAGTGTTCAAGGATTACTTTTAGTGTTTCTTAAAGGAATAACTTTTGAAGAGAATATTACTTTACAAAGTAAAAGCATTTAAACTTAAAGCTAACACTTTAAGATTTTCTTATTAATTACAAGTATTAAAGTATAAAACAATTAGTATTTTTGAAAAGTTATTCCACTAGCAAGTGGAGACTCTTAACACTTCATGAAGGTACAACAAAAGTATTATACCTCTAGGGAAGTGGTGTTCTCTTGATTTTTATAAGTGGATAGGATCACATACTTATTATAGAATTAATACTTATTTCTATAAACATGGGAATGGCATCATGTTAAATACTTAAAAACTTTGTTTAGCTTTTAAAGTGGATTCCCAATCTTGTAAAAGAATTAGTACTCAAATCTAGATGATTTTTATAATTGATAAAAAAATTGAGAGTAAGACTTACTTAATTTTAAATGGCAGTTTTTGTAAGTATAATTTAAAATGGTTAAACCTAATTTGACTTTATTTAACATTAATGGAACTTGTTATTCACTTTTAGATTTTAAATAACTTATTTCAAAGGCATAAGCAAAGTTTTATATAATTTGTATGCATTAAAACAAAAGAAAAGGGTTTAAACTAGTTTTATTAAACCTTAAACTTTTATTTTACTTCAAATGTGAGAGTTGACATTTTTAAAGTGTAGATTTTATTTTTTGTGATCAATTTGGTATATTATAGGTATTTTGTGATTTTTAAATAATAAGATATTATTTTTTATAAGTTTAACCACTAAATAAATAATAAATATTTAGTTAGATATCACAAAAATGTACAAAATAAGTTTATAAATGTATATTTTATTTTTCTAAGAATTTTTATATATTATACTTATTTTTCTGAATTTTAAATAATATATTTATTTAAGATTTATCCCAAATAGATTATTTACTAATAATTATTATTATATTATTTAAGCTGGAAAATAAAACATGTTAATAGGTTTGTATTATAGAGTTTATTTTTCTACACATTTTGATATATAATATATATTTTTCTGAATTATAAAACAAAATATATTAATTTAATAAGATTTATTCATTTTTCTGGAATTAAAAATAAATATTAAATGATTTATGAGATAATGCTGATGTCAGCATGAGGTGGGGGCTTTTCTCACCGGGGCTATTCCTAGCCCCAGTCACTGACTGGTGGGGCCTATGCCACGTAATATCCAGGAATTTACTTATTATAGAAATGATTATTAAAAAGAAAATAAAGAAACATATTTATGACATCACCATGACATCATGGTGACGTCAGCAATGGAGGCTGCTCTCACTCATGCATGAATCTGTTGATTTACAGCGTGCGCAGGCTTGGGCCTAGGTTAGTTGGAGAGAGGACGATATGGCGAACAATCTAGTGGCGGCGCCGCCCAGGAATGGTCACCGGAATCATCCCCACGGCAAGCAACCGCGGCGGTGATCAAAGGTTCATGGCGGCAGGGCGATATAGGAAGCAATTGAAGTAACATAGGCTACTAGGATAGTCTATAGCTCACCAGGATGCTTACTGTGAGGACGCGAAGGTGAACCGGGGCCAGAATCGATGAGGATTGCGGTGGTTGGACCTCAGGAAGGAGGTCTCGATTAGAACTTCCGTGGCTTCTCTAGCACGAGCTAATCAAGGCAAACGAACAAGGAAGTGGTAGCGCTGCCAATGGTGTGCTCAGAGCTTCCAGGGGAGATCAGGAATGGAGGGCTCTGGCGAGTCCAGGGAGCTAGGGTTAGAGCCAAAGGAGGATTTGGGAACAAAGAGGAAGCTAGGGTTCATCGGCAGCGTCGTGGGGTTCTTATAGACGACTAAGGACGGTAGCACGGATCGTGGCGCGGTCGATGGCGACGTGGCTGCCAGCGAGCTTCTTCGCCGCATCGGGAGGTCGACAGCGACGCGAGGAAGACGATGCGAATAGAAGGTCGAAGGGGTATGGGCCGATAGAGGGCTGCACACGGGCCAGATGGGCTGTAGCAAAGCTTGTGAGACGGTATGTTCCTTCTGCTCGCGAGCATCAAATAGGCGCGAGGAGGATTAGGCCATGGGCCAGAAACTTATGTTCCTGTTTTCCCCTTTTTCTGTTTTTATATTCTATTTTCTTTTATCTTTACAATTTGTTTTCCCACTCTATTTCTACAAGGTTTAAACATTTAAAACTATGGTAGAATATTCAGAATAGTGTAAATATTCATTATAATCAATTCCCCTATATTATTTTGTTGTATAAAAAGGAAATACAACTATATGAGAGGTTCTATTATTAAATAGAACAAATAAAACTTTGGCTTTAGGGATTTATTCCTTCTATAGAGAAAATCTTATAAGAATGATTTCCATTTTCAACATGATAGTGGTTATAGTAAAGATTGAAAATGTTAAATGATTTGCATAGAATAAATCCATACCTAACATCATTCAACACCCACACTATATAGTGATTTTAAATTCTAAGGTTCTTAAAGTTTAGAATTTTATTTATTCAAATTTCATTACAATTTCTTCATAACCATACCACTTATTTTCAAAGTATGCATGGATCACTTCTTGAACTGGTTAATCACTACTTTCTTAAGTGTGATTAATGTTTTGATAGAAGTTTATTATATAATGATGAATAACCATTATCCTCCAGGTGGCACAAGTGATCTAAATGCCCAGCAACATCTACTTAGGGTTTCCAATACCACACTTACTATAAACCCCAGAGGATACACTACCCTCAAGTTTATTAATGAATGTTGCTAGAGATCAGGGTTTAAGGATTGATCCTGAATTTATGATCTTGGATGATATCTCAACTTGGAGTGAAATACTGAGATTACTTCCTAATGTGATCCTGATAGTTCTATTATTATAGGTTTCTGTTAGGGTTTAAGATAATAAAGCAGATAAGGCTTTCACCCATAAACACTCATCTGATTCTCTAATTATCTCTTGGAAGATTCATTTATCCAATGGTTACCTAGCAATAGGAAATGGTTCCACCATCAATTTGATTCTGGGGCTTTAGACAAAGAGGTAGACATGGTTTATGTCATGGCTTGATATATTGCTGGTTCAAGTTTCTCAAGCACTCCTACCTTAATACCTCACCAAGGTTATCTTTAGATACAGAATTCCTTTCCTAAATATACTCTATATATCTCTCTTATCTTATTCACAAAGATCACATCTTCCTGAATAAGTCAATCATCTGACTCCACCATATCCATCATCATATGATGACATGGTCATACCACTTCAACAATGCTCATTCATTCTTCTCCTAGTATATATATATACAACTTCCATTTATAAACTACCCTTAATGAATCCATCAATGCAGCTACTTCTAACTCCATCCATTACCTCCTTTAAATCCATCTTGTAACCACTTCCAAGGCTTGCAAGCCTACAGTTTTCTCTATATCACATGTGATAACAATCCTACGGAATAGGTATGGTACTACTCCCCATAATACAAGTTTGTTCTTGTATTAACTTGGTTACACTACTATGCTCCCTACTACTCCATACAACTCATATTACATACTTCATCAAACTCTAGCTTGACTTCTCATAATCAAGCTAGATGATTCATTTTACTAGGGATTTACCTAATTTGGTATACTCACAACTCGTCTTTACCAGTTGGTCATCTATTCTCAAATAACTTGAGAATACTGACCACCATCCTTTGATCAAGAAAAGCCTAGGCTTCTGATTGTCTAATCCATATCTATCATCAGTTAAGTAGTGGACTTGTACTAGTTTCTTTGTAGAGTTTATCTTGTTAAGGAGACTTACTTGATATATATCTACTTGGCTTAACATGATTATGATTGGATACTCTAATACTACTAGCTTTATCATGGATCCATAATTACTATCTAAACTCTTGGGTTTAAACAATTCTTCTAGTTAACTTAAGAGTGAGTTATCTCCTCCAACATCAAATGGTTTGATCCCCACTAAGGATCTCATTCCATTGATGATGGCACACTCTATCATAACTAGTTCCTTCACCTTATTAAATTACTTAAGGTCTTTGGAAGGTCAATATAATAGGTCAGAGCTAAGAATTAATAAGTTCTAGGTCAAGAATTGATCACTCAACCTTGATGGTCAATTGACTCTACGACTTGGTTAAATAAGATTGTCATCTATTAACATGACACTAAGGGTATGTGATGGATGGTCTTAGATTGACTTCCCTTTCTATTCTATTTGTGATAAGAGTTAATGTTTAAGAACTATCATGATGCTCATGGTAGGAATATCTATGGCAAGCAATTGTATCAGGATTTAGTTATTGAGTTTCTTTTACTTGGGTTATATACTTGACTTGGTATTCAGGGTTTATGGTAGATAATACCTTGATATCCTCTTTAGAATATTAAGTATTCATCCTTGAGTTGTTGCATGGAATACCATGTAATGATCTCTAGAAGATCAAGTACTCCTTATTAAGTAGCGTGTTGTGACTTAGTTTTATTACAGTTGATATACCCTTAGATCAAATTATATTACCCGAAATAAGGTTTTAGCAAAGGTTATATTGAAACTTATCACAGTCAACTTGATGATCTACTTCAGTTCCATCAATTTAAGAGAAGCGTCAATCTTTTTAACAAGTTTTATTTAAAACCGCGAAAACTATCCGGATTTTCTATGCATGAATGCAATGCACACACCTCATCTCAACTTATTTCTAAGCTCTAATGCTCGGATGTTACAGACTCTCCCCCTTAAAATAAACTTCGTCCCCGAAGTTCATACTTGATACGTTGCAAACGTATCTATAATTTTTGATGTTCCATGCTTGGTTTTATCTACTTTCTGATGTTTTGCCCACACTTTGGAGTATTTTTATACACTTTATTGGACTAACCTATTATCAAGATGCCATAGTGCTAGCTACCTGTTTTCTGCTGTTTTTGGTTCCAGGAAAGTCAGAAAATGAATATTCTCGGAATTGGACGGGACAAAAGCCAAAGTCAGTTTTTCACCGAGGGGGACACGGAGCTAGAATATGAGAAGGAGAGGGGCCAGAGGGCCGCCACACCACCTGGCCTGCGCGGCCAGGCCTGGCCCGCGCTAGGGGGTGGTCTGGCTGCCAAGGGCACCCCCTCGGCCTCCCCTTTCGCCTATAAGATGCCTCCGATATAGAAACCCTAAGTACCCGATCAAAATTCCATGAAAGAGTCTGTAGCCACTGTCATCTCCATCCCTAGATCGGGAGGGATCTGAATCTCTTCCTAGCACCCTGCCGGAGGGGAGAATTCACCCTGGAGGCCTTCTTCATCACCATGCAAGCCTCCGGTGTGATGCGTGAGTAGTTTATCCTTGGAATACGGGTCAATATAGTAGCTAGATGGTTGGTTCTTCTCCTTTGTGCTACCATGTCTAGATCTTGTGACCTCCGTTCATGATCAAGATCATCTATTTGTAATCCTACATGTTGTGTTTGCGGGGATCCGATGGATATTGAGATGCTATTTCAGATTGATTATTGATTCTATCATGTCTTTGTTATTTGTGATCTTGCATGCTCTCCATTGTTAGTAGATATCTTGGCCAAGTAGATGCTAGCAACTCCAAGGGGGAGTATTTATGCTCGATAGTGGGTTCATGCCTCTAGTAATCTGGGGAAGTGACAGAAATCTCTAAGGTACTAGATGTGATGTTTCTACTAGGGATAAAACAACAATCCTTTTTTGCTCATAGAACAGTCGTATTGTTTACTTTACATGCAATGCGTAATGCAATTATCTGTTGCTTGCAACTTAATACTGGAAGGGGGTCGGATGATAACATCAAGGTGGATTATTAGTCATAGATGCAGTTGGGTTACGGTCTATGTATAATGTTGTAATGCCCAATCAAATCTCATAGGAGTCAAGATGATTAGTATATGCATGTATGCTTTCTCGATGTTTGTCAATTGCCTCGCTGTAATTTGTTCACCCAACATGTCATCTATCTTAAGGAGAACCACCACTAGTGAACTATGGACCCGGTCCTTTCTTTTACCATCAATCTACAACTGTTTACTGCTTTCTTTTTACTTTCTGCAAGCTTTTACTTCCTTCCACACAATACGTTTAATCCTTTGTTTTCAGCAAAACCGGTGAGATTGACAACCTCATTGTAAGTTGGGGCAAAGTTCTTTGGTTGTGTTGTGCAGGATTCCAAGTTGGCAACAACACCTTGGAGGTGTTTCCTTGATCCTACTGGTTCGATAACCTTGGTTTCATAACTAAGGGAAACTTGTTGTTGTGCTCATCATACCTTCCTCTTGGGGTTCCCCAACGAGCTTGAGATATCTTGGGCCATCAAGCTCTTTCCTAGCGCTGTTGCCGGGGAGTCAAGGACATCTTCACAAGAGGAGTCCCTCATAACCAATCTCTTTACTTTGTTTTATCTGTTTTGCTTAGTTTATTTTTGCTTTGTTTGCTTGTTTCTTTATCAAAAACCCCAAAAAAATTGTTTTACTAGTTTTCTTTTTTTATTAAAAACACACAAAAAATGACTACTCTCGAAAATACTAAGTTGTGTGACTTCACTAGCACCAACAACAATGATTTCATGTGCACACCTATTGCTCCACCTATTCCTAAAGCTACTTTCTTTGAAATTAAACCTGCTTTACTCAATCTTGTTATGAGAGAACAATTTTCCGGTATTGGTAATGAAGTTGTTGCTGCTCATCTAAATAACTTTGTTGAACTTTGTGAGATGCAAAAGCATAGGGATATAGATGGGGATATTACTAAGCTTAAATTGTTTCCTTTCTCTTTGAGAGGAAAAGCTAAAGAATGGTTGCAATCCCTAACTAGGAATAGTATTGATTCTTGGACTAAATACAAAGATGTTTTCATTGGAAAATACTATCCTCCTGCTAAGATTATATCTATGAGAAGTGAAATAATGAAGTTTAAACAATCTAATAATGAACATGTTGCTCAAGCTTGGGAAAGAATGAAATATTTGGTAAAGAATTGTCCCACTCATGGACTAACTGCTTGGATGATTATCCAAACCTTTTATGCAGGATTGAACTATTCTTCAAGAAATCTACTGGATTCTGCTGCTGGAGATAAGAAGGTAAATTCTGTTGAAGAAACCTCCTCCTTGAGTGATAAAATTGATGTTATTATGTCTAGGCTTGTTAATGGGAAAGCTCATATTGAACCAAATCATGTTCCCTTAGCCTCTTTGATTGCTCAAGAAGACCAAGTTGATGTGAACTTTATAAGAAATAACAATTTTAGCAACAATGCCTACAGGAATAATTTTGGTAACAACAATTATAGGCCATATCCTCCCAACAATGGTAATGCTTATGGAAATTCCCACAACAATAATAGGAGTGCACCCTCTGAACTTGAAGTTATGCTTAAAGATTTTATTAGCAAACAAACTGCTTTCAATAAAACTATTGAGGAAAAACTCTCTAATGCTGAAAGAAACATAACATCGTTGGCTGAAGCACAATCATCATTGAATAAAATGGCTGCTAAACCTGAAACTATTGATAATCCCTTTGCTGCTAGTAATGCCATACAAGTTAGAATTGATGAAAATGTTAGACTATTAGCTGAATTGCATGCTAAGTGGGAAAGAGAAGATGAAATTGCTAGAAACATTAGTGTTTCTACTATCACTACCACTAGTGTTGAAGCTAATAATAGCTCTACTACTTTAGATGATAATTATGATTTTGATCTTGATGGTTGCAATATCTCTGAAGTTATTAAGTTCCTACAAACGCTTGCTAAATGTCCTAATGCTAGTGCTATGAATATGGCCTTTACAAAACACATTAGTGATGCTCTCATAAAAATTAAAGAAGAAAAGATGAAACATAAAGCTTCTATTCCTATGAAACTAGAAGATGGTTGGTAAATCATCATTAATATGAAAGTGAATGATTTTGATCTGAAGGCTTTATGTGATCTTGATAGTAGTGTTTCTATTATTCCTAGAAAGATTTATGATATGCTTGATTTGCCACTATTGGAAGATTGTTATTTGAATGTCCCACTTGGTGATAATGCTAAAATGAAACTCATGGGGAGTATTAATGATGCTCTTATTATGGTTAACAATGCCTATGTCCCTGTTGATTTCTATGTTTTGGATGTTGAATGCAATGCTTCTTGTCCGATTACTTTGGGAAGACCTTTTTTTAAGACTGTTGGTGCCATTATTGATATGAAAAAAGGCACCATTAAATATCAACTCCCACTCAAGAAAGGTATAGAACACTTCCCCAAGAAGAGAGAAGAGATTCCTTTTGCCTCTCCTATGAAAACAAAATTTTCTCTTAATGCTTCTTAATTTCATAACACTTGATTCTTTTTCTTGCTTCTTATGCCTAACTTAAAGGCGTTAAAGAAAAATACTTATTGGGAGATAACCCAAAAGTTTTAGATGAGTCTTGGAAGTTATTGCTTCATTAATAACCTCTCCTTATCCTTTTTATTTGCTTTTTGTGCCAAGAGTAACCTCTAATGAGAGGGATGTAATGCTTGGGAAAGTTGCTGTCCCAAAACAGATTTTTGTGCTTCACCGTAAAAATTTGTGTAAAATATTTGTACGTCGTTTTGAGGTTGGAATTTTTGTGCTTATGCCCCAGGTTGTTATCTAACTTTCGATAGTTCAACACTTTTCGATTTGAGCAACAGAAGGTCTTCAAAATAATTGGTTTTTACCTTCTGGTCTATTTTGACAGATTTCTGCCATTATTTGCATTTGCTTCTTGTTGGTTCCTTTTTGGGTTCTCTTTAGGGAATTGAGCTTTTTTAGGGAAGTGCTACAGTAGCTTGTGTTTTAATGGAAGTTTGATTGGTGTTGAAACTGAACCCAAAGACTTATTATCTTGAGTGCACTAATGTTGCTAATAAAGATTGTGTGAAGTTTTGTATGAATGAAAAATTTCAGGTGTATGGAGAGAATGATGTAATGAGATGAAGAATGGAATAAAGCTCAAGCTTGGGGATTCCACTAGTGTCACCCCAAGAAATATCCAATAAATACAAGCGTCAAAGCTTGGGGATGCCCAAGGCATCCCCTTCTTCATCAATAAAAATCCCAGGTTTCTTCCAAACACTTCATTTTTATTGTTTCATGCACAGTTGTGTTGTTCTTGGAGCGTCTTTGTTTTCGTTTTTGGTTTTCATTTTCTTGGTTTTCTTAGTTTGCTTGACTAAATTGGTTGGACCCCCTCTTTCATACATTAGTTTTCAAATAGGTTGGTTTGGATTGGAAAAGAGTAGGAAAGTTCATGCTTAAGTGGTAAAGAGAGCTTGTTTTTTACTGTGGCCTATGCTTTGTCATGTCATGCTTGACATTGTTTTGTCTTTATGCTTAGTGATCTTTTCTGTAGCATGACATGTTATAAACAATTGAGATTTCTTGATGTGCCTTTGAAGAATCATGCGTTGTTTTAGCATATTAAAGCATAGTATTGTTGTATTCTCCTTTGATGTTTTATTTGGGTTGACTTGGCACATGCTCACACCATGTTATGACTATCCCAAGTCACCATAGCCTTTATGATCCCTTAGTTTTCAACTTCTAATATCACTTTATGCTTTAATTAATGATGTTTTGTCGCTTTGCATGATTATGGCCATCATTGCTCTCTTAGTTGGTCGCTCCCAGTCTTTTGCTAGCCTCCATAACCAAGTATGAGTTCCACTCATGCATCCAACTCCTAAAACTAAGTTATTCCAAAGAGTCCACCAGACCTACCTATTAACAATTGCTATTCCAAGTATATTCATGTTTTTATCTACCTTCCGAATTAAACGTGTTATGAGAAAACTAGTGATTAAAGGTCTCACGAACTTGATGGCACACTTTACTTTTCTTTCCCTTAATAAACTTGAACCATTGTGTCGTCTATGTTGTATATGCTTGCACTTATATGTTGGGGATTAGCAGAACCATCCTGACATGGGGAACGCTTTCAACATTTCACTTGTACTTTGTACCTAGTTGATATCATGCTCTTTTGTCTATGGATGTCATCGGTGTGAAATGAAAGGGGAGCTTGTAAGTCCATGGAGTTATGTATGTGTGTTAGAGAAATATCTGGGCCACCGGTCTAATCCATGTTGTCATGGTGGAAACCTGCAGCGTAACCATAATGAGCTGTCTATGAAGCATTCTTCTTATAAAAAAATAGTCAGATATTGAGAAAAAAGAGAAAAATAAAAAAAATAGATTTGAGAAAAGAGAGAAAAAAGCACCATTTTCCCATGGTAAATAAGAAGATTGCTAAGATGCTCGTTGTCTGCTTGCCTAGTCATTTTGATATGGGGATTCTTCCGTATCATCGGGCAAGGGGTACCCCGTTGGCGGTTCTCTATGATACACATGTACTTACTATGACAAGAACTTACCAGTAACTAAACTTGAGTAGCATGAGGAGCGGCCCTCGTATTCAAGGGACATGAGATTTCCAACTTATACTTTTTCAAGCATATACTCCATAGTTTGTTCACTTTAACCTTAATCACTTCAAGATGCTTATGATAGGGGCAATGAGAGCTGAAAGCTAAAAAGTACAATAATTTTTGGAAGCTCTTTTTGAGACTTGAATCCCTACTTTCTTCTATTAAGGCCTTTCTTTTACTTTTATGTTGACTCTCCACCTTCTATCTTTATGCAACTATTTTGAGAGCATATTGGCCATTCTTAGTTTAATGTGCATTGTCCCAAGACTTGT
This sequence comes from Avena insularis, assembly GCA_023614405.1. Taxonomy (NCBI): domain Eukaryota; kingdom Viridiplantae; phylum Streptophyta; class Magnoliopsida; order Poales; family Poaceae; genus Avena; species Avena insularis. The sequence continues at coordinate 239,523,455 of CM042692.1, read as the reverse complement.
CGATTGATGCATAACTTTGATATTGTTTGTTTGTAAACTATTTGTATCTAGTCACCCTTATAAACTTTGAAGGTGTCCTATGCATTTATGTTTGCTACTCTATGAGGGACAAGCTGAATGCCACTATGCTATGTTTTATTTATGTGAAACAAACAAACGTCTTGCAAAGCATTGTTATTCATGAATCTTTTGTTTGTGCCTTTTGATGTTGCAACATAGTTGCTATGTCTTATTGTTAGAACTTTGTCTTTCATGCTATGTTGAAGTACTATGATCCTAGCTATCAATGTTTTAGAAATACTTTGATCCAGTTTATGATGGTGTATGTCACCTCAAAAATTATTCTTCCTTTTTATCACTTACCTACTCGGGGATGGGCAGGAGTTAAGCTTGGGGATGTTGATACGTTGCAAACATATCTATAATTTTTGATGTTCCATGCTTGGTTTTTATCTACTTTCTTATGTTTTGCCCACACTTTGGAGTATTTTTATACACTTTCTTGGATAACCTATTAGCAAGATGCCACAATGCCAGCTGCCTATTTTCTGTTATTTTTGGTTCCAGGAAAGTCAGAAAATTTATATTCTCGGAATTGGACGGGACAAAAGCCAAAGTCAGTTTTTCACCGAGGGGGACACCGAGCCAGAACCGAGACGGAGAGGGGCCAGAGGGGCCAGAGGGCCGCCACACCACCTGGACGCACAGCCAGGCCTGGCCCGCGCCAGGGGGTGGTGTGGCCGCCTAGGGCACTCCCTCGGCCTCCCCTTTCGCCTATAGGATGCCTCCGATACAGAAACCCTGAGTACCCGATCAAAATTCCACGAAAGAGTTTGTAGCCACCGTCATCTCCATACCTATATCGGGAGGGATCTGAAGCTCTTCCCGGCACCCTGCCAAAGGGGATAATTCACCCTGGAGGCCTTCTTCATCACCATGCAAGCCTCCGGTGTGATGTGTGAGTAGTTCATCCTTGGACTATGGGTCCATGTAGTAGCTAGATGGTTGGTTCTTCTCCTTTGTGCTACCATGTCTAGATCTTGTGAGCTCCGTTCATGATCAAGATCATCTATTTGTAATCCTACATGTTGTGTTTACGGGGATCCGATGGATATTGAGATGCTATTTCAGATTGATTATTCATTCTATCATGTCTTTGTTATTTGTGATCTTGCATGATCTCCGTTGTTAGTAGATATCTTGGCCAAGTAGATGCTAGCAACTCCAAGAGGGAGTATTTATGCTCGATAGTGGGTTCATGCCTCTAGTAATCTGGGGAAGTGACAGAAATCTCTAAGGTACTAGATGTGATTTTGCTACTAGGGATAAAACAACAATCCTTTTTTGCTCATAGAATAATCGTATTGTTTACTTTACATGCAATGCGTAATGCAATTATCTGTTGCTTGCAACTTAATACTAGAGAGGGCTCGGATGATAACATCAAGGTGGATTATTAGTCATAGATGCAGTTGGATTACAGTCTATGTATAATGTTGTAATGCCCAATCAAATCTCATAGGAGTTAAGATGATTAGTATATGCATGTATGCTTTCTCGATGTTTGTCAATTGCCCCGCTGTAATTTGTTCACCCAACATGTCATCTATCTTAAGGAGAACCACCACTAGTGAACTATGGACCCCGGTCCTTTCTTTTACCATCAATCTACAATTATTTACTGCTTTCTTTTTACTTTCTGCAAGCTTTTACTTTCTTCCACACAATACGTTTAATCCTTTGTTTTCAGCAAAACCGGTGAGATTGACAACCTCACTTTAAGTTGGGGGCAAAGTTCTGTGGTTGTGTTGTGTAGGATTCCAAGTTGGCAACAACACCTTGGAGGTGTTTCCTTGCTCCTACTGGTTCGATAACCTTGGTTTCATAACTGAGGGAAACTGGTTGATGTGCTCATCATACCTTCCTCTTGGGGTTCCCTAACGAGCTCGAGATATCTTGGGCCGTCAGTACTCTCTTACGTTTCGGAATAAGATGTTGACTTGTATTGATCACGACCTTTCTTAACTCCATTTTGATCACAAATGGGGATAATTGTGGTATCCCGTATCCAAATCTTTTTCCTTCAATTTTCTTCATACTTGAAAATATCCACTATCGCTTCTAATTTATCCTATGGTTTCTTTTACTATAATCTCTTGGATTATGTCCTTGCAGTCCTATTTAAGATTGGTTTTGGACACATTTCATCCATTCTGATAAGGCTTTCCTACTATTTTACACTAGACTATTTAGTAGGCTCTTTTTTCTTCTTAAGGACAACTTACCAGCTGTTTCCTTTTAAACTAGTCCACTGGGTTTAAGTTGTTATGTCTACTCTGATCATTCATCTTGATATATTCTTGGAAATACTTTAAAATGATGACTTTTCTAACCTTATGAGAATAAGGCTTAACCTCATCATAACTTTGTACTTCTTCTCCCAACCTTTAGTTAGAAAGTTAAACAACAACACTTCAGTGGTTATTGTTTACTCTACCCTTGGGGTTTCCTAATGGTCTCTAAACTTCATGTATAATACCCATTAACTCAATAGTTAGGATATCGGTCTTTGTCTAGCTTATACTTTACCTCTGGAAGGTCTCACAAAAGAATTTGCGGTATATCCACACAATTGTGGATCTCCCAAGTGAATCTTCCGACAGTATTTGTCTTACTTCTAACCTTTTGGACATTATTACTCACTAATAAACCTGATTTCACGAAACGTCTCGAAAGCCGTTTGCTTTAATTTTTATACTTCTTTATGTCTCTCTTAACTTAGGCCAAGTTTTATGCTCTTTATATATCATAATGAGATGACCTATTTAGCTAAACCGCTAGGATACCAGCTGTGGATCCTCCTTGGTGCATGGTTTACCCATACGGGTTTTCGACTTCTTATTGGCATTCTCTCTGAGTTGTCAGAGCTTGAATACCACTTTTCTTCCAAGACTTCTTCTTTGCACTGATTCATGATACTCCCATGATCTTGATACAACTACTTCATTATCTTCTGAGCAACATCACCCATCTTGAGTGAACTTAAATTCATTCCTTCATGTTGCTCCATACCTTTTCTGCACTAATTATCCTTCTTATTGCCAGCTCATAATGAGTTGGGATTGATCCATCCTTTAAAATAGTGTCGACACTCCTTCTGTTTGATTCCTTCTTCCTGCAGTCTTCATCTTGATCTTTAGATCTCGTCACTCCGTTACACGAATTCCCTTATCTATCTAGGTCTATAACATCAAGTAATAACTTGATAATGCAACATGCACTTGCACATCAAGTCAAACTTCATGCACAGATCTAGTCAATCAAGAAGATCCAAGAAAAACCAAAAAATCCAAATGTGATACATATAGCACACATCATTCTAAGCCCGGAATATAGTAGCTGAGTCTGATACCTCTAGAATTTAGGCTTAGCTGTGTAGTATATGACACCTCCTAATATAGGTTTACTTTGTGATACGTAGGACTTAGGGGTTAAACTATTCTTTGTCTCATTATTTACCCAAATTGCTTAGTTGCAATAGGATAATCTTTAGCAAAGTGGTCTCACTTTTGTTCTGACTAACCTCTTACCTTTCTTTTGGGACTACTAAAGACTACCAATTTTCCATTCTATCATAACTATCCTCACATGATCTCTTAAAACTACTAACAAATTTGTCTTCACTACATTAATCCAACAATTATCATAATATTATAATACCTATGACTTCTATCATAGACCTATGTTGTCATTTTCTAACAATTGTTATAATATTTGTTACTGAGTTCTTGTCCTAATTATAGACTTATCATGGTCTTGGAGGTATTCTCACCACAAAATTGTTAAGATTTACCTAGTTATCATGATTGAAGAGCTAATCTCACCATGACGACTCTTCTTAGCTTACTATTGTTGATTTAGAACAAAATTCAACTTCATCATGTAGAATTCTCAAGTAAATCCCACATGATTACTTCCCATTACATCTACACATGTTCAAATGGTCTTCATCATGTAGCCTATCATTAGCATCTAATGAAAAGATTTTGCTACATAACCTGGATTCTAAATATAGACTCCATCACTAATACTACTCCACATAATATGCTGATCTTAGCCATAATCTTCTTTGATATTCCCACTTACTTAAGATATCTTAGTGGTGTTATACCTATTTAAAACTACAGTAACATAGCATTTCTCTAGATAATACATATAACTAATCCTTAAGGAAGATGATAAGAACATCCAACTTAAGTGTGACAAGGTTTATCCTCAAGTGGATATCTATCACAAGTCTTGGTTTAGATAAGATGGCTCCTATAGTCACTATATTTAAAACTACGCTGACATAGCATTTCTCTAGATAAGACATATAACTAATACTTAAGGAAGATGATAAGAACATCCAACATAAGTGTGACAAGGCTTATCCTCAAGTGTATATCTATCACAAGTCTATCTATCACAAGTCTTGGTTTAGATAAGATGGCTCCTATAGTCACTATCCAACCTACAGATCTTCCAAAAAGGGTTTTAATCCTAAGGTCAAAGCATATGCTCTGATACCAGCTGCAGTGACCCAGCATACCACTTCATGATGTAGTAGACTATAGTCGTTGACATAACACCAATGAAACACCGTTCACTAGTATTACATCCCTTAGAGTGGTACAACAGAAACACAGCAGTTCCAAGACATGACTATAGATTACAACTCCACTCTTTACAAAAGATCCGGAGAACACTCTAGGTTAAAGAGAGAGAAAGAAACTTCTTACAAAGAAGAACCAGAAATAATAACTTAGAACTATATAGTAACTAAGACTAGTATCTAATCTATTTGGCTTGCCATTGCTGCTATTGCAATGCTCTACAGAACTAGGTTTTATGGCTAGAGAATCTACTCCTATCTACTTAAGAACTTTGTCTTCACTTCGGTTGATGTATATGTTGACTTCATTGACTTTATTGAAGAACTTGAGCTATCGATGATGGTTTCTTGAGCATAAGTTGGTGTTGGCGTCATCTTCAACAGCTTAGAACCTAGCAATGGTTAAGAAGGTCCGGTTGAGTACGAGCGTACTCATCAAGTTCACTAAAAAGGAGTGTATGATGCACTATCTCTACAGCCATAGACCAGAGGTCATAGGAAATGCAGGTTTTCGTAAACATTTCTTCAAAGGTTGCTTTTATTCTGAAAACTATGTCCGACAGCCTTCATAGGTTGACCAGAACCTTCATGGGATTCCTTTCCTGCCGCATTCGTAGCTCCTTCCCCGAACAGGGAGTAACATGTCACAATTCTTACACTCTACAGAGGTGCGTTGCTTTACCCATCAGAGACATTAGCCTTGTTGCACATCCAAGTGTAGAGCTTGTCCATACTTCCTTGGTATGGGGCCCGGTCTAAGATCCAAGCCAATTACTGCCCCCTTCGCGACCCTGCATATCCCCTTGGTGTACGCCATGCCCACATCTTGAATAACAGCAATGGTTAGTATAGACCGTCAGATGCTAGAACTATCGAGGGACATTGAGGGTTCCCACCCATATGCTGCATATCCTCTATGAATTACCAATTACTGCATGCTACGAGGATAACAGCCATTACATGGCCATCTGTATGCATGCAAGAGGAAGAAGATACAGCTGACTTCTCTGTCCCATTCCAAATCTCATGGTTAACGCGTAATATACGGTGCTAGAATCACTGGCGACATTAGTTGTTAAGTCCTAGATGATACATTCCTGTACAATGGCATTTCCATTACCAGTGATGATAGATTAGCTGATCACCCCAGACTAGTAACCAATATTTCAAGTTAAATATGAAAATAGTGTTTTTGACCTTTTTGAAATGTAGGTGATGACAACAGTTGAGTTACTAGCATAGAAAATAATCAAAGGACATGAGCAAGTTTGAACTTTCCTTTTGTGATTGCAAGATTATGCACTCACAGTCTTTGAGATAATAGAAGATCCAAATTATGTAAACATCATCATCGGTCCGTTAAGGACTAATGTTTAAAGAAGCAAGATGCAGTTATGCATAAGTAATGTAATGAAGTTTGATAAACACGAATCACCGGACTAATCGTATTTGATCTAGGGTTTGAAGCTTGTGATGAGTTCTTTGGAATGTGTTGCACTTTTATACCAATTTCACTCTTGTTCTTCTTATTAAGGCTTTTGCATGAGTGAAACAATATGTAAATATAGTAAGTAGCATACAACATTAAAGCACTCAATGGGGCATGTGATCTAAAATATTCCTTAAGCAATATTATTAATCAATTATAGCTCTTAAAGAAGTGTTCAAGGATTAGTTTTAGTGTTTCTTAAAGGAATAACTTTTGAAGAGAATATTACTTTACAATGTAAAAGCATTTAAACTTAAAGCTAACACTTTAAGATTTTCTTATTAATGACAAGTATTAAAGCAGAAAATAATTAGTATTTTTGAAAAGCTATTCCACTTGCAAGTGGATACTCTTAACACTTCATGAAGGTCAAACAAAAGTATTATACCTTTATGGAAGTGGTGTTCTCTTGATTTTTATAAGTGGATAGGATCACTTACTTATTATTGAATTAATACTTATTTCTATAAACATGGGAATGGCATCATGTTAAATACTTAAAAACTTTGTTTAGCTTTTAAAGTGGATTCCCAAACTTGTAAAAGAATTAGTACTCAAATCTGGATGATTTTATAATTGATAAAATATTTTTGGAGAGTAAGACTTACTTAATTTTAAATGGTAGTTTTTGTAAGTATAATTTAAAATGGTTAAACCTAATTTGACTTTACTTAAACATTAATGGAACTTGTTATTCACTTTTACATTTGAAATAACTTATTTTAAAGGCATAAGCAAAGTTTTATAGAATTTGTATGCATTAAAACAAAAGAAAAGGGTTTAAACTAGTTTTATTAAACCTTAACCTTTTATTTTACTTCAAATGTGAGAGTTGACATTTTTAAAGTGTAGATTTTATTTTTGTGATCAATTTGGTATATTATAGATATTTTTGTGATTTTTAAATAATAAGATATGATTTTTTATAAGGTTAACCACTAAATAAATAATAAATATTTAGTTAGATATCAGAAAATATACAAAATAAGTTTATAAATGTATATTTTATTTTTCTAAGAATTTTGATATATTATACTTATTTTTGTGAATTTTAAATAATATATTTATTCAAGATTTATCCCAAATAGATTATTTACTAATAATAATTATTATATTATTTAAGTTTGAAAATAAAACATGTTAATAGGTTTGCATTATAGAGTTTATTTTTCTACACATTTTGATATATAATATATATTTTTCTGAATTATAAAACAAAAGATATTAATTTAATAAGATTTATTTATTTTTCTCGAATTAAAAGTAAATATTAAATGGTTTATGAGATAATGCTGATGTTAGCATGAGGTGGGGCCTTTTCTCACCGGGGCTATTCCTAGCCCTACTCATTGACTGGTGGGGCCCATGCCACGTAATATCCAAGAATTTACTTATTATAGAAATGTTATTGAAAAGATAATAAAGAAACATATTTATGACATCACCATGACGTCATGGTGACGTCAGCAATGGAGGCTGCTCTCAGCCGCGCACGAATCCATTGATTTATGGCGAGCACGGGCTTGGTCCTAGGTTAGTTGGAGAGAGCACGATATAACGAAAAATATAGTGGCGACGCCGCCCGGGAATGGTCACCGGAATCACCCCCACGGCGAGCAACCGTGGCGGTGATCGAAGGTTCACGACGGCAGGGCGATATAGGAAGCAATTGAAGTAACAACAGCTACTAGGAGAGTCTATATCTCACCCGGATGCTGATGGCCAAAGATATCTCGAGCTCGTTGGGGAACCCCAAGAGTAAGGTATGAAACCAAGGTTATCGAACCCATAGGAGCAAGGAAACACCGCCAATGTGTTGTTACCAACTTGGAATCCTGCACAACACAACTACGGAACTTTGCCCCCAACTTATAGTGAGGTTGTCAATCTCATCGGTTTTGCTAAAAACAAAGGATTAAACGTATTGTGTGGAAAAAAGTAAAGGCTTGCAAAAAGTAAACAGAAGTAGTAAACAGTTGTAGATTGATGGTAAAAGAAAGGACCAGGGTCCATAGTTCACTAGTGGTGGTTCTCCTTAAGATAGATGACATATTAGGTGAACAAATTACAGCGGGGGAATTGACAAACATCGAGAAAGCATACATGCATATACTAATCATCTTGACTCCTATGAGTTTTGATTGGGCACTACAACATTATACATAGACCGTAATCCAACTGCATCTATGACTAATAATCCACCTTCAGGTTATCATCCTAACCCCCTCCAGTATTAAGTTGCAAGCAATAGATTATTGCATTGCAAATTGCATGTAAAGTAAACAATACGATTGTTCTATGAACAAAGGATTGTTGTTTTCTCCCTAGTAGCAACAGCACATCAGGTACCTTAGAGATTTCTCTCACTTCCCCAGATTACTAGATGCATGAACCCACTATCGAGCATAAACACTGCTTCTTGGAGTTGCTAGAATCTACCTGGCCAAGATATCTACTAACAACAGAGAGCATGCAAGATCAAAAATAACAAAGACATGATAGAATCAATAATCAATCTAAAATAGCATCTCAATATCCATCGGCTCCCCGCAAACACAACATGTAGGATTACAAAGAGATGATCTTGATCATGAACGGAGCTCACAAGATCTAGACATGGTAGCACAAAGGAGAAGAACCAACCATCTAGCTACTACATGGACCCGTAGTCCAAGGATGAACTACTCACGCATCACACCGGAGGCTTGCATGGTGATGAAGAAGGCCTCCAGGGTGAATTCTCCCCTCCGACAGGGTGCCGGGAAGAGCTTCAGATCCCTCCCGATCTAGGGATGTAGATGATGGCGGCTATAGACTCTTTCTTGGATTTTTGGTCGGGTACTTAGGGTTTCTGTATCGGAGGCATCTTATAGGCGAAAGGGGAGGCCGAGGGGCTGCCCTAGGCGGCCACACCACCCCCTGGCGCGGGCCAAGCCTGGTCGCGTGGCCAGGTGGTGTGGCGGCCCTATGGCCCCTCTCCGTCTTGTCTTCTGGCTCCGTGTCCCCCTCGGTGAAAAACTGACTTTGGCTTTTGTCCCATCCATTTCCGAGAATATTCATTTTTTGACTTTCCTGGAACCAAAAACAGCAGAAAACAGGCAACTGGCACTATGGCATCTTGTTAATAGGTTAGTCCAAGAAAGTGTATAAAAATACTCCAAAGTGTGGGCAAAACATAAGAAAGTAGATAAAAACCAAGCATGGAACATCAAAAATTATAGATACGTTTGCAATGTATCAACATCCCCAAGCTTAACTCCTGCTCGTCCTCGAGTAGGTAAGTGATAAAAAGAAAGAATAATTTTTTAGGTGACATGCACCATCATAAACTTGATCAAAGTATTTGTAAAACATTGATAGCTGGGATCATAGTACTTCAACATAGCATGAAACACAAAGTTCTAACAATAAGACATAGCAACTATGTTGCAACATGAAAAGGCACAAACAAAAGATTCATGAATAACAATGCTTTGCAAGACGTTTCTTTGTTTCACGTAAAGAAAACATAGCATAGTGGTATTCATCTTGTCCCTCATAGAGTAGCAAACATAAATGCATAGGACACCTTCAAAGTTTATAAGGGTGACTAGATACAAATAGTTTACAAACAAACAATATCAAAGTTATGCATCAATCAACAAGTCTTGGGACAATGCACATAGAACTAAGAATGGCCACTATGCTCTCAAAATAGGTGCATAAAGATAGAAGGTGGAGACTCAACATAAAAGTAAAAGAAATGCCTTCATAGAAGGAAGCATGGATTCAAGTTTCATAAAGAGCTTCCAAAAATTATGGTACTTATTAGCTTTCAGCTCTCATTGCCCCTATCATAAGCATCTTGAAGTGATTAAGGTTAAAGTGAACAAACTATGGAGTATATGCTTGACAAAGTATAAGTTGGAAATCTCATGTCCCTTGAATACGAGGGCCGCTCCTCATGATACTCAAGTTTAGTTACCGGTAAGTTCTTGTCATAGTAAGTACATGTGTATCATAGAGAACCGCCAACGGGGTACCCCTGGCCCGATGATACGGAAGAATCCCCATATCAAAATGACAAGGCAAGCAGACAACAAGCATCTCAACAATCTTCTTATTTACCATGGGAAAATGGTGCTTTTTTCTCTCTTTCCTCTTTTCTCATATCCTTTTTTTTCTTTTTCTCTTTTTTCTCAATATCTAACTCTTTTTTTATAAGAACAATGCTTCATAGACAGCTTATTATGGTTACGCTGCAGGTTTCCACCATGACAGCATGTAATAGACCGGTGGCCCAGGCATTTCTCTAACACACATACATAACTCCATGGAATTATAAGCTCCCCTTTCATTTCACACCGACGACATCCATAGACAAAAGAGCATGATATCAACTAGGTACAAAGTACAAGTGCAATGTTTAAAGCGTTCCCCATGACAGCATGGTTATGCTAATCCCCAACATAAAAGTGCAAGCATATACAACATAGACGACACAATGGTTCAAGTTTATTAATGGCAAGAAAAGTAAAGTGTGCCATCAAGTTCGTGAGATCTTTAATCACTAGTTTTCTCATAATAAGTTTAATTCAGAAGGTAGATAAAAACATGAATATACTTGGAATAGCAAATGCTAATAGGTAGGTATGGTGGACTCTTTGGAATAACTTGGTTTTAGGAGTTGGATGCATGAGTGGAACTCATACTTGGTTATGGAGGCTAGCAAAAGACTAGGAGCGACCAACTAAGACAGCAATAATGGCCATAATCATGCAAAGAGACAAAACATCATTAATTAAACCATAAAGTTATATTACAAGTCGAAAACTAAAGGATCATAAAGGCTATGGTGACTTGGGATAGTCATAACATGGTGTGAGCATGTGCCAAGTCAACCCAAATAAAGCATCAAAGGAGAATACCACAATACTATGCTTTAATATGCTAAAACAACGCATGATTCTTCAAAGGCACATTAATCAATCTCAATTATTTATAACAAGTCATGCTACATCAAAGATCACTAAGCATAAAGACAAAAGAATATCAAGCATGGCATGACAAAGCATAGGCCATAGTCAAAAACAAGCTCTCTTTACCACTTAAGCATGAACTTTCCTACTCTTTCCAATCCAAACCAAACTATTTGAAAACCAATGTATGAAAGAGGGGGTCCAACCAATTTATTCAAGCAAACTAAGAAAACCAAGCAAACTAAAACCAAAAACAAAAATGAAGACGCTCCAAGAACAACAGAACTGTGCATCAAACAATAAAAATTAAGTGTTTGGAAGAAACCTGGGATTTTTATTGATGAAGAAGGGGATGCCTTGGGCATCCCCAAGCTTTGACGCTTGTACTTCTTGGATATTTGTTGGGGTGACACGCGTGGAATCCCCAAGCTTGAGCTTTAGTCCATTCTTCATCTCATTACATCATTCTCTCCATACACCTGAAATTTTTCCTTGATACAAAACTTCACACAATCTTTATTAGCAACATTAGTGCACTCAAGATAATAAGTCTTTTGGTTCAGTTTCAACACCAATAAAACTTCCATTAAAACACAAGATACTGTAGCACTTCCCTCAAAAAGGTCAATTCCCCAAAGAGAACCCAAAAAGGAACCAACAACAAGCAAATGCAAATAATGGCAGAAATCTGTCAAAACAGAACAGCAGGTAAAAACCAATTTTTTTGAAGACCTTCTGTTGCTCAAATCAAAAAGTGTTAAACTAACTAAAGTTAGATAACAACATGGGTAGAAGCACAAAAATTCACGCCTCAAAACAACGTACAGAGATTTTACACGAATATTTACGGTGAAGCACAAAAATCTGTTTCGGGACAGCAACTTTCCCAAGCATTACTTCTCTCTCATTAGAGGTTACTCTTGGAACAAAAAGCAAATAAAAAGAATAATGAGTGGTAATTACTGAAGCAATAACTTCCAAGACTCATCTAAAACTTTTGGGTTATCTCCCAATAAGTACTTTTCTTTAACGCATTTAAGTTAGGCATAAGAAGCAAGAAAAAAAATCAAGTGTTCTCAAATGAAGAAGCATTAAGAGCAAATTTTGTTTCCATAGGAGAGGCAAAAGAAATCTTCTCTCTCTTCTTAGGGAAGTGTGCTATACCTTTCTTGAGTGGGAGTTAATATTTAATGGTGCCTTCTTTCATATCAATAATGACACCAACAGTTCTAAGAAAAGGTCTTCCCAAAGTAATAGGACAAGAAGCATTGCATTCAACATCCAAAACATAGAAATCAACAGGGACATAGGCATTGTTAACCATAATAAGAACATCATTAATATTCCCCATGAGTTTCTTTTTAGCATTATTGTGGGGCCCCCGGATTAATCCTCCGAGAATCCCTGTTATGCATACAACCACGATCCCATGATCAGTTAGTCGTGGCACATAACTGACAAGTATCAAAGTAAACATCCAATACATAACGAATACATGTCATACCTTATTTGCCAGTAAGGCTACATCGATCAATATCAGCGGAACTTCATTAAGCGTAGATCCCAAGCCATGCCTTAACCTACAGGCAACTAACTGGGACAATGTCCTAGCTCGCATAGTCGTCAACGTCACCTTCTTCTTGATATCTGACCAAGTTAATAGCCAGGGACAATGACAATGAGTACTTTGAATGTACTCGGAAACCACCTTAAGATAACAGTAATAGCAAGAGGATATGCATTATGGCGGTGGTAGTAGGAGGGCTCCAAGAGAGGTTCTTTTCTCAATTAGTTTCTCTTGTAGATATAACATCTACATATCTTTGTTGAAAACCTTTGTAAACATTTTGGAAACCTTTTGAAAAGTTTTGAAAACATTAGGACTGGGTCCCCATTTGTTCCTTTCTTCCGGTCGTCCCACGACCAAACTCCTTTCTTTCCCTTCCGACCATCCCATGGTCAAAACCTTTCTCCTTTCCGACCATCCCATGGTCAAAACATTTCCAAAGCCTTTGCTTTTCCGAAATCCTTTTTGAAATCAAAACCAGCACCGCTCTATAGCAATCTTCCCAACCGTCCATGACCGCGAACACGGCTATTCGAATAGATTTACACTCTGCAGAGGTTGCACACTTTACCCACACCATTCGGGTACACTGCCCTGATCTACACCGATCGTGGGTCGAGTAACCGATCAAGACTCTCCGGATGCCCACACCAAAATAAGTGCCTACCCTATGAGTGTTGTTCTCCTCAACACCGGGACGTCGGGTACCGAGGACCAACCGGAGTGCATTTTGCACTTCCCAAGTGTGCGCTTTCAATGAGGGGCTCATAGTAACGCGTGGAGGCCCGCAAACCCTTTGTTCCTTCTCCAGGTCGATGTCCCACATGGACCCTTATGTGAGAAGGCCCACCCTCCAGGGATTTTTAACCCCTGTAGTTGTTGCGAGGCAGCTTATACCAGAATAGACAAACATCAAATCTAGCCCTGTCCCATTCCAGAGTAATGTGGTTGCACATGGTTAATTGTTCTAGCAAAACTGCAATGAACCGGGTGCGTTTTTGTAACCTTTTTCCTCCATCTTTCCTTCAGCATTTTGTAAAACAAAACCTTTTTCTTTCTCAACATCTCTTGGGAGGTCCCACCTCACCAAGGTTTTATCATAAAACATTTGGTAAAACTTTGTCGGGGTCTTCCCATCCTACAGCTTTGCTTCGGCTAAATCGGGGTCTCCAAAGGGTATGGTGTATTACACCATCTACCACACCAGGGACAAGTAGGTGTCATAAAGGGGGTTGTACTTAATAGTACAAAAGTGTAATAGTTTGGAGGAGCCAAACCACTACCATATATATATACTTCAACATATAGTAAAACAATGCAGTTTTAATAAAAAGTAGATAAAAAACATGCATGAGTAAAATAGTAGGACAAGGCTTATGAGCAAGAAGGTGGCTTGCCTGATGATCAGCAATATGGCAATATGTCCTTGGACTTATTCTTTAGATAACCAAGAATTCCAATACCAATAATAATAAGACCTCTTCTTCTCGGCGTCAATACAAGCGCAACTATCATCGTCATCGAGTATACATGCAAACAAGTAAGGCCACAATCAAAACAAGGCATACAAGTGGACATTCACACAGCAAGAAAGTGGACAATACAAGTATAATATTCAGTAGGTTTTGAGTGGTTGGGTTTAGAACCTTTGCAAAAACCCTATTTGCAGTGGTTGGATTTCCTTTATTCGGGAAATGGTCAAAACCACTAATGAAGGGGTTTGGGGACCAAGGCCTGGGTAAGTATGTTATCAATATGCAAATATGATACCATCAGGTAGGTATTGACAAAATAAGGCCAACAAAAGTGGTTTCACTATTTTATCACTTTTCTTTAATTTCTTATGAATATTCTAGTGATAAAAGATCTAGTTTAAGGAAATAATTCACCAGAAAAGTTCTGGAGCTCCAACAATTATTTCCTTGGATGGTCAGGTAGAGTTTGATATATTGATTCACTGAGAGTTGGAATCATGTAAAATTAATTACCAGAATGCCCTCTGGAAATTCCCAAAGTCAATTCTGTAGCTGTTTTGTTGTTTTCACCAAATTCATTCTACAGAATATTTTGATAAGATTCCAAGCTCAAATGATAGGTATTTTGAATACATTTCTATAAAAATAGGAATCACCCAATTTGGATTTGTAAAACTTCTTTAGTGATTTTTCTACTTGAAATACCCTAGACGGAGATGATTAATTCACCAAAATTAAACAGAGCCTCAATAAAATTTGATCTCTTGGATTTTGATGGACCTTAGTGTACCATATTACTGAGAGTTGGAATCAACTCAGAACGGGTTATAGTTTGGCTTGAGGAATTATGTAAAGTCAATAAATAGTTGTTATTGTTATTTTTACTGAGGTAAAAATTGGGTTCACCTTGACATGATATAAAGTCTAAGTGGTAGGTATAGCAAATACCATTCACAGAAACTTTGATCCATCCAATTTGGATAAGGCTAGATCATAGAGAAATTTATTTAGTGTAAAAGATACATTTTAGTGGATATAATGCCAGTAAATAATGAAAATTATTTTTGGCAAGTGACCAGTTCTGAGTGTTGCAAAAAACACTAAGGTACTTGATAAGAATTGTGATCTGGACAAAAAGTGCATTTTCCATTTTTATTTCGATTTAAACCAAGGAGCAAGATTCAGATCTAGAGATCAAAAATAAAAACTTTGCACCGGACGGGCCGAATTTTGAGCGGGACTGGGCCGAGAGGGGCAGAAACGGCCCGCCTCAGTGTCACCACAGGCGGGAGGCCAGGGTTCAAACCCGCCAAGGGGACCCCATCGGTCAGCGGCAGTAGGGGCCGAACAGGTATGGGCGAACAGGGGCCGTTGGATCGAAGGGAGATTGACGCTAGGGAGTCGTCTTCTCCAGCGAGACAGGCCTGGCGGTGGCTGAACCCTAGGATGGTCGGGGGTGGCGCCATAGCTCACCTGAGGGCGCGGAGGGGCGCTGGGGAGGCTCCAGGGCAACGCGGTAGTCCGCGACGAGCCCGGGGATGGGCGGCAATGGTAGGTACTGCCTCGGTAGGAGCCTCGTGCGAAGACGGTGGCGGTGCACACTCGATAGCTCATCGAAGCCGCTTCTAGGGAGCCTGCATGTAGAAGAGGAGGGTCGGGGTTGTTAGTGTTGGCTCCGAGGAGGCTAAAAATGCCAATACAGAGAGTAGAAGAGCGGGAGGGAGACCACCAAGTCGGTTTCTTGAAGAAAACCGAGAGGAGGAACTCTCCTTCTCCTAGCCGAGACAGGTGCTGGGAGGAGCTCTGGAGCTTGGGGAAGGTAGATCAGGGGTAGGGGGTTGCAGTGAGGCCACATGCAAGTGGAGGGGAGCAGGGGAAAAGGCACCTCGAGCTCGAGCTCAAAAATGGCCGAAAATGGTGGTTCTTCTTCTTGTGGCTAGAGGTGAGGGAAGGAAGGGATGGGGAGCTCAGGGAAGGTGAGTTCTGGGGAAAGGAGTGAAATGAGGGGGCAGAGGCAAGCTGGATAGCGTCTGGCCTATTTAACTCGAGGGGGAGGGTGTATGGTGGAATATGTCCATGGGAGGGCAGGGCAGGTCCATGGCCTCCCCATTGGGTGCTGAGAGCGGTGGAGAGGGGTGTGGGGTGTGATGTGTCGTGGAGAGGGTCCAGGAGGGAGGGGTGGGGCTGCTGCCCATTAATGCCCAAGATTTTTCAAGTTATGGGGTCCCTCTCTTTCTCTCCATTCCAAGAAAAAAGGACAAGTGTCTAGGGCTTGCTACAGTGGTGTCGACCTGGGGTGAGAGGTGTGCTGTGGAAGTTTGGCTGATCCAAAGGGTTGAGGTTTGATGGGGTTTTGATTTGAGGTTTTGCTTAATGTGCAAAATTGATCAAATAGGTGGTTATGAAGAAAGTCCAAAAACTTGCATCGGACAAGATGAGTAAATGGTACTAGGAGATAGATGAGGTTAAGGGACCTCTCTAGGAATTAATTGGGATTTTTCAGAGGATTTTAAGTCCACTTATAATCCTTTATTCATTAAGTGCAGAAGTAGTTTCTAGACTCACATTTGATATTTTTACATAGGACAAGGTTGGTTTTTGGTGTGAGAGCGTCCCAAATATGAATACACACTTAGGGGAATTTTCCCAAGATTTATTGGAAGATAAAAGTATTTAAAACAATTATTATTCCAATTCAGCCATTTAAGAGAATGGGCAAAAAGGAATAATAAAGCTCTTCAAAAATATTTATTTTTGAAGTGGGAAGATGGGGTATGATAGGTGGACCTCAATGAGCCAAAATTTGGGGAAGTGTTTTGGCAAAAACCAAATTTTCCTTTATGGAAGAAGTTTTGAGGTTTTTGTTGATTAAGGGGATTTAATAGGTTTTGGGTCAAAATAATTATGGATAATATTTGATAAATCTTGGTGATCAAGGTAGATGATGTAGAAAAGGTGTAGCAAGCATTTACAACCTTGGTAATTGGAAATCCAACTTGAATAGGATGGAAAACAAGGAGTTGTGGATCTAGGGTGATGTTATTTTTATACTACCAAAACCTTGTTGGATTTTGGAGCTCAGAGCTCACCTTGATGCAAGGGATATATGGATAGTTAGACCAAGTCATATAGATGATCATGGCAGAAGTATTTTCTCTTGGTTACATCTGAGGTGGTCTCGAGGTGATGGCAAACTTTGTTGAAAATAAGGCTGCCATACCAGATGAGTCATGATGCCCTATAAACCATGTGGGTTTAAGAAGAAAAAAGATCCGCTTGGAACAAGTGAAGTAGATGTTGATATACCTATATGAGTAGAACACATCCATGCAAAGATTTAGTCCATAGAAGGTTGGATGATGGTGTGAGCTTCTGTCAAAGTAGGCATGTTGACTAGATTTGCAGGGATAGTTATTTTCTTGCCTACAAAACCATCAAGAACAAGTGGGTTGGAAGATGATCTAACCAAGGGAAATAGTGGGCATTGGTAGTCCTTAGGATGCTTAAAAAGATGGTTCGAATGCATTTTCAAAAATGCACAAGGGTTGAGAAAAGGAGGCATTCAAAAAGGTGATGTTGGAACAGATTCCAGACTTAGCCAAATTTGGCAGATTTGGGGATTTTGACTAGAATATGAGTGGGGATGTTTTTGAGGGTTTGCAAGGTAGCAAAGCATCATCAAGAGGATGATGTTGAAGTGTAGATTGAGTATAAAGGATCCTTGCTTGATACTGGTCTTCATTGACTTAGAAGCTTCTAGAATTAGATCACTTCAGAGCTTATCTAGTTAAGGGTTTTGGATGATTACTTAGTAGCTAGGGATCAGATCCAGATTGTATTCATGCTTAGGGTGTGGTGATTTGGAAACATCTTGCTCCTAGGGATGAGATCCTAGATTAGCTCATACTATCTTCTAAGCAGACAAATCAAGCAGTAGATCAAGGCAATTCATCATACGAACAAATCAACTACTACTAGGGTTACCATCAAGTCTGACTTGAGGTAAGGTTGGGAAATTTGCAAAGGTTGTGTTTGTAATCAGGTGAGAGTCCTTGGTATCCTTACCAAGAGTATAATTCAAAAGTTTTAAAAAGAGGTTTTGGGAAACCTAGAGAGAAGGGTAGTTGAAGGTTCTGTCTTGAAAACATAAGGAGATTATAATAGGTTACTCTCCATAGTTTAGGGAAACAGAAGCTACTAAAATAGTTGGTTTGAAAAGGCATCTTGGCTCAGGTTTTGAATTCCCAGAACATTCGAGAATACGGAAATTAAGCCAAGACAATTTTGGGAAGTAGCTTTTGTCAACTGGTGTTGAGGTAAGGAGTATATCTTCTAATACACAATCATAATCATAAACATAGTCAAACAACAGGCAAACACTTCATCACTAAACAAGAAATTTTTTTTGTTCCCCCTAATTTTTGCATTCTGGACAACTAATCAGGGTTGCTGAAATGGGGATGTTACAATTATCATCAAGTGGGACATTCAAATAACAATCTTCCAATGGTGGCAAATCAAGCATATCATAAATCTTTCTAGGCATAATAGAAACACTACTATCAAGATCACATAAAGCCTTGAAATCAAAATCATTTACTTTCATATTAATGATGGGTTCCCAACCATCTTCTTGTTTCATAGGAATAGAAGCTTTATGTTTCATCTTTTCTTCTTTAATTTTTATGAGAGCATCAATAATGTGTTTTGTAAAGGCCATATTTATAGCACTAGCATTAGGAGTTTTAGCAAGCTTTTGTAGGAACTTAATAACTTCAGAGATATTGCAACCATCAAGATCAAAATCATAATTATCATCTAAAGTAGTAGAGCTATTGTTAGCTTTAGCACTAGTGGTAGTGATAGTAGAAACACTAATATTTCTAGCAATTACATCTTATTTTTCCCACTTAGCATGCAATTCAGCTAATAGTCTAACATTTTCATCAATTCTAACTCGTATGGCATTAGTAGCAGCAAAGGGATTATCAATAGTTTCAGGTTTAGTAGCCATTTTATTCAAAGAAGATTGCGCTTCATCCAATGATGCTATATTTCTTTCAGCATTAGAGAGTTTTTCCTCAATAGTTTTATTGATAGCCATTTGTTTACTAATAAAATCTTTGAGCATAACTTCAAGTTCAGAGAGAGCACTCCTATTATTGTTGTAGGAATTTCCATCAGCATTACCATTATTGGCAGGATATGGCCTATAATTATTATTACCAAAATTATTCCTCTAGGCATTGTTGCTAAAATTATTATTTCTTATAAAGTTCACATCAACTTGCTCTTCTTGAGCAACCAAATAGGGTAAGGGAACATGATTTGGATCAATATGAGCTTTCCCATTAACAAGCATAGACATAATAACATCAATTTTATCACTCAAGGAGGAGGTTTCTTGAACAAAATTTACCTTCTTACCTTGTGGAGCTCTTTCAGTGTGCCATTCAGAATAGTTAACCATCATATTATCCAGAAGCTTTGTTGCAGCACCCAAATTAATGGTCATAAAGGTACCTCCAGCAGCAGAATCCAGTATATTTCTTGAAGAATAGTTCAATCCTACATAAGAGGTTTGGATAATCATCCAAGCAGTTAGTCCATGAGTGGGACAATTCTTTACCAAAGATTTCATTCTTTCCCAAGCTTGAGCAACATGTTCATTATCAGATTGTTTAAACTTCATTATTTCACTTCTCATAGATATAATCTTAGCAGGAGGATAGTATTTTCAAACGAAAGAATCTTTGCATTTAGTCCAAGAATCAATACTATTCCTAGTTAGGGATTACAACCATTCTTTAGCATTTCCTCTCAAAGAGAAAGGAAATAATTTAAGCTTAATAATATCCCCATCTATATCCCTATGCTTTTGCATCTCAGAAAGTTCAACAAAGTTATTTAGATGAGCAGCAGCATCTTCATTACCAATACCAGAAAATTGTTCTCTCATAACAAGATTGAGTAAAGCAGGTTTAATTTCAAAGAAAGTAGCTTCAGGAACAGGTGGAGCAATAGGTGTGCACATGAAATCATTGTTGTTGGTGATAGTGAAGTCACACAACTTAGTATTTTCAAGAGTAGTCATTTTTTGTGTTTTTAATAAAGAAAGCAAACTAGTAAAACTATTTTTTTGTGTTTTTGATAAAGAAACAAGCAAACAAAGCAAAAATAAACTAAGCAAAACAAATAAAACAAAGTAAAGATATTGGTTATGAGGGACTCCCCTTGTGAAGATGTCCTTGACTCCCCGGCAACGGTGCCAGGAAAGAGCTTGATGGCCCAAGATATCTCGAGCTCGTTGGGGAACCCCAAGAGGAAGGTATGATGAGCACAGCAGCAAGTTTCCCTCGGTTATGAAACCAAGGTTATCGAACCAGTAGGAGCAAGGAAACACCTCCAAGGTGTTGTTGCCAACTTGGAATCCTGCACAACACAACCACAGAACTTTGCCCCCAACTTACAGTGAGGTTGTCAATCTCACCGGTTTTGCTGAAAACAAAGGATTAAACGTATTGTGTGGAAGAAAGTAAAGGCTTGCAGAAAGTAAAGCGATAAGCAGTTGTAGATTGATGGTAAAAGAAAGGACCGGGGTCCATAGTTCACTAGTGGTGGTTCTCCTTAAGATAGATGATATGTTGGGTGAACAAATTACAGCGGGGCAATTGACAAACATCGAGAAAGCATACATGCATATACTAATCAGCTTGACTCCTATGAGATTTGATTAGGCATTACAACATTATACATAAACTGTAATTCAACTGCATCTATGACTAATAATCCACCTTAAGGTTATCAGCTGCACCCCCTCCAGTATTAAGTTGCAAGCAATAGATAATTGCATTACGCATTGTGTGTAAAGTAAACAATACGATTGTTATATGAACAAAGGATTGTTGTTATCTACCTAGTAGCAATAACACATCTAGTACCTTAGAGATTTCTGTCACTTCCCCAGATTACTAGAGGCATGAACCCACTATCGATCATAAATACTCCCTCTTGGAGTTGCTAGCATCTACTCGGCCAAGATATCTACTACTAATGGAGAGCATGCAAGATCACAAATAACAAAGACATGATAGAATCAATAATCAATCTGAAATAGCATCTCAATATCCATCAGATCCCCGCAAACACAACATGTAGGATTACAAGTAGATGATCTTGATCATGAATGGAGCTCACAAGATCTAGACATGGTAGCACAAAGGAGAAGAACCAACCATCTAGCTACTACATGGACCCATAGTCCAATGATGAACTACTCACGCATCACACCGGAGGCTTGCATGGTGATGAAGAAGGCCTCCAGGGTGAATTATCCCCTTCGGCAGGGTGCAGGGAAGAGCTTCATATCCCTCCCGATCTAGGGATGGAGATGACGGCAGCTACAGACTCTTTCGTTGAATTTTGATCGGGTACTTAGGGTTTCTATATCGGAGGCATCTTATAGGCGAAAGGGGAGACCGAGGGGATGTCCTAGGTGGCCACACCACCCCCTGGCATGGGCCACGCCTGGCCGCGCAGCTAGGTGGTGTGGCGGCCCTCTGACCCCTCTCCATCTTGTATTCTGGCCTCGTGTCCCCCTCGGTGAAATACTGACTTTGGCTTTTGTCCCGTCCAATTTCGAGAATATTCATTTTCTGACTTTCCTGGAACCAAAAACAGTAGAAAACCTGCAACTGGCACTGTGGCATCTTGTTAATAGGTTAGTCCAAGAAAGTGTATAAAAATACTCCAAAGAGTGGGAAAAACATAAGAACATAGATAAAAACCAAG
This sequence comes from Avena insularis, assembly GCA_023614405.1. Lineage (NCBI taxonomy): Eukaryota > Viridiplantae > Streptophyta > Magnoliopsida > Poales > Poaceae > Avena > Avena insularis. The sequence continues at coordinate 239,501,521 of CM042692.1, read as the reverse complement.
CATGGAACATCAAAAATTATAGATACGTTTGCAACGTATCAGATGCTTACTGTGAGGACGCGGAGGTGAACTGAGGCCGGAATCGATGAGGATTGCGGCGGTCGGACCTCAAGAAGGACGTCACGATTGGAACTTCTGGGGCTTCTCCAGCACGAGCTAATCTGGGCAAACGAACAAGGAAGAGGTGGCGGTGCTGATGGTGTGCTCAGAGCTTCTAGGGGAGCTCTGGAATGGCTGGCTCCGGCGAGACCAGGGAGCTAGGGTTAGAGCAAGAGGAGGATTTGGGAAAGAAGAGGAAGCTAGGGTTCATCGACGGCGGCGTGGGGTTCTTATAGACGACCAAGGACGGTAGCATGGATCTTTGCACGGTCGACGGCGACGTGACTACCAGCGAGCGGCTTCGCCGCATCAGGAGGTCAACAGCGACACGAGGAAGACAACGCAAATAGAACGTTGAAGGGGTATGGGACGATAGCGGGCTGCACACAGGCCAGATGGGCTGTAGAAAACCTTGTGAGAGGTCTATGGCTGATGCTCACGATCATCAAATAGGTGCGAGGAGGATTGGGCCATGGGCCAGAAACTTATGTTCCTATTTTCCCCTTGTTCTATTTTTATATTCTGTTTTCTTTTCTCTTTGCAATTTCTTTCCCCACTCTATTTCTACAAGGTTTAAACATTTAGAACTCTGGTAGAATATTCAGAATAGTGTAAATATTCATTATAATCAATTCCCCTATATTATTTTGTTGTATAAAAAGGAAATACAACTATATGAGAGGTTCTCTTATTAAATAGAACAAATAAAACTTTGGCTTTAGGGATTTATTCCTTCTATAGAGAAAATCTTATAAGAATGCTTTTCGTTTTCAACATGATAGTGGTTATAGTAAAGATTGAAAATGTTAAATGATTTGCATAGAATAAATCCATACTTAACATCATTCAACAGCCACACTATATAGTGATTTTAAATTCTAAGGTTCTTAAAGTCTAGAATTTTCTTTATTCAAATTCCATTACAATTTCTTCATAACCATACCACTTATTTTCAAAGTATTCATGGATCACTTCTTGAACTGGTTGATCACTACTTTCTTAAGTGTGATTAATGTTTTGATAGAAGTTTATTCTATAATGATGAATAACCATTATCCTCCAGGTGGTATAAGTGATCTAAAAGCCCAGCAACATCTACTTAGGGTTTCGAATACCACACTTACTATAAACCCTAGAGGATACACTACCCTCAAGTTTATTAATGAATGTTGCTCGAGATCAAGGTTTAAGGATTGATCCTGAATTTATAATCGTGGATGATATCTCAACTTGGAGTGAAATATTGAGATTACTTCCTAATGAGATCATGATAGTTCTATTATTCTAGGTTTCTATTAGGGTTTAAGATAATAAAGCAGATAAGGCTTTCATCCATAAACACTCATCTGATTCTCTAATTATCTCTTGGAAGCTTCATTTATCCAATGGTTACCTAGGAATAGGAAATGGTTCCACTGTCAATTTGATTCTGGGGCTTTGGACAAAAAGTAGACATGGTTTATGTCATGGCTTGATATATTGCTGGTTAAAGTTTCTCAAGCACTCCTACCTTAATACCTCACCAAGGTTATCTTTAGATACGGAATCCCTTTCCTAAATATACTCTATATCTCTCTCTTATCTTATTCACAAAGATCACATCTTCCTGAATAAGTCAATCATATGACTCCACCATATCCATCATCATATGATGACATGGTCATACCACTTCAACAATGCTCATTCACTCTTCTCCTAGTATATATATACAACTTCCATTTATAAACTACCCTTAATGAATCCATCAATGCAGCTACTTCTAACTCCATCCATTAACTCCTTTAAATCCATCTTGCAACCACTTCCAAGGCTTGCGAGCTTACAGTTTTATCTATATCACATGTGATAACAATCCCATGGAATAGGTATGGTACTACTCCCCATAATACAAGTTTGTTCTTTTATTAACTTGGTTACACTACTATGCTCCCTACTACTCCATACAACTCATATTACATACTTCATCAAACTCTAGCTTGACTTCTCATAATCAAGCTAGATGATTCATTTTACTAGGGCTTTAACTAATTTGGTATACTCACAACTCTTCTTTACCAGATGGTCATCTATTCTCAAATAACTTGAGAATACTTACCACCATCCTTTGATCAAGCAAAGCTAGGCTTCTAATTGTCTAATCCAGATCTATCATCGGTTAAGTAGTGGACTTGTACTAGTTTCTTTGTAGAGTTTATCTTGTTAAGGAGACTTACTTGATATATATCTACTTGGCTTAACATGATTATCATTGGATACTCTAATACTACTAGCTTCCTCATGGCTCCATAATTACTATCTAAACTCTTGGGTTTAAACAATTCTTCTAGTTAACTTAAGAGTGAGTTATCTCCTCCAACATCAAATGGTTTGATCCCCACTAAGGATCTCATTCCATTGATGATGGCATACTTTATCATAACTAGTTCCTTCTCCTTATGAATTTACTCAAGGTCTTTGGAAGGTCAATATAATAGGTCAGAGCTAAGAATTAATAAGTTCTAGGTAAAGAATTGATCACTCAACATTGATGATCAGTTGACTCTAGGACTTGGTTAAATAGGATTTTCATTGATTAACATGACACTAAGGGTATGTGATGGATGGTCTTAGCTTGACTTCCCTTTCTACTCTATTTGTGATAAGAGTTAATGTTTAAGAACTACCATCATGCTCATGGTACAAATATCTATGGCAAGCAAGTGTATCAGGATTTAGTTATTGAGTTTTTTTACTTGGGTTATATACTTGACTTGGTATTCAGGGTTTGTGGTAGATAATACCTTGATATCCTCTTTAGATTATTAAGTATTCATCCTTGAGTTATTGCATGGAATACCATGTAATGATCTCTAGAAGATCAAGTACTCCTTATTAAGTAGCGTGTTGTGACTTTGTTTTATTACATTTGATCTACCATTAGATCAAATTATATTACCCAAAATAAGGTTTTAGCAAAGGTTATATTGAAACTTATCGCAGTCAACTTGATGGTGTACTTCAGTTCCACCAAGTTAAGAGAAGCATCAATCTGTTTAACGAGTTTTATTTAAAAGCGCGAAAATTATCTGGATTTTCTATGCATGAATGCAATGCACACACCTCATCTCAGCTTATTTCTAAGCTCTAATGTTGGGATGTTACCACACACATCCAATTGGTTTAATGAAAAGAACACACATGCAATGACATCTAGTGGATCCATGTGGTTTATGAAATGAACACTCATGGAGTGACATCTAGTGGATCCAATTGGTTTATGAAATAAAGACACATTCAGTGGCATCTAGTGGTTTATGAAAACAACACACATTCAAGTTGTTTCATGAAAAGAACACACATGCAAGTGGAATCTAGTGGATCCATGTGGTTTATGAAAAGAACACTCATGGAGTTACTCTACTGGTTTATGAAAAGAACACACATCCAAGTGGTTTATGAAATGAACACACATGCAATGACATCTAGTGGATCCAAGTGGTTTAATGAAAACAACACACATGCAATGACATCTAGTGGATCCATGTGGTTTATGAAATGAACACACATGAAATGACATCTAGTGGATCCAATTGGTTTATGAAATGAACACACATGCAGTGACATCTAGTGGTTTATGAAAATAACACACATCCAAGTTGTTTAATGAAAAGAACACACATGCAAGTGGCATCTAGTGGATCCATGTGGTTTATGAAAAGAACACTCATGGAGTTACTCTACTGGTTTATGAAAAGAACACACATCCAAGTGGTTTATGAAATGAACACACATGCAAAGACATCTAGTGGAGCCAAGTGGTTTATGAAATGAACACACATGCAACTTGTTTATGAAAAGAACACACCTGCAAGTGGCATCTAGTTGATCCATGTCGTTTATGAAATGAACATTCATGGTGGTCATTAGATCGCGTCTAATGGTGGCTGTTAGATCGTGTCTTCTAGAACGCCCGCCCCCGTGAAGAACTAGTTGTGTGATCCGATTGTTGCAGACCGTTCGATTGGGGTGCATGGACGAATAAGATGGTTCTGCGTAAGAGCGATCCACGAGTAGGCTATTTTGTGACATGATTGGTTGTGCTTACATTTTCACTTATATTAGTATTATATCCACTCCGCTATAGCCTACTAGTAATATCACAGAGCTCATGAGTGAGAATGTCTACTCCATAGCCCCCTCCTCCACCACACGTCACCATGCCCGGACGACGCCACCGGATTTCATGCAGCGTGCCCGGATGACAGCCACTGATTCTCGGGTCGCTACCTTCATCCTAAGAAATCATTTTACAAGCTTTTGAATTTATCTTACATATTCCTGCTATTCGCCGATCTAACTGTTGATCTTTTATCTGATTTCTCGACGAACTTCAGATGTGGGAGCTGCTGCAGCCCAAGAATCTGGAGATCTTCACGCGCAACTTCGCAGCGACGTTCCCGCTAGTGTGCTCCCACCCAGGATGCTTTCGCCGTTAGTCCTACCACGAGCTCCCGCTCCACAAGCTCGCGTGACCGCGCGGTAGCGTGCTCAACTGCGACGCACCGGCCTACCGGCAGAACTTGTCGTCCACCTTGCAGAGGAGCACTTGATCAAAGTGATTAGGATCTCGTACAGTCACGCCCAACTTCTCCAAGAGCAGGTGCCGTTCACTGACTCTGCACGCCGCCGTCTAATTTTCCAAGGGGAGGACACCTTGTTTTCATCCTCACCATCACCGCCAGCGTTCAGGGAACTAGAGTTGGGCCCACCTTTGTGTGTGCGGTATCTGCTAGGTCAGTATCGAGCTCCTGGCCCCTATACATGGTGCGCATGTGGGTGAACGCCCAGTCGCCGTCGTCCGATAGCAGGCTTGTGCTAGCCGAGGCGCCGAGCTGCCCGACGCTGCGGGAGGTGGAGTATGTGGACCTAAGGTCGATCCTATGTGTGCCATCTCAGTACCTTATCGGTGTTGGACCGAATAGGCAGATGCATTTCTACATTTGTATCGAGAACACCGACAGGGAAATGTAGTACTTATACTGTCATTACTGTTAGACTTAAGCGATGCTTCTCAGGTGCGTAGAGCATATGTGTTGTGTGAATGTACCCCAGTTGTAGTTTTTTAGTACTCCTTAATAATTCGACGAGTTATTGGTCCCATCAGCTTGTTATTGTTGTCACGTTGCAAAGTCCACTTGCTCTGGACAGACTGGCAATACCGCGTGCTCCTACATGTCAGTGTCACGTGTTACGTGGGCCCACCTACTAGTGTCACGCCCCCCTTACTTATCTTCCTTCCCCTCGAAGCCACTGTCCCCACTTCTCTTCCATCCTGCCACTACCGTCTGATGGTTGTAATCTAATTTTGTTGGTTTGTTTACATGTAATCTACATGGATCATGCAACATGCAAATGGCACATACACAATTTCTAAAGTGGAAGCACTTACAATCTGCTATTGCACATATTTCTCAATATAGCTCGCCAAACCCATTAGAATAATTGTACTCGCACTAAACACAACCAAAATTGCAACTAGCATAAACAACATCTAAACCCACATCACATCGGTGTCGTCGGAGTCCACCTCGATTGGTGACACCGCCGTGCCCTTCCCAGTGACGTCCACTCCCGCCCGTGGCTTGCCCTTTGCCAAGGAGACAACAATGGCGTTCTGCATTGCTTCGTCCCGTCATCCTCCACATCGAAATCGACAATGACTGGGTTGGTGTGGATCGAGCCCCGTCACGTCTGGCGGCTCCTGCTCGAGCTCGACACCGCATCAGTCCTTCTATAGGTAGGAGGGACCGAGCTCGGAGACATAGCATCATCACTCCGCTCAAGAAACCATGGCCATTTTATACTACGACGGTAGGATCTTGGGGTGGATCCGCCGCGGCGAGCCCGACCGGGAGCGGTGGAGCAGATGGATCTGTCGGCGTGAGCCATGACAAGTTCCGAGGGAGTAAGAGTGTGGGCCAGGCATGTCTGGTTCCTGAGCAAGGCCTCCTAGTGATATGTACGCGGGAAAGGTGCCAAAAAAATTTGTCCAATGTGCGTGAGAGGGCCTTTGAACCACGAAGGCGCGAGGTTTGGTTAACAAGTCAGCACGCTAGGTTCCCCACTTGTGAGCCGAATGTGGACAGTAGGATTCTGCCGGAGTTATTAAGTGGGGATAAATCACGCTTCACCACGCCACTACTCTGACATCCAAAGACTCCTCTTTCCTCTGCCCTCGCTCCCCACGCTCATGGCTTGCAGCTCATGTAGTTCGTCTCGGGCAGAATCAGGGTCGGCTCACCGCCGTTAGGCGGGTGCCCCCATCAGGTACTGGAGGACGCCCTACGATTACTACCCTGAGATGCTATGTTTGTGCAGTGAGAAGATGTCGAGATGGATTTCGTGGACCGATGAAAATACTGTAGGAAAATTCAGTAACTACAGCATCAGAGCAGTAAGTTCCTACTATAGGTATAGTGGTAACCCAGATCCGGAAAGCATAATGTAGTTCTTTTTTGTTTGCTTCGATCTACTTCGCAGGAAGGGAGGGGAACTAGCTGTGAAAAGTTTGTGTGGATCGAAAAGACACTGACAGGTTTTCACAAAGATCTTGTTCAGGATCTGTGTGATGCTGTATGGGACAAGAAAGAGGAGATTCATGCGTTGGAGCGAGAGATCTGGGAGCTTCACCAGGTGCAGGGGAAGGTAGGAGCAGGGAGGTGGTGAGACAGACGGGCTCAAGATTAGGCCAATTAGTCGAAACAATTTCCTCATTATCTGGGCATTATCTGTTGCCTTTGTAGTTTATGTTGACATGTCGTTGTCTAGCAGCTGAAATAAGTTGCTGCTTCATAGAGTGTAGCAGCCAGCTTAGAACTTGTTTTTTAGCTCAGAACCTTATCATAAGTGTAATGCCATTAGCAGGGATTTATTAAGCGCCTATAAATAATTCATGTTTGTGCTAGTAACATCCATCGATTTTGGAGACCCCTTAACCGCTCAGCTATCATGGTCCCGGTGGTGCGATTGTTCAGATAGTAGTGGCACAGTCAAAATTTCAGAATAACTAGTGGCCTCAGCCGTATCCAATCATCAAGCCGTGATACATTTTACTCCAAGTACGGGAGGCAGATTGTTTCGCCTGACAAGTTCCACGCACACAACTCCAGAGTTTAACCTAACTACATATATAGGTTCAAGTTCAATACATTATTAGACTTTTACACTTGTAGCCTTCTTCCTCTGCCTAGGTGCCAAGTTTCTTCCTCTTGCCTTCATTTCCACTGGCTTCTTCATTTCATGCCTTCTTCCTCTTACTGGGTGCTAATTTCCTTACCTTCACGTACCCTGCATCTCCAGGTCGAGAGAAGTCAGGCCAATCAGCACCAGAATCATGTCCAACATCATCACTCCCCTCGTTTGGGTTTTCTTCCCGCGGCAAAATCACTGAGCCGGCTGTCTTGTTTCTTACCTTGCGCTTCCTGTAAAAAAATAGTACAAGGATTACTACCTAATATCTATAGACTATAAAAAAATTGAATGTACCATCTCATACCTAGGTTTGGGAGCATTAAGGGGACAACCTGCTGCTCTATGGCCTATAAGATGGCAGGTCTTGCATCTGTTTTTACCCTTCTTGCTAGCACAGAAAGTTGATCCCTTCTTTTCGAGAAAATTCTTAAACCTATTCACCTGAGGTCTTCCTCTGCCCCTTTTTGTAACTGGCTGGCAAAGCTTGAAACTCAGTTGGACTTGAGGCCACTGAGTCTATACATGGCTCGACGGATCCAGCGTACCCAGCTCTAAACTTTTCCATAGAGTAGTAGTCAGACAAATACTGATCCAAATGTGGTAGAGTTCTTTTCTTCACCAAGAAGGCGAAGGCGTGGTCGCAAGGTTTCCCGGTATGCTACAACTCTAAGAAGGTGCATTCTCGCAGCTGGATGTTCACAACATCCCTTTTTCCACTCTTGGACATATCGACCACCTCACAGCTACTGCTGGTTGATGGGAGAACCCTAAGATGAGCAAGTCCTCAGCTTGTCTTGTGCAGTTGATGTAGAACAGGTGGTAGCATATGTCCTCTAAGTCTCCTACCAATCTCTCTCCTTATATTTAATAGCTTCATGAGCATACCACGTATGTTGTCCATCAAGATATGAACATGACGCACTTTGATGTCCTTCACCTAGTTATTCAGGCACAAGGTTGTTGTTTATGTAATCAAATTTGATGTCAGCGTTGAATTGACTCCTCTTCCATAGCTACGAATGATGGATGGCTAAGTACTATGGAAGTTCAGGGGCTTCCGCAAAAATCTTGCACATGAAATATTCGCTGCTACTAGCTATTTAAGCTCTAGTAGGAGGAAACATGTAACGAAATACGCTGCCTCTGTAGTGTGAGTATAAGTTGAGCATCATATGCGCATGGCATTCTCTACCTTCAGCTCGTGGGAACACCTCCATCACTACATTCGCCAGCCCTTTGCATGCATCCGTGGATATAGCCAATGGGTCCATGGGGCCTATTGATCTCCTGAGCTGCCTCATAAACCAGACCCAGTTTTCCTCTGTTTCTGTTTCAAACAACCCAAATGCCACTGGGAACATCCAGTTGTGACCATCAAGATTTGTGGTAGATGGCAGGTAGCCTTTCCATTTGCCAGTTAGGATAGTGTTGTCTACACTCAGATATGGCCTACAACCAGCCTTGAATCCCTGGATGCAAGGTTTAAGCGCCATGAAAAATATTTTGAAATAAATTTTACCACATACTGATTCGGTGTCAATCTCCACAACACTCCCCGGACACCTTGCTTATACCTCTGCCTTGAAGTTGTACAGCATCCTGAAGCTATTGGTCCAATCCCCGTGCAAGACCCTCAGAGCTTTCTCTTTACCTTTCTAAACCATGTAATACAGTAGGACAATGTTGTATTTAGAATCGAGGCTAGTCTGAATATTCTTCGCGGTCTCCTTAGGGCCATTCTTTAGTATGGACATAGCTTGTATAGCCACCCACTCCGTATTAGCCATTGAGGATTTCAGTTTGCTGCTTGTTAGACACATGTAGGGAGGGCCCATTTTGTTCACCTACAACACAGATTCATTTAAAATATAAGCGGAGTCGACTCGTTGCTAGAAAGATCTTGCACAAAAATTGTAGTTATAGAGTGAAAAGAGAGAAAATTCAAATGGTTTGCTGCATTCATTGTCCCAATACCCTAATTGCCTTCGACGCATATAAGGCTGTTGCTATGATCCTCCATGGACAATGTACCTCAACCTGTCCATTCCTCCATGTTAACCTGCAAACAACCTCATACCTCTGGGCAGTGTTCTTCAGTCGATGAACGTCAAACTCCCCCTTGATACAAAAATGCCAGAATGACATCCTAAACTCATGCATGCTCCTGAACTCGGTGCTGACCAAAATTATAGGATACTTGTGGTCATGTTTCATTTCTTCTACTTCAACACCCAAATCATCGACTGGAATGCCAGCCTCATCATTAAGTTCCCCATCTATTTCATCATCACCAGATTCTTGATCCTCTACAGTGCACTCTTCTTCATCTGATTCAGAATCTTGGCCATCGTCTCTAATGCCTAGTACTACGCACATAATATTGACTCCCATGGGTGGGGTTGCACCATCATCTCCACCTGGATGGACCAGAAAATTGCCCCAATCTACCTCACCGGCAACTCTGTTTTCTCCTAGACACTCTGTTGGTTCTACTGCAACCACATGGGTTGGTCTTACATTTGCACGCGTCTTAGGTTCTTCAGTAGACAAACAACAGTCATAATCTATTTCATCTTGACTGTACAGAACCCTCTTGCTCTTCTTGTTTACATCCTCCTTCCTGATGTAATATTTCTTGATGGTATCAGTAGGGCTTGACATCTGCGTTCCATTCCCCATCGAACTAGGCTTCTTGCTGTTGCTCTTTTGTGTGATCTCCTTCCTGCTTCCCCTCATGGGTGTTGGCTCCAGGGTGCTGCCATTATTGCCTGACCTCTGCGGCGTGTTCTTCTTCGAATTATCCCTTTTGATGCTACTATTGGGCATTTTCTCCTTCGTGTTGGCATTATTGCGTGACCTCTGCGGTGTGTTCCGCTCCAAATTAGCATTTTTTTCTGCTACCACTGGGTGTGGTAGCCTCCATCCTGGCCATCTTCGCCTTTTTGCTACCACTCCTGGGAGTGTTCACCACCGTGCTCGCCCTCTAAGAGTTTTTGCTACTACCATACAGTGTGGCATTTTGACTTGATCTTAGGGGTCTACACTGCGGTGTGGTGCCTTTTTTTGTGCGAATGTTGGGCGTCCTCTTCTCTGGCATGGTCTCCTTGGTGATGTTCTTTTTCAGGGTGCCCTTTGTGGGGATGCTCTTCCTTCTCCTCTTTACGATGCTCCTCTATAAGACTCTCCTCTGTTCAAAGCTACCCTCAGTCGCACAATCCACAGTGATGCCATGGATCAGGTCACGCATGCCTTCTACAAGTCCATCATCTCTATTATCGAAATCCAATTCATCTCCAACCATTTGCACTATCAAGTGGATGTACACTTCACCTCTATAATGTTTCCTTGTAAACGGTACGACTAAATCACTGGTATCTTTCAGTTTTATAGCCTTTTTGCTCTTGTAACCAAAATATACCAAATGTGCTACCAAGGAGGACCCCCATAGCACCTTCACATGTAACGATGCCATCAGGTCAGATAACTGTGTCACTTTAGGATCGTATATGCCAAGGATTACATCAAAATTGTCATAGAATTTTTCAGTGCCATCATCTAATTTTGCAACTTGTCATTTTGTTGCTCATTCCCCTTAGGCCGAAGTGTTTGGCCTCGGAGCGCCCGCTCATGCTACTTCTTGACACCGATACAAACGATTACTTTGCCATCATCAGGTTCTGCAGGATAGAAACCTCCAAGAGGTTTGAGTGGTGGAGCAGCACCATCAGACCTAGCCATAACGCCACTGCCACCATCACCAGCGTCATCATTAGCTGGAGCAACCTCGGAAGAAGTACCAGGACCAGGAGCAAGGTGAGGGCCCTTAGCAGCGGGAGCTACAATACTTGGTGGATAGGCAGGGCCATGGCTAACGGCAGCTACAATAGGAGCAGCTGCTGCCACGCCACATCGATGATCAGGAGCAGTTTCCACAATAGCAGTGTTTCGAGTGCAAGCAGAGTCCAGACCATGAGCTAGCTCTAGACCAGTAGCTCACTGAACCTGAGCACGGGTTCAAGGAGGACACAAGGCAGCAGCCTTCGGAAGCCTTAGTTTGCTCAACAGCGGCATGGATTAGGTCAACAGTGGCCAGATCAACAACAACACAGGGACGACCAGTACCAGCAGATTCCAGAGCAGGGGTTTGCACAACTTGAGCACGATTTCAAGGAGGAGGAGCACACAAGGCAGCATTCTTGGCAACAACAGCGGGGCAGCCTCCGGGAGCCTTAGTTTGCTCAACAACGGCATGGATTGGGTCAGTAGCAGCCGGAGCAACAACACCACAGGGACGACCAATACCAGCAGATTCCCTAGCAGAGTTTTGCACAACTTGAACAGGGTATCAAGGAGGAGCTGCACATAAGGTAGCGGTCTTGACAACAATAGTGGGGCAGCCTCTCGAAGCCTTCGTTTTCTCAACAGCGGCATGGATTGGGTCAGCAGCAGCTAGAGCAGCAACACCACGAGCACGACCAGTACCAGCAGATTCCAGAGCAGAGTTTTGACAACGGCAATGCGGGGACTCCTACGAGGAGGTTTCTTGATAGAAGCATGGCACGAACGAGGAACCACATTTTTCTCAATAGCAGCAGGGGTTCGAGTTAGACCACCCTATCCAATAATAGTTGGGCGACTCCCAGTAGTAAGAGCTTCCACATCCAGTATTTTACAAATCAACATAACCACGTGAAGCCCAACAAACTGTTTCATCAACCCAATTAGCTGATTGTCACACACTATAGTAACCGTGAAGCCTCGTTCATCCATGAAGCTGAACCGTGCAGTCTGCTCCGGCCCCATTTCAGCATGTTCATGCACAGCAGCAGCCATACCAGGGATAGTGCATAACTACGCAGGTGCTACTTCCATCTTCAGACTGCGAGTTTGATTCCACTTGCTCTTCCCATCTGCTAATTTAATGTGGTAGCCGTAGAGAGTGACCACAACCGTGTATTTGGCTTCAGCGGAGATCCTACTTGACAGAAAATTGGGGACAAAAGATAAGAATTGTTGGTCGGCATTGTACTCGCAAACAATTCTAGGTTCAATCTATCTCTGTAATGCCAATAGCCAGCTAGCAGTTATAGATAGTGCGAATAGCAAAGAGAAGAGTAGCTCACCCGCAATTAGCCAGAAGTACTTCTTCCTCGGCAATATGATCTATGATCCTTCGCGCTGCTCAGCTCGTCGGTGGTAGAGGCGGGCTCGAGCGTCACAACGGCAGGCACGACATTCAGCATTGGAGCTCGGGATCAGCGAGTAGGCACAGCAACTTGGCGCTGGAAGTCAAATGCCCGAAGGGATCATTCTGGTTGGAGGGGCATTCCGACACCGACAATGCTAGGGTTCATGCGAAAGGAGGGCGTGGATTTGTGAATTTGGTCAACACACCAAGGACGCCAGTCACATATTACGGACATATCACAGAATGTTTGGATTTGGTAGAGGTGATATGAGTTTGCCTCGAAATGGCCCCTCTCGGTAGTTGGCGGCCCAACATTTCAAAACGTGGCAATTTCAGGCAACTTAGGTACCACGATGCACTCGCCCAGGAACTTTCGGACCGCAAACCAACAAGCCCAATAACGAGGATGCAACGGTTGATGGTTAAGTGGATGATATCTTGTCCTCTAATGATCTGTGTAGCAGCATGGATGATGCCTTCCTGCTAGTTCCTCCTCCAGATCCCTTCCAGAGGTAACGTTTCGGTGTTTCTGGTATCTTTGAATGTTGATCTCAGATCTGTCTATGCTAGGTGAAAGTATTTGGTAAGGCGATGCCAACGGTGGTCTGTACGGGTGGGTGGTACGGACGGGTTCCGCCCGTTCATCATTGACTTCATATTTCGGGATCCTGTGAAAAAATTGCATAAAATATGCGCGCAACCGTGGTAAATACCAAAATCGTACCACTTCTCATGCAAAAACATAAAGTAAAAAGGCTTCAAATATGCACTCATCACTATGGTATCTTTGGCCACATGCTTTTGTGCATAGAAATATAATTATATAATCCATCACCATTTATCAGGAGTAAATAATAGCGCTAGATTGTTCTGTCTCAAACTTCTATCCATGTCGTTCCAATTCTTTTTGGTTGTGGGATGGATGCTGAAAAGACACGCGATGACATCGCAACAGGCCCTGCTATCTCATGAGGTGCGACCGACAGCGGGATAGGGCGAAGGATTCAAGACCATAGGTTGGTGTCGTGCGTGCTGTTATACCCTACGTCGCAAACGGTGGGCCCATGTCACGCACCACGCTATTGTAGATAGGTAGCACCGTGCTCTGTGAGAGGCGTCCCAGGGTCGACAATGCTCTACACCTGCCGGGTGGCGGGACCCACCCAGAGCCGACATGGTGTTTTGAGCCCATGCCGGGTGCGGTTTAGCGCGGACATGGCCTGGCTCAACGCCTACGTGGCGTTGTGGGCCCATATCGGCCGCGGTTTCTAGCAGACGTAGGGCCCACCCAGTGTCGACGTGGTGCCATAGCCTCTATGGTCGAGAGCCCGGCTGGCATCATTGACGGTAGACATGCATGTGTTTTCGTGGTGATATCGTACGGTGGGTCCCATTAATAGTCGAGATAGCGGCGTAGATGGTAGGCGTCTGTGCGTTCATGCATACATCTACGGTCTGCCTGACAGTGCCATCCCTCGTCGTCTGATCATTCTCACAGACGCAGTCGAGCTAGCATCTTCTGGGGTACGTGATGGTGGGGCCCATGTACACAGAACCTCGACGGCACGACCATCGTTTAGACTATGAAAGACTCCTCCATCTCCGTGTTTTCTCGCATTGATTTAGCTGGTTCGTCTTACCTTGACTACACTTCATGCTAGAAGAGACACCGCCTCGTCCCTCAAATGAAGGCTCATATCCGGCGCGTTTGGGGTGGCGGTGTGCTGCTCTATAGCACGGTGAGCAGCAGAAGAGTAGGTTTGTTTCACAGTAGGTACAACATAGATGTAGCCAATGAAGCATGTCTACGGACTTGAGTCGGTGACATGTCCTCTGCCCGGATGTATGTGTGAACACCATCAACAGGGAGAAGAGGGAACCACTACGATCGGTTGCACAGCATCGATGCAAAGCCCGGAGACATGAGATGGCTTCGTGGTGGAGCTATCTTGATATGGGGTGGCCCGATCTTCTCAGTAAGCGGATGGAAATGATAATGGTGGATGATAGATAACTAGCCTGTAGCTATGAACTCTCCCGCTCGATCCCTGATGCCAATGCAACAGCTCTCGAACCTTGTAGGATATTCACAACACCACGCTCTTACGCACGCAGTCGTGACCATGAACGGTAGTATGCAATCTACTAATTCCCAATGGAACAACAGATCACACTCAATTATAGTTGGTAGATTCGAACACAGGGTAATTCCAGAGGTTCTATGAAAGAAACAACTCCAAAATATTTTAACGTGGTCTAAACCCTAACTAGAGGTCATCCCATAGCTTATAAGGGAGGCTGGAGCAACCAGAAACCAAAACTAAACGCAAACGACTCAAACTGATACAAACCGACTCGGACCAGATTCGGTCGGCGGGTGGACACTCCGGTCGAAATCGGCCGGACAGTCCGGTCAAGCCGGACACTCCGGATGAAGTGTGCCGGACAGTCCGGTCTGGCCGGAAACTCTGAAGTTTCCGGGTGGCGTCCGGGTAGTGTCCGAACTGGCATACTGAATGTCCACGCCAGTTCGCCTCTCGACCAGGCCGGACAGTCCGGGTGGATCTGGCCGGACACTCCGGTCATGGCAGATCTTTTCGCCTTCGTCTTGATGATCTTCTCTTGCGCCTTCCTCCCGCTCCTCCCTCGCGCATCCTTGGGCGATCATCATGTTGGGCTTCTCTTGTAGCCCTTCTCATCCTCGCGCCATGCTTGTTTCTCCAACGAACCTGATCATACATAAATGCATAGACTTAGGCAGTATAAAGTTCTCATCAATCAAAGTACCGGATTCGTTTAGGAGTAAATTCACCTGTTGTTCCAGTAGCTTAGCACAAGCTCTTGTAATAGGTCCAATTCTAATCTCATTGGACTGATCCTTTCTTGCAACAGTTGTAGCATCTTCAGTAGTCATTGGGGTAGGTGTAATTGTAGGGATGTCCTCATCATCTCCCCCCCTTCAAAAGGCGTCGACCTCGACGCTCCAAGGTCTTCTCCAGCATATGGTGACAAATCAGCAACGTTGAAGCTATTGCTAACTCCACCAAACTCCTCAATAGGTATATCAACCGAGTAGGCGTTATCATTAATCTTGGCTAACACCTTGTAAGGACCAGCACCACGTGGCTTCAATTTTGACTTTCGAAGTAGTGGGAACCTATCCTTACGTAAATGCACCCAAACCATATCTCTAGGCTCGAACAACACTTCTTTCCTTGCTTGATTCCTTGCAGCAGCAATGGTCTTGCCTTTCTTCTCAATAGCCTCTCGAGTCTTCTCATGTATTTTCTTCACATAATCAGCACGTTTTGATGCCTCCATATCAACTCTCTCATGTAATGGCAGAGGCAACATATCAAGTGGCGTCAATGGCTTGAAACCATACACCACCTCAAAAGGACAAAGCTGAGTAGTTGAATGCACAGCCCTGTTGTAAGCAAACTCAACATGTGGCAAACACTCTTCCCACTCCCGCAGATTCTTTTTAATCATGGTCCTTAGTAGCTGTGATAATGCTCGATTCACCACCTCCGTTTGACCATCTGTTTGGGGATGACATGTAGTACTGAACAGCAACTTCGTTCCTAGCTTCCCCCATAAGGTCTTCCAAAAGTAGCTCATGAACTTCACATCACGGTCAGAAACAATCGTCTTTGGTACTCCATGTAATCTCACGATGTCCCTGAAAAACAGGTTAGCAACATGCGACGCATCGTCGCTTTTGTGGCAGGCAATAAAATGAGCCATCTTAGAGAACCTATCCACTACCACAAATATAGAATCATGACCTCTCTGAGTTTTAGGTAGACCTAGCACAAAATCCATACTAATGTCTTCCCATGGAATAGTCGGTGCAGAGAGAGGTGTATACAAACCGTGAGGCTTCAGCTTAGATTTTGACTTGTGGCATGTAATACATCGGCTCACAAATCTGTACATATCACGCCTCATCTTGGGCCAATAAAAGTGATCAGCAAGCATGAGTAATGTCTTCTCACGCCCAAAGTGACCCATCAAACCACCAGCATGTGATTCCTGCACTAAGAACAAACGATTCTGGAATACATAGTTTGTTAGATCGAAACAAATATCCATTATGTATATGATACTTATCCCATGCGTTTCTAAGAGCACACAAACGATATGGTTCAGCAAAATCATGGTCAGTTGCATAAAGTGCACAAATAGCTTCTAATCCAGGAATTTTAACATCAAGATTGGTTAATAGCATGTTCTTCCTATATAGAGCATCAGCAACAACATTCTCTTTTCCCTTCTTATAGTTAATGATGTAAGGAAAAGACTCAATGAACTCAACCCATTTAGCTAATCTTCTGTGCAAGTTTGATTGAGCTTTCAAGTATTTCAATGCTTCATGATCAGAATGTATGATGAATTCTTTTGGCCACAAATAATGTTGCCAAACCTCAAGTACTCTAACAAGTGCATACAATTCTTTATCATAGATAGAATAATTCAAACGAGCACCAGTCAATTTCTCAGAAAAATAAGCTATAGGCCGACCCTCTTGCATCAAAACGCCACCTATGCCTATACCACTAGCATCACATTCAACTTCAAATTGCTTCAAAAAATCAAGTAATGCAAGTAATGGTGCAGAAGTAAGCAAACGTTTTAATGTATCAAATGCAATGTCTTGAGCCGCGCCCCAAACAAAAGGAACACCTTTCTTTGTCAAATCATTTAATGGTGCAGCAATGGTGCTAAAATCTTTCACAAAGCGCCTATAGAAACCAGCGAGACCGTGGAAACTATGCACTTGACTAACATTCATCGGAGTAGGCCAATTCTGAATTGATTCAATTTTAGATTGATCTACCTCTACTCCATGCTTAGAAACAACAAATCCGAGGAATATGACCTTATCTTTTGCAAATGTACACTTCTCAAGATTAGCATACAGTTTATTATCACGTAACACTTGCAAAACATGTCTAATATGAGTGCAATGTTCAGATTCGGTGTGGTTGTATATGAGTATATCATCAAAGTAAACAACCACGAAACGACCAATAAACTCTCTCAAAACATGATTCATCAAACGCATGAAAGTACTAGGTGCATTAGTAAGACCAAACGGCATAACTAACCACTCATACAAACCGAATTTAGTTTTGAAAGCAGTTTTCCATTCATCCCCTTCTTTCATCCTAATTTGATGATAACCACTACGCAAGTCAATTTTAGAGAAAACAGCAGCACCACTTAATTCATCTAGCATATCCTCTAAGCGTGGAATAGGATGACCATATTGAATAGTGATGTTATTAATCGCTCTACAATCAACACACATGCGCTATGTACCATCTTTCTTAGGAACTAAAATAACAGGAATAGCACAAGGGCTAAGAGAGACACGAATGTACCCTTTATCCAGCAACGCTTGTACTTGCTTCTGAATTTCCTTAGTTTCTTCAGGATTAGTCCTGTAAGGTGCACGGTTGGGAAGTGTGGCGCCAGGAATTAGGTCCACTTGATGTTCGATACCACGCAATGGGGGAAAACCTGCGGGTCCGTCTTCTGGAAACACATCCCCAAAATCCTGCAAAATAGAAGAGACACCAAGAGAAATAGGGGTCATGTCGTTAGAAACCAATACCTCGCCCTTATACATGAGCACAAGTGGCATGGTTGTAGGATCCTCACGAAACTCTCTCATATCCTCCTTGGTGGCTAGTATCAATAAACCAGGCACTCTCTCACTTTTCGTTATATCACTCAATTTAGGCTCAATTACATCGTGAACAAATTGTACACAGTCTCGCCGAGTGGTAGTATCTTCCTTCAAGTTCACCTCTATCTTCTGGTGAGAATCATTCACAATTTCTTGTGGTGTCATTGGCTGCATAGTATTCTTCTTTCCTTTGAATTCCAAGTGATATGTATTGGCTCGGCCATTGTGTTGCACATGGCGATCATAGAGCCAAGGCCGACCCAATAGTAGGTGACAAACAGTCATAGGGACCACATCAAAATCAATAGAATCTTTGTATGGCCCTATTTGAAAATTCACACGTACCATATGATTTACCTTCATCTCACCATTGTTGCTCAACCGTTGTATGTAGTATGGCTTGGGATGAGGTAAATATGTCAAATTCAGTTTGGCACATAGTTCCTTACTTGCAAGATTTCTGCAACTACCTCCATCAATAATTACCTTGCAAGCTTTGTTTGGTCCAACTAGAGCTTTTGTTTGGAACAAGTTGCAACGCTGGGATTCCTCAACCGGTTGCACACTAAGTACACGTGAAGATACGACAATAGTGGGTGCACGCTCAGCATATGCATCAGCACCATCCTCGCTGTCATCAATATCATCATCAGAAACTTCATCTCCACTTTCTACTTCACCTTGTTCATTAACAAACATAACCTTGCTGTTTGGACAATCCTTCTTGTAGTGACCTCTACCTCCACAAGTATGGCACACTACATCACGAGTACGTGCAGTAGACATGTTGGAACCCGAGCTAGTAGCAGGAACAGCGGGTTTTTGAGCATTAGAACCAAACGAAGGTGTACTTGCTGGTTTGGCCGATGGTGTAAACGGAGCAGCAGCTGGTGGGGTGACTATAGGAGGTGTAGATCTGGCCGAAAATCTGCTAGAGGATGGAAAACGAGCGCGTGACTTCGCCTCTTCTGCCAACTGGGATTTGGCCTCTCTAGCATGATGCAACAGCTCATTCATGGTCTCATACTTGTGATGACGAACAATGCTCTTGATTGGTAACTTCGGATTGTTTAGGAATCGCTGCATGGTCATCTCAATGGACTCACGAACTTGAGCACGCTGCATAAACATCTCCATCTCCATGTAGTACTCATCAACTGTCATGGTGCCTTGCTTCAATTGCGTCAATTTATCAAAAACTGATCGCAAGTAGTTGGTTGGTACGAAACGTGCCTTCATGATTTGCTTCATCTCGCGCCAATCCATCACAGGAAGTTCATTGTCCTCCCTCCTATGTTGCACAAGAGCATCCCACCAACGCAAAGCATAACCATCAAATTCAGAGGCTGCAAGCTTGACCTTCTTATCTTCTGGATAGTCAAATAATCGCCAGAGTTTCTCAATCTTCAATTCCCAGGTGAAGTAGTCTTCAGGATCAATGGAACCATCAAACTTAGGAATCGAGAATTTTGGCTTGCCCAAACCGTCATCAGTAGCTTGGTTGGGCACACATGGACCACGCCCAAGATGGGCAAACCCATGACCATTAGCAGGTGCATGGACAGGGGGAATAGCACGTCCCCTGCCAACATGTGGAGCAGCATCAACAGCGCTACCCTCATCGACATCATCAAAGGCATCATCATGTTGAGGATCTTCCCTTCTATGCAAGGCGACTGTCAAACCCTCAATGGACTACTGCAAAGTAGTGACATTGACATTGAGCGTAGCCACTTGCGTTTGGATAGTATCAATTGTCCCAACATGCTGATCCAATCTCATATTCATATCTTGGAGATTCTTGTCATGGCATCTGTCGTGTTAGTAAACACACGTGTCAAGTGGGATTTCAAAGCCTCATATTCACGCCAATTGACGAGCTCCTCATCCTTCTTTTTCTGCAACACAACATCATCATCACTAGAAGACATGATTAGTAGGTTAGTGCAAAAATCAAAATCTGTATGGTGGAAACTCTCACAACTCACTCACAACTAATAAGAAAGGAGATCTTACCGTTCCAAAGTGAATAGAGATGCTCTACCAAACGAAATCAAAGACTGGTGCACTTGATGTGATGAAGTGAATATCAAAGGTATAGAGAACGATCGCAGGGCACATAGGTTATTTAAGGTGGATCTATAGGTATGGTACCCTATCTACACCGCAAACAAGTCCTATTGCTGATCTACAAATACCCAAGAAACACACACAGTGGAGATAAACGTGGCAAAGCAATTTATGAACAGGAATATTGCAATGCACAAGAGAGACGCTAGTAATAGCTCAAATAGAACAGGCACAAGATTGCTCAATCTACCAGTGCTATACAATAAGGCCTCCAATATTGCACACTTCTATGTCTCTTTTTTTTGTCAGGCTTGTAG
Organism: Avena insularis; assembly: GCA_023614405.1. Taxonomy (NCBI): domain Eukaryota; kingdom Viridiplantae; phylum Streptophyta; class Magnoliopsida; order Poales; family Poaceae; genus Avena; species Avena insularis. The sequence goes on along the minus strand of CM042692.1, from coordinate 239,480,922 downwards.
CTCTTTTCTCTTTTTTTTTATTGATTCTCTTTTCTTCTTTTTTTTCAACTATATTACTCAATGCAAACGAGCACAACAACTTATAACAGAACTGGGCCGGATAGTCCGGTTGAGATGCGTCGGAGACTCCGGTTGGGCCGGATAGTCCGGTGTGATTCGGCCAGATAGTCCGGTTTTGTCTGTCGAAAATTTCTGCACTGCAAACCCTAATGAGCAGCATGTCGAAGCAAAGCAACTAGTCTCGTGGGTACGTTCCTAGGCACAGATGCTATAGATAGGCTGTGTATATGGTATGCAAACAAAGGTACGCTATGTGGACTCGGAAAAACGATAAATACTTGCAGAAACGGTAACGGTGGGAACATCAGAAAACAAGATGAAACCTTAAACCTAGACACAAACGGAAACTAGACTCCTATGAGGAAAAACCTGCAGATCGGATCTACGAGAAGATACAATCAGCAACTAAAACTCGAAAACGATGCAATCTAGTCTATGGCAAATCTTTTTGTAAGGCTTTTTCTGTATAGGACGAAAACACTCTCTAATCTATGGATGGATTTGTGGATACTTACCGAGGCAACACTGGAAATCTGATACCAAGATGATATGGGGTGGCCCGATCTTCTCAGTAAGCGGATGGCAATGATAATGGTGGATGATAGATAACTAGCCTGTAGCTATGAACTCTCCCGCTCGATCCCTGATGCCAATGCAACAGCTCTCGAACCTTGTAGGATATTCACAACACCACGCCTTCTGACGCAGCCGTGACCACGAACGGTAGTATGCAATCTACTAATTCCCAATGGAACAACAGATCACACTCAATTATAGTTGGTAGATTCGAACATAGGGTAATTCCAGAGGTTCTATGAAAGAAACAACTCCAAAATATTTTAACGTGGTCTAAACCCTAACTAGAGGTCGTCCCATAGCTTATAAGGGCGGCTGGAGCAACCAGAAACCGAAACTAAACGCAAACGACTCAAACTGATACAAACCGACTCGAACTAGATTCGGTCGGCGGGTGGACACTCCGGTCGAAATCGGCCGGACGGTCCGGTCAGGCCGGACACTCCGGGTGAAGTGTGCCGGACAGTCCGGTCTGGCCAGAAACTTTGAAGTTTCCGGGTGGCGTCCGGGTAGTGTCCGAACTGGCATACTGAATGTCCACGCCAGTTCGCCTCTCGACCAGGCCGGACAGTCCGGGTGGATCTAGCCGGACACTCCGGTAGTGGCAGATCTTTTTGCCTTCGTCTTGATGATCTTCTCTTGCGCCTTCCTCCCGCTCCTCCCTCGCGCATCCTTGGGCGATCATCATGTTGGGCTTCTCTTGTAGCCCTTCTCCTCCTTGCGCCATGCTTGTTTCTCCGACGAACCTGATCATACATAAATGCATAGACTTAGGCAGTATAAAGTTCTCATCAATCAAAGTACCGGATTTGTTTAGGAGTAAATTCACCTGTTGTTCCAGTAGCTTAGCACGACCTCTTGTAATAGGTCCAATTCTAATCTCATTGGACTGATCCTTTCTTGCAACAGTTGTAGCATCTTCAGTAGTCATTGGGGTAGGTGTAATTGTAGGGATGTCCTTATCATATCTCCTTCACCGACAACGTATGCGGGAATCGCGTACACGAGAAGAATCGGATACCGTGATGACGGGAGAAGGGCTTCTTCCGGCGGCATGTTCTCTCTCTGTGACATCCACGAGTACCGCGTCGACATCCAGCGGGAGGAGCGACGACCGGGGGTATGGTGTGAACGACGAGATCGTACATGTCAAGAACATCAAGAAGGCGCGAAAACAGAGTGACGTCCTCCTGCCATGACTTATACGTGAGCCACGTCCATTGGAAGAAGCGGTTACCATGTTGACGATGAAGCCCGCGCCGATAGGGAGAAGCAGAAGCGGCTGGAACACCGACGATGAAGCCCGCGCCAAAGGGGAGAAGGACCAATGTCGATGTTGTGCCCTTCCACTATGGCGTCTGCGAGAAGCGCTTTGCCAGGGTGAATACGGCGACACGGACGCCACATGGACAAGGCGTAGTACATGATTTAGTCAGGGCTAGGGCCTTTTGGCCGGTAGTTAGGACTAGAATGGCGACGTCTAGGTTGGTAGATTTGGATTAGATAGACTATAATTTGTAATGTGTACACATAAAATATAGAAAATATCTATTACGACTTATTAGAGTTTCGTGTGACTATCGCTTCCTACTGAATTTGATGCCTCTCTGCGTTTTTCTTCTTCTACTACTGTCTTTATTTTTTACGTGTTTACTTTGTCTATTGTAATATGTACAGCAAAATATTGAAAATATCTATTACGAAAGCCATTAATGTCTCGTGCGTACTGCTTGTTTTTCTTCTCCCAATAATATTTAAACTTTTACGCATTTACTTCTTTCGCTGCCTTCTACTTTCGCGCTAAACAAAATACTTTTGTCTAGGTTCGCATGTATCTAGGTTTTATGAAGTTCAAGGTAGTCGTCTGTACACAAGCTCATTTCTTGGCTCTATAGTGTATGTAGATTATTAGATAGGGTTGTCTGTAATTCCATGTGTGTATGTTTCGTTTTACTTTTTTCACGTGTACTTCTGTGTCTTAGTGTTCGGCTCACCAACTTCACTTGCCTCTAAGGGGGGCTCGCTCCGGGCAGGTTCGGTACTCTATTCCTGTATGCTTGTGTCTTTGTGCTAAAAAATGCTTACCATGTCGCATGTTTCGGTTCTTTATTATAGGCATCCAAGATACTTTACCCATGCGATCTTCCACCTTGGCATCATAGACTATAGTTGTATATGGTCTTTCGCGGCAATGGAGCCCACTGAAAGCTATCGTTGCAACATTCTGTAGTTTGCCACGTGTTCTCGTGACGGAGATCATGGTTGGCAGTGTAGGTGGCCCACTTGACAGTGTAGGTTGTAGCAAGCAGCGGCTTATCATGTCTTCTTTGTGCGATGGGTTCCGTTTGTGAGCCGTGATGGCTAAGGAAACTATGGCCGCCCGTGAGTTCTCACGGTGAGGAAGTATTGTGGGTCCCGTAAGTAGTTGATTCGACTCTTCGGTTAGAGTAGCAGACATCGCTTCATGAGTCGTGTCGTAGGTACTAGACGCGTGCGAACTGTCTCCGGAAACGGCTCTTCTAGCGTCTGTGGTTTTATATACTAGAAGCCTAGAAGTTTAGTCCCACCTCAACAACTTAGAGTGGTTTCAACTAGCTTATAAACCCAACAATGAGAGTTCGGACAGCCAGATTTGAGGCTTTACCATAGGAACTCCAGTCCCTATACCTTAGGCACCCTAGTCATTATGGGAAGGCCTCAGATATGGTTTTTATCTCGCGTTTCTTTTTCATCGACCTGTTGTTTAATGTTTTGCCTAACAATCGTGCCCCGTGGGGGCTAGAGAGAAGACTAGTATAATATAAATCATATATAGAAAATAATTGAGAACTCGTACACATAAACCCATACAAAAATATAATAATATCTATAGTTGAGATGCAGGTACTTTCACCCTAATCTTTAGTTCAGATACATCTTTAAAAAATGCAAACCAATAACTAAGATTTTATGCAATGTCATCGCCAAATAACGCTCCTTCTTAGCTTGGAACTCAAAGGCATAAAACATCTCCTTCTTCCAGCTTCTTCTCACCAACATAGTCTGCCCAATTTGATGTCAAAATATTAGTGCCATCATTTCCATGCTTCGCAATACCTTCTCCCATGGTCTCATTTTCATCGGGAACTTCGATCGTGTCTATGTCTTTATAAATGGGAGGCATGAGAAACATGCGGTAAAAAGGACGGGCAAAGTACTACATAGTAAGAAATAAACAACTAGTGATTGTGGTAACTATGAACATTCCTAGTGTATATGCATCGGCATGACTAGAATTCAAAGAAAGTTATCATGTTTCCTTTGTAGATGTTGTTCGTGTTCATGGTGTAGATGTAGTAAGAGATCTTTAACTTGTATCATCTGACTATCCTCCTAATATTTACTCTTATTGATCTAATCATGTTCACACTATTTCCAAACCAATAGCGAAGGTTGTACTTGTCTATAGTTCGGGCATTTGATCCCTGAAAAAAATTTATATTATTTGACGTGCATACATGTTATTAAAACTTTGATCAAGTCTCACCACTTTACCTCCTATGTTAGAGGGCACGGGTGGGCAAGAAGCAGGTACCTTGTTCAGGTTATTCTTCATAGTAGAAATTCCTAGCCTACAGAGTCCAAAGGTGTACAAAGTTTTCCTATGCTCTAACAATAGAAATTTCTAACATGCTGAGTTCAAAGAAGTACAAAGTTTTCTTATTCTCTAGAAATATGAATTTCTAACATACTAAGTCTAAGAAAGTACAAACTTTTTTTATGCTCTAATAATATAAATTCGAAACATGCGGAGTCCAAAGAAGTACAACATTTCTGAAGTGTTGGGACAAACTGGGTCATACTGGTATAGCTGGTGGTGTGCTCGACCGAGGACCGTGAGGTGCAGAGGTTGAGGGAATCGGGGAGGTGCGCGTAGCTACGGTCTAGGGAATTGGAGAGAGGTGCGCGAAGGCGTAGTCATGGGATCCATAGAGGTGCACGTAACCATGGTTGAGGGTGCTGGAGAGGTGCGCACAAGGACGATCGAAGGTGCCGGAGAGGTGCGCGCTGCCGTGGTGGCGGTTATATGGATAAGTAGAAGGTGAAAGTGAAATCCAGAGGTAGGGTATTTCTTTCGAATAAGGTTGAGATGTAAATCTGGGTGGACTTGATCGCTCTGGCCATTTAATTTTTCCAGAAAGTTAAATAAGTAGTAGATAATAAATTCTCAAATAATAATGTAGCAAGATAACAAATGTTTCAGCCAATTTTGTTATGCAATCTCCCTGATTCTTTTGGCCTAGGGCATGGAGCCCCGGGAGGATATGTGTATCCATCACAGCGGAGCTTCCCTCTCTCAGGAGACATGCCCACCACGGGACCAGGCATGATATTCTCCCCCGTGGCCCTTTCGCATGTCCTATCCTACCTCCCTCGCGGGTGGACCACGCCCATGCTCTATCCCACCATCACGAGAAAGCTTTGGGTCAGATGTGGTTCGATCGTAGTGGAGTTCCGCACCTACTAGTGATAGGACCCGTATCGATCTGACGTGGCATTTTTAGGTCATGGAGGCGCATGGGTCTTTGATCACGGTGCGATTGAGTGGTGTGTCATGTTCGAATGGAAGAACTGCTTTCGTATATAGTATCCATCCGCGTATATCCGTTGAATGCCCATGACTCACAAATGCGTGTGCTACCATCATCTAACAATTGTGTCCCAGGATACCGCGTGCACCACAAGGCTTTCTAACACAACGTCGCGCACCACCTGATTTTACACTACACCTCGCGCATCATTCATTTTTTGGCTTTTGTACCAGCTATGTGTGTAAAACAGCCCTCGTGGTACGTTCTACACTCGTTGTATTAGCTCTTATCTATCCTCACCCTCCCCTCTCCCACTACACGACCACACAATGTTTTTTAACTCGCCATCATTTCTGTTTATGCAGGAATCTCTAGCGGTTCCAGGCAGATGACGTGGGGGCGCAAGCGATCGCCTTCGCAAAGTCCATGTACGCCATGGAAAGTCACACAGTAGAATGGGTGGTGGTGGCGCGGGATGCGTTGTCTGTGGCCAACACAGATGCGAAGGAGGTGGATGTCATGGTAGGTATGGTGGTCGTGGCAGAAGCGGTGTCCAACACCGACATGGTCGCCTTGGACAATAATGGTGACTTAGACTGGCTCGAGGACCTCTTAGTGAGGTGCGCGAAGGCATAGTCATGGGCTCCATACAGGTACACGTAACCATGGTTGAGGGTGCTAGAGAGGTGCGCACAAGGACGATCGAAGGTGCCGAAGAGGTGCGCGCTGCCGTGGTGGCGGTTATACGGATAAGTAGAAGGTGAAGGTGAAATCTAGAGGTTGGGTATTTCTTTCGAATAAGGTTGAGATGTAAATATGGGTGGACTTGATCGCTCTGGCCATTTAATTTTTTTTCAGAGAGGAAATAAGTAGTAGACAATAAATTCTCAAACAATAATGTAGAAAGATAACAAATGTTTCAGCCAATTTTGTTATGCACATCTCCCTGATTCTTTTGGGCCGAGGCATGGATCCTCGGGAGGATATGTGTCTCCATCGCAGCGGAGCTGTCCTCTCTCAGGAGACATGCCCACCACGGTACCAGGCACGATATTCTCCCTCGCGGCCCTTTCGCATGTCCTATCCTGCCTCTCTCGTGGGTGGACCATGCCCATGCTCTGTCCCACTGTCAGCATATGTGCACGAGAAAGCTTTGGGTGGGATGTGGTTTGATCGCATCGGAGTTCCGCACCCGCTAGTGATAGGACCAGTATCGATCTGACGTGGCGTTTGTAGGTTGTGGATGTGCACGGGTCTTTGATCGCGGTGCGATTGAGTGGTGTGTCACATTCGAATGGGAGACCTGCTTTCATATATAGTATCCATCCGCGTATATCTGTTGACCGCCCATGAATCATGGATGCATGTGCTACCATCGTCTAACAATCGTGTCCCAGGACACCGCGTGCACCACAAGGCTTTCTAACACAACGTCGTGCGCCACCTGATTTTACACTACGCCTCGCACATCGTTCATTTTTGGCTTTTGTACCAGCTATGTGTGTAAAACAGCCCTCGCGGTACGTTCTACACTCATTGTGTTAGCTCTTATCTATCCTCAACCTCCCCTCCCCCACTACACGACCACACGATGTTTTTAACTCGCCATCATTTGTGTTTATGTAGGCATCTCTAGCGGTTCCAGGCAAACAACGTGGGGGCGCATGCGAGCGCCTTCGCAAGGTGGTGGTGGTGGCACGGTATGCGTTGTCTGTGGCCAACACAGATGCGAAGGAGGTGGATGTCGTGGCGGGTATGGTAGTCGTGGCAAAAGCGGTGTCCAACACCGACATTAATGGTGACTTAGACTGGCTCGAGGACCTCGACAACCCACCGCCTATGCTTGCATCCTTGCAGACCACCCACCGTGATGATTTTAGACACCACTTCATGGTTTTCGAGCGTGTGGCATTGCAAAGCATCCTCTGTAGTAGGGTAGCCGTGCTACGGCAGTCCTCGGCGCATGAGTACGGGAATCAACGATAGGAGGACGTGACGGAGCTTGTTGTGGAATGCATCATGGTGGCACAGACTGAGGGGAAGGAAACGATGGATCATTGGAAGGCAAAGATGGAGCGGGACCTATTGCGCCGCAAATGAGAGGAGGAGGAGGAGGCCTCAAGAAGGCTCTATACATACTTCGATAGGTCGGTGCATCGTGTTGCCGAGAGGATCGGCCATCTCAGTGGCAAATCTCGGCGGAGCACCTTTCCATTGGGAAGTGGCACATCGAAAAGGATGGCCCCATGGGAAATGTTGGTGCCAAGGACAACGTCGTCGATTAGTAGAACGCGGGACGGTGATGCCGCCGTAGTAGGGCCGAGGACGTCAAGCAACTTTTTGTACGGTTGTCGTCGTAGGTCGTAAAACGACCATTAGTTTTTGGACCACCACAGTCATAGTTAGGGTTGTTTGAAATCAATATAACGGTCTAAGAAATGAAACATGAATAATTATTTTAGTGTATCACTAACCTTTGGGAATCATTTCATATGTTGATAACTTTTTTGGGATGACACAAGCAAAAAGTAACATTACCCGGTGGATGAGCAATCGCGACACCATTTTTCCGTGACGGGTACTTATATACCATGGAAGACACTTTACCGACACATATATGTGCCATGGGATGTGTTATGCAAGAGTGGCATTTTTAGTGTCGTGCTTGTCCAACGGTGGTATTTCCCTATTAGGATGTCAATTGCAAGCTTTGTTAATTGTCTTAGCTACAGGTGTGGCCCACCAATACCCACCCGAGCCTAGCCCTCTTTATGTATGAGGAAATTGCATATAACACCAAATGTTGCACAAAACCACCACCACAATGCGCTTTTTGCGCAGAACACACACTTTCATGATAATTACTTTGTTAAAAAATAATAAAGCATGGGCCCACTTGCAGGTAGCCAGCGTGGTTGCTGGACATTGATGCATGGGCTCTTTGTGCAAATTCGGCCCACTTGTTCTACAACCCATAAAGGAAACCCTAGATGTCACTAACTGCCCACAACACTTCCTATATAATGCAAGGAACCTTAGTCCCCACTCTCTCAACTCCTCTCTCTGTACGATGCCGCGTTTGGCAAGATCAACCGTATATCTAAACATAGACATTTCTAAAAATATTTTAAGTTCTCACCAACTACCATCTATGCTTCTATCAGCCCTCCCAAATTTGGTGATGCTTCCCATTGTAAGGTATCTTCACATTTCTCATCTCATCTACATACTGATTTGTTGTCTAATTATCTTATTCTTGTTCTTTCTCACCATGTTCCATCTTGTTCTTCTTCTAGTCGATCCGCTGTCCCTTTCAGTTCCATGGTGGGATGGCAGGCTCGCTGTTGCGGCTATCATAGTACCGGGCTCACGGTATGGCGGGCTCGTCGTTGCGGCAGTCACAGTACTGTGGTGCTGAGAATGGTGGGGGCTCGCTATTGCGACCGTCACAATAGTACCGGGCTCACGGTATGGCGGGCTCGTCGTTGCGGCAGTCACAGTACCGTGGTGCTGAGAATGGTGGGGGCTCGCTATTGCGGCCCTCACAATACCAGACTCGCGTGATGGCTGGCTCGTCGTTGCGGCCGTCATAGTTCCAGGCTTGCGGGATGGCGGGGTCATTGGATGGTGGGTGCATCACTTTGGTGGATGGCATGTCGTCGCGGCTCACCGTAGATAGGGTGCAGAATAGAGGTACTCAAGAGTAGGTGGTAGGATTAGTGGAGAAATTTACGAAGACATAGTAAGTTTATCCACTTATCCTTCATAGTTTTATTTTTCTCTTCTTTTCGACTTGTAATAGAAATAGAGAGGGGCTCAAATCTGTAATGGAAATACAATTAAATCATATTTTCATCAAGATTTTGAGTTGGATGTCATGAACAAAATAATTTGTTTATATTAATTGTGATTAATATTAATTTGTCGTCGAATGGTATACCAAACACGGTAGAATATTGTATCTGTCATGACACTAACATAATGCACTGTGATCTAGTATACCGAAGAGCATCAACGATTGGTGCCGCTGAAGCGCTAGGTTGACGTATGATGTTATGCCGAGTCAAAAAAAAGTGTCGCCAATGCACTTTTCCTGACAGCTTTATTTTTTTTCGCGGAACCGAGGTTCGTGTTGTACCAGTTGTTCAACATACGTTAACGTCTCTAACTTTTCAAAATAAAGTAGACGGTACGAGTAGTACGAGTTGTAACTCTTTTTACACCAATATGATTTTTACTTTGTATTATCGGTTGTTTAGTTATACGAACATCCAGAATAAGAGGTACGAGTATGCCTTTACAGCTCTAACTTCGCATTGTAAGATAGATAATACGAGTTGTTCTATATGATGAACATGGTAAACACCGCTACAGGAGTACTGTACAATAGAATGGCGGTGAGCGGTAATGATTTCGCACACGCTAGAGTTCGCAGTTTTCAGTATACTAGATGACCCGGTGCGCCACCGGCGCCGAGACCGGAAGCGAGGCAATATTTCAGCCAATAAGTTTTAGCTGGAATCGATAAAGATTTTCATGTACGGAAATTTACATAAAACAGAAAATGTAGTATATTCTTGGACTGTCAACACACATGATACAAATTGTTGCTAATGTCACGGCAATAGATAGGTTGGCAGGACGGTTGGCTCGAACTTAAAATAATTGGACGTGTTTGCACATTCGACACGCGCATGGCTTCCACCTTAGCAAGCAGCTTGTCTTCAACCTCAGTGATTGTCTTGGCTTCAACCTTAGCAACCGGTTGGGCCTCAGCCATGTTGCTGGCTGGGCTTGATCCGTCAATGCTGGTTCAACAGAACGGGAAGAACTGACTTTAAAGATTATTTTGGGACCACTCACTGCCAATTGGCCAGTGCTCTTGTTCTAAGGCAAGACATATATTGCATTTGTACGGTAACCTTAAGGATAAGATTACGCTTGTAAAGGCATAACTTGCATATCAAATTGGAAGCACCATTGCCTCCTCTGACACCAACAGTACTATGCACAACTTGTGACAATTACCTGATAAATAGTACTCGTATGAATTATTGGACAACTCGGAAAATGATTGATTATCTTTTCACTGCATAACGAGACAAAAAAAGAGGGACTTAGTAGTGTGTCCATACCTTGATAGGAGGTACACCTTACGATATGCCTACATATGATTCATCAAAAAGACACATATAAGAAGTGAAGAAAAAGTTAGTATATCTTATAACAATAGTAACTGAATGAGCACAACAAAGTAGTGAAAGTCTGAAAGAACAGACCTGAAGGGAACATCTTTCTTGCATGAAGTGCAGGGATAGATATCCTCCTTGTGAACGAGATAAGAAAATACATATCCGGTTGATGCTTTTACTCGCCTTTTGTACAAACCGGTGAAACAGTTAGACTATACAATTCTTACAGTAGGCAAGGAGGTAACCCCAGGTTTCTGCTCAAATTCTCGGACCAAGTACAGTGGGATATGGTTTTTAGAAAACAAAAATTTGCGGATCCGATCTTGATTATCTTCTGCTTCCAAAATATTATTGGTTACACATACAAGGAGATGCTTTTGGTTGGCGCAAAGCCGGAAGCAAGACCATATTGTCGCCATAGGATTATCGAAAGCAGGCCAAAAGGTAAAAGCCATATTGTTGCCATAGTCATTCTCGAAAAAAAATATTGTCGCCACAGGATTATATAAAGTAGGCCAAAAGGTAAGCTGCATAAAGACTGTTTGGCAGAGCTGAAGTTTGGACGCGCCCAACACAAGTATATCTCTGTAGGGATATAGATAGAGTAAGTATATTAAAAGTAGGTTTTTTGGATCGTAGGTCGTGACCAATGCATTTCTCTATCGATGTATCTATCATTACTGAACCTTTATAGTATTCAGGTTCAATTGCATGCTCAAAGCTGGAAATACCAAAAACAAACTAACTAAAAAATAGGAATCCAACAGAGGTGGCTAGCATTAAACTACAGTTACTTCCGTACTTGATTATAGTATTTTAACCGATAACGAGTATACAGGAGGATATAAGTGCCTCACCTGAACACCAGGCAAGTTAAACAGGTGTTGTAATGGAAGAGAGGCGTGTGCCATTCCTACAACTACATGATGGACATCTATATAAAATAAGAATACCTCTAAACCTGCAAAACAGTGAGACGACATTTAGAAAATCTCAGCAGCGCACACAATTTAGAATACCTTTAAAACAGAAGTACAGATATATTGTGTGTCATAATCATGTTATCACAATGAACAGGGACTAAGATTGCATATTGGGGAAAAAATTGAGCGTACAATTTGTTATCTGGCAGCAACAAGAGGAGTCCATGGGGAACAATTGTTGTATCAGATGAGGCAAATGCATCTGCAAATAAACTGTAGACAATGATAAGGTATGAAGTTCAAAGTACAAAGAAGTATTTTGTACACCTAAAAGGACAATTTCTGGAAGCACTTGAACCTAAACAAAATGGCAAGGAATTTGCAATTAAATTATGAGAAAAAATAGCATGGTTAAACCGCAACCCATGTTTTCTATGGGAAATTTATTGCATATTAAGCAAAAAGAGTGGATATGGGACGGTGATTCCTCATACAGAGATGAATCTGGAGGAGCAGGGACGGCCAGGAAACCCTGCAAGTCGGCGGTAGCCCAGCAGCGCTCCTATCATTCTGTAGCTCCATCTGCCGCCTCCTAGTTATGATTAATTAGGACAGTCAGAATACAATTTATGGGAGAGTGCACTGAATTATTCAAGGGGAAAATCCGAAAATGCACGCTCAGAGCCTCAAACACATATTCAGTTGCAAGCTAGGGAAAAATCCTATATAATTAGACTATCCATTGGTGTTGATATCCATAACTCTGCAAATATAAAGCTGAGTCTGCAACAATAATGCTTTCCACTTACTCTATGTCCTTGGGATTATGAACTGACACAACCAACAGTAAGTCAGTTCATTTACCTTATGAGCATAGTTGTTTTGTCCATCTCGATCTGGCCCACCTCTTACACGTCGACCGGTAACATCATTTGCTGCTCGAGACCTTGGCTCAGGAGCATTACAGACCACATCATTATCTTTATTGTGGGGACAAATGTTCTAAATAAATACCGAACAAACTTCAGAACAAGAGGCCTCCTACTTCTTTTATTTCAGAGAAAATAATTTCCACCAATTTCATTAATAATACCAAAAGTTCTACAATATTGAAATCCTACTTCTATCATCAACATACAAAGGCTGTAAAGATATGCATGTGATGGTCATAGTGCAAACCCTTCTGTAATAATACATAAACAAGTACTACTACTAAAACCGATGCTCATACTTGTAGATGAACAATATCACTATCTGCAACCAGTTCGCTAGAAACCTCACATATATGTCGTGAGATTCCTGTGATTTACCAGGTTCAGATCATATTAAGAAGAAAACTGGAGCCCAAACAAAATTAAAAGAAACGAGTAATATTTTGCAACTATCTTAAGAGTGGAGCCATCAAGTGCAAACTTTATCGTATATGCCTAAAAAAGATTGTTTCAGCAACATGAGACAAAATAAAACCATTAACATGTTGAAAATGTAAGTGTGAACAGCTTATCTTCTATCCTCTAGCAATCAGCATAACTCACCATTTCATCTAGGTGTCCACACAAGCGATTTTTCATTAATTTCTTAAAGATCTTTTAATAAAAAGGGAAAGCAAGCTCACATAATCTAGGGGAGAGACAGGGATCGGGAGAAGCTCACCATGGAGTTTTAAAATCAGACACGCTCGCCATCGTTTGACAAGCATCGTAGGCAAGCCAAGCTCGTGTTCATGAACGCCGCCCTTGCCACCCAATGTATCATCTTCCCTAGGTGTCGCAGTTGCTCGTGCTCCTCCGTGATAGCTACAGCGGACCCCCTCCTCCACTCACAGCCCCTCCTCCTCTGTTCCCTACAGCCAGTAGAAACTTGAACGAACTCCATCTGCCGATTCAGAGTAGAGCGAGAGAGATATAGAGGAAAGAGAAGCAAACCTGAACGAACAGTAGCTCCCGCTTGGCCTCCACCCACCTCCATCCATGCCTCCTCTACACGGCTTTGAGCCCCGGCGTCATGCTGCCTCCACCCGCCTCCATAACACCGTCTCGCGTGGTGCTGGAGCGGGGGAGAGAAGTCGGCCTATGGAGGGCAAACGAGAGGAGGTGGGGGATTGTTGGAGGAGGAGAGGAGGCGGCCCCCCGCGCTGCCACTGGACAGGGTGGTGCGCGAGGTGAGGGGCGGCGGCGACCAGAGGAGCAGCGTGACGCCGCATACCTGGAGCGCGCGGCGGCGGGAGGAGGCCCCGGCCGCGGCCCCCTTGAGCGGCCTCCGCAAGATCGCCTTTTTCGCTCGCTACCGCGCTCGTCTACCGCGTCAACAAGGGCCACGGGGAGGACAAGAACCACCGTTCCCTCCCCTTCTCCAACGAACGAGCGTTGTATCGGTGAGGAGGTTGGGAGGTTGGTGGCGGCGGCTGAGCAAGGGAGGAGGAGGAGGGAGGAGAGCACGAAGGAGGAGGAGGAGTAGATATTTTCTCGTCTCTAGTGTGAACGCCTAGGGCTCAACCCGGGGCGACCCAACCAAAGCAGCCCCGCTGTCTCCACCCATCGGTCCCACGGGCCTCACGAGCCCACCCCTTAGCGACCCAATAGCCTAATGCCAGAAGTATCAATGCGAATTTCCAGATCGAACGGCTGGCAGGAAAACCGGACGATGCGCCGCACTGTTCGGAGTAAATCGGGCGGCTCAGTCTCGTGCGCGCGCGGGGACGCTCTCCGGAAGCGGGTAGGCTAGCGCCGTTTATAGGAAGTAATGACTAACACCTAGAAAACAAACTTTGGTGGCGTCTCTACACATTGTTACCAACACGTGTACACTACACGAACCCATGTTTGCAAAGACATGCACTCTACATGCCTAAATGGACGTGCTGAACTGACCCAAAAATAGAAAGTTCATCACACTTAGCATTTAATTTCATGCGGAGAAACTCAAAACATCATATAAATCTTAAATGGTGTGTTGGAATTGTCATCTGTTTTCACCGTTAGGCCTCTCATGACGAGATCTTCGGAACTAAATCTCATTTGCTAAGAGATACTAATACTTCTTGCAAACGTCCTATCTGATAGCCGCGTCCCATGGGGCTTAGAAAGTGATCTAGTACATGTAATACTATACTACTCATTGTCATCCTTCTCATCAAAAACAGACTTAGCAGAGTGAACAAAGTCATCATCCTTATAGGGCAGATCATCCACGTCATAATAAGATAGTTTTCTTCATCTAGTAAGACCATCCATCATCTTCAAGGAGATCTTGCAGCATTCCTTTTTCTGATGGCGGGGAATTGCTTCGCCTCTTCGTGAGCTCTGTATTGATGTTTTTCAAGTGGCGCATCTTCTGTTGATCGTTCTCTTCTCTGTTATCTTAACTCGATTCTAGAGATAGCGCAACACACACCGAAGTTCCTTAGAGTTGCACGGTGGGTCCGCTCATAGCATGATACTACACCGAGGAAGCACATGACCACACCCAATGAACTTGCGACCGGTGTAACATGACCATTTAGCGACACACGCAACTCGCGATGCGGTGGAAGGCCGCACACGCATAAATGATGTGTATCCGAGTCGACATTATTTCATTGTGGATCGTTAGTGTTAGCATCAGGTGCAAAGAGGCATGTAAACTATGAGAGAGTGGTGAAATATAAAAAAAATCCCCTTTTATGAAAACCCAGATCAATCCCGATCAAGAAAGCCTAAATATCTTTTTAAACTGAAATTAATAACCAGAAATTCAAGCGTACGCCTATCTCGCAGTCGATCTTTGTCACGCCAGGTAGCTCACGTCTAACTCTCTCCGTTGCCCGTTAATGATTTTGTGCAGAGAGAGTGAAGAGAACTGGGGAGTGGGGAGCATGATGCTGCAGTTGTCTTCCACCTACCTCATCACCATTATGTGAGTATCGATAATTGCCACAGCGTAAAACTATGTGCCATCTTCCATATGCGCCGCAGAGAACTGTAATCCATCAGGTAAAAAACTTTTGCTAGTACTTTTGGCTTGTGCCGTTCAAAAAAGTGTCGGATGTATTTTTTAGTGCTAATTATCTATGCAAAGCTAATTATATCTTGCTAATATTTATTACTCAACAGCTATTTAGTGGAGCCTAAAAATTTCAAATTTGAAAATAATATTTAAAAGCTTCAGACATACCTAAAAAACTACCACATTTACACATGTGTTTTGTATGTATCTTGAAATTTTATTTAAAAAATTGCACGCATTTATTTGCGAGCTACACAAATGAATTAAAAATTTGCTCTACAATATCAAATAGTAGATATATTAAGGATCCCCACATGTCTTCTTTTATAGCCCAGAAACAGAGTTTTTGGTGAGAATTTACAGATACATAGTGCATAACTAGATGTAATTTTTAAATAAAATGTGTTATATTTTTTGAATGATGTAACTACAAACAAAACTGTTTGGAAATTAAATATTTATAGCATCTCCATGTATTTTGTAAAGGTAATGTGACTAGCCAACATTCAAGATTTGACAACGGTTAATTTAGAAATTTATGTTTTGGATAAAACTAAAGTGAACCATTTGACTTTTCCTCGGTATGATTTAATATGTGGGTGATATTTCACAAGTAATGAAATGTCATAAAAACTTTGGTCCACGCAACTTGAATCGCATGTTGATTCAAAACCTCGCCATAAAATATCCTACTAACACACCATGATCAGTAGTGTGCAATCAGCATCACATGTGATATTTAACTATTATGGTACCATATTTGATAAAAGTGTCTAAACTATAATTGTTTATGATGTGAAAAAAGTTGTTTGTGATTTTAAAAAAATAGACATATATAAAATTATTGTTGGGATAACTAGTTTATTTTACCATATTAGGATTTGTCTAAGAGAACAAAATATAATAATACAAATACTCTAAACTATGTACCATGCATGCCTTGATGATTTCGTACATACTTGTCTTAGATCTCTCCCAATTCTCCATTGTGATGTTGTGTCATAGGTATCATGTGATCAATGATGAAGATGAAACCATATCCTAGCTAAGAAACTACCTCTTCGTGTAATCCAGTGCATGCCTCGTTAAATTTTATAGTATCATTCAATTAGACTCAAGCATCTCGCTAAAAACGGGCCTATCATAATAAAGATGAAGCATTTGTGAGATAAAATGCATTGGGTAATAGTCTCTATAAATCTACCGTCTCCTAAGAGAGAGCGTTGAGAGGTACTCCCTGTTGCCAAATATGTAAGGCTCCCTCAAAATTTGAGCTTACCTATTACCATAAATTTGGCTAATGTCATATTCCACAAACAAATTATTCAATTATATTTGTATTTAAAATAATTTCCCAGATAGTATAACTTTTTTCCCTATAAGGTTCATATTGTGTTAGTCAAATTTATGGTCGAAGTTAGTCTCAAATTTTGAGACGGGTCTTACATATTCGAAGAAGTGGGGTCCTTTTCCGAGTAAGTAACTTTTTTGTCTATACTGCGGTTCTTATTAAAACACTTCCTTTAATTAAACTAGCTGAATGCCCGTGCATTGTCATGGTCTATGAAATCTTGTATCCTCATACTACATGTTAATAATGCTACAATAAAGAGTTACATTTCGAACAAAGGCTTTGAATCAATATATAAAACTGCATTATCCTACTTCATGGCTAACGTTGTATACTTATATACATAACCATCAAGAAACCGGTTTTGATTTTTACCGTCCATATAGCATGACATGTGTCAACACCCGGATTTTTAATCCCAGATGCCTGTTATGCCATACATCGCAATCTCAGGATTACTATTTTTGCGAGACATAACAGATCGGATATCACAGTACATCATCCATTACAAATCATAATAGGGTCTTACACAAATAAAGGATCTCATGATCCAGTCTTAGTACAAACAAGTAGCGGCATAAATAGCGCAGCGATGGGCTCCATCTTCAGTGTCACAGGCAATGCTGACGATGAGAGATGATCCTAGTTGTCGTAGCCATCCTGCTGTCCTTCTTCTGGATAGTCCTCCTCATAGTCTGGCCAGGGGAATAGCCAGCGACAAAGCTATGAGTACTCTTCAAGTACTCGCAAACTATAACTAACAAGTAAGGTAGTTCTAGTAGGAATACTAAGTTCTAAGTTTATTTGTAAAGTTAAGTTTGAAACCTAAGCTGAGTTCAGAAACAAAGAAAGATAAAATAAAGTTCTAAATCACCTAAGTGGGAACTTAGTTGTCATAGTGACAACTCTGTTGTGGTCAAGTCATGTCACAATTCATTTCATAAGTCATTTTGAAAACATCTGACAACGGAACAGTATGGCCACTCCAACTGTCCATAACCGCGGACGCGGCTATTCGAGTAGTTTGACACTCTGCAGAGGTGGTACAACTTCACCACAAAATTCGATACACCTGTCAGGGATAACCCTGAATCATCATACTTAGTATGCAGATAATCAAACATAACCTTTCCTTTACACACTCTAGTATAAGCACCTCTCCTATGAGCTTGTCCTCCCAGCCATGGCCATCTGCCATCCTGGGCACTGCATAGGTGGACAACATTGAGAGGTAGCCTCATCTCAAACCTCTCCCGCGAGGGAACTAATACTAATGCATATAAACTTCCGGCTAAGCCTTACCCAATTCAGGTATTGTGGTTGTACGGTAAAATTGGAATGGTATCGCATCCGAACCCAACCATCAGTTTTTATAAAAGGTTAAGGCTCATGCCTCAACATTTTCATCATCATAAACTATTAGTGATTCTCAACACATATCAAAACATCTCAATAGAATGACTCATCATTCCAAGGTTTTCATAAGAATTTTCACCAAGTATTCCCATCTAAAGTGATCAAGTTTTTAGTTTAGCTCTAATCACTAAGTTAAGAGTGTTCACTAAGGTGGGATGCTAATCTCAATCTCATGCCATAGAATGACATCTAATTCTAACTAGATAGTCCAAGTTTTATACTCTTTATGCTATCTATAAACAAAGTAAGGAACTTTGGTAAAGTAAAACAAAGTAAAGCTTGTAAGAAAACTTGGGATGGGTATTGACATGGGTATACCCTACAGGTACTCGAGCTTGGTATATACGGTCCAAATACGAACAGGCCCACGGTGTCGCCAAGGCCCAGATGAAAGGACTCGAGTAACCTGCGGGCTCTCGATTGCTTGAAGGACAAGAAGAAGCTACAGATAGAAAGTTTGAAGGGGAAAACCCTAACTTGTAACCGACTCGACCTGCTACCCGAGACCTAGCCTATCTATATAAAGGCTAGGAGGGGGCAGCAAGGAGAACACACACAACCCTAGTTTCCACAACCCTCGCCAGATTACATCTGCGCACCATTGTAACTTTCGACTCCCTCGATAATTCCACGAGCAGACAAGCAGGAGTAGGGACCTCTACGAGGCCTAAACCTGGGTAAATCCTTTGTCCCTTGTGTGCTTGTTTGCTAGCCGATAGATGTCTCCAGCGCTCCCTCCTTCTCCAAAACCCAAGTACAAAACAATGGGCATTGACGAGTTAAACCCTCGTCAATTGGCGCCGTCTGTGGGAATTGGGAGTGCTGATGTTGCGGCTTCTTTGGCCCCATCAACTGCGATCTACAACTCTGCAACAGCGGAGATTCATCAGCTTTTCGGCGCCTTCGACTTCACCGTCCACACGCCAGCCACCCGTCCGGCCTTCGGGTTCGTGGGCGACGGAATCAGCCTGGCGATTGGGAGCTTCCGCTTCCAAGTTGGTCAGATAGGCACGCTTCGCATGCCTTATCAGCCGACAACACCGGCGATTGCCCCGGAATCATGGTTCCCTCCATCGATCGGCACCCTCAGCGAGCTCAATGCTCCGGTGGCAGTCGAGAACACGGTCGTACGGCGATCGCGACTCGATCTAAGCGATCCCATCAAGATGGAACCTACGGTTCCGGATCTGAAAGTTGTGGAAGCAACAGCTTCCCCAATCACTTCATGTGCGCCATCATCAACGCAGGCGAAACCTCCGCCAATTGTGGCAACAGTGGTAACACCGGCAACGGTACCGATCCACCCAATCGCGGCAACGGTGGTAACACCGGCAACGGCACCGATCCACCCAACGCCGGCAACGGTGGCAATGGTGGAAATGGCGGTAACGGTGGCAACGGAGGAGCAGTCGAACCTCCCAGCATGATCAATGAGCAAACCGGTGAACGCGTCATGATCAGGCTCAACGAGCAAGAGTGGGATCGCTGTCGCGAAGCCCTACGGGGTGCACCTCTACCCTTTGGCTCCCCGCAGGAACTGCTGATGGTCTATCATTGGCTTCTAAAAGAAGAATTCAAGCGCCAAAAACAAGCAATCGCGCAACTTGAAGCGCGTAAGAAGGCAGCGGACGAATCGAGCCTTCGTCGTGCTGGGCTCTCCTCCTACGGAGGATCCTCCTCAAGAGGCAACGAGTACCTCGCCAAGAAGAGGCAGTCGCGGATGGCTCACCTCACCGAACAAGAGCGCATAGAAGCCGCGGAAGTCCTCGACTTCGGCTCTATGACAGTCGACACGAGAGACAACGTGGTTCCCAGGACACCGCAGGCCGCGGTGACAGCAGCCACCATGTACCTCCTTAATAACCAGCCGCCAGCTAGAGATCCCCGAACTGCCATGCACCGATCTACGATCGCAGGCTTGGGGCTAATCGAGGCCGCCCTCGACAAGGAGCTAGTACTAGACCCAAAAAAGGGCAAAGCACTAGCAAAGCGCTACTCCTCGCCCTCGTCCATGATGGGTTCGTAGCATGGAAAACAAAAAAATTCTACCGCAAGAACGAACAAAACCCAGATCTAATCAAGATAAAAGCCAAGATCTAATCTATTAGACATGTGCAACGAGATAGATCTGTACTAACCCTCGTAGATCCGAAAGCGTTACGAGATTAGATCTCGGGGTTGATGTAGTCAATCACTTGCCGATCTCAAGATCGTGTGGACGATCCTTTCGGCGCCGCGTTCCGGCAGTGCTTCCGCAGTCGGTCACACGTGCGGAGTCGAAGCAGACCTTCCTCTCCCCGTTCCAGCGAGCAGCGGAGGTAGTAGATCTTCTCCACGGAATCCCAGCAGCACGACGGTGTGGTGGTGGTGGTGGAGTAGAGAATTCTGCAGGGCTTCGCCTAAGCCGGAGCAGAGCGAAGGAGGAGGAGAGAGGCGGCGTCTAGGGTTTGTTATGGGAGAGGTCTAGGGGGTGGCGCCCCCTCCCCTCTATTTAAAGGAGGGAGGCGCCATGGGAGGGGGAGTCCTAGTAGGACTCCCCTCCCTCCTTGGCCGGTGGATTGGGAGGGGGGGAGGAGTCCTCCTCCCCCACGAATCCGTGTCTTGCCCCACAAAGACTCCTTGACCCTTTCTTGGTTTTCAAGCAAACTCCAAGAAATCTTCTAGAACCTTCCAGAACATTCCGAAACCTTCTAGAATCTCCATACAAACACTCCGGAACATTTCCTAACTTAGAAAATGATCCCCAATATATGAATCTTATTCTCCGGACAATTCCGGATCTCCTCTTGATGTCCCGGATCCAATCCGAGACTCCGAACAACATTCGGTCTCCAACGCACATTCCATATCTACTTAAAACAACTTCGAACCTTAAGTGTGTCACCCTACGGTTCGTGAATATGCAGACATGATGGAGACACTTCTCCGATCAATAACCATCAGCGGGATCTGGAGATCCATAACGGCTCCCACATACTCAACGATGACTTCATGATCGATAGAACCATTAACATACGAAACCAATTCCCTTCGTCACGCGATACTATACTTATCCGAGGTTTGATCGTCGATATCTCCATACCTAGTTCTACCTCGTTACTGATAAGTACTCTTTACTCGTTCCATGTTATGTCATCCCTTGTGACCTAGTCACATGCTTGCAAGCTAACTAGATGACATTCCACCGAGAGGGCCCAGAGCATATCTATCCGTCATATGGATGGATAAATCACAATCTTGGTCCATGCGCTTCAACACATACTTTCAGAATACCCAATGACACCTTTATAACCACCCAGTTACGAAGCGGTGTTTGATGTCATCAAAGTACCCATCCGGTGATGGTGATTAACATAACCTCATGGTCGAAGGATTAGGTTACTATGCATTTGAAAGCTTACAGCAATACAAACTTAATGACTTGATCTTATGCTACTCTTACTATGGGTGTGTGTCCATCACATCATTCTCCTAATGATATAACCTTGTTATTAATGACATCCAATGTCCATGATCAGGAAACCATGATCATCATTTAATCAATAAGCTAGTTCCACAAGAGGCTTACTAGGGACTCTTTTATGTTTACAAAACACACATGTATCAGTGTTTCCTTATAATACAATTATAGCATGGGATGTAAACATTCATCATAAACACAAAGATATAATAATAACCACTTTTATTATTGCCTCTTGGGCATATCTCCAACAGTCTCCCACTTGCACTAGATTCAATAATCTAGATTACATGGTAATGTACCTAACACCCATGGCGTTCTGGTGTTGGTCATGCTTTGCTCTAGGGAGAGGTTTAGTCAACGGATCTGCCACATTCAGATCAGTGTGTACTTTGCAAATCTTTATGTCACCATCTCGGACATACTCGCGAATAGCATGGAAACGTACCTTGATGTGCTTTAGCTTGCTATGTGACCTTGGCTCCTGTGCATTAGCTATGGCACCTGTGTTGTCACAGTAGATGGCCATCAGGTCCAACGCACTGGGAACCACGCCAAGTTCAGTAATGAACTCCTTCATCCATATGGCTTCTTGTGCAGCCTCCAAAGCAGATATGTATTCCGATTCAGTTGAAGATTTTGCCACAACGCTTTGCTTGGCACTCCTCCAGCTCACTGCAGCACCATTCAAAATAAATACGTATCCAGACTGTGACTTCGAGTCATCTGGATCGGTGTTCCAACTAGCATCAGTGTAACCGTTTACAAGAGCTGTTCATCACCTCCATAAGAAAGAACCATATCCTTGGTCCTATTCAGGTACTTTAGGATATTCTTGACCGCTGTCCAGTGTTCCATTCCAGGATCACTTTGATATCTGCTATTCAAACTAACAACATGTGCTATATCCGGTCTTGTACACAGCATGGCATACATGATAGAACCTATGGCCAAGGCATAGGGAATATTATTCATCTTTTCTCTATCTTCTGCCGTAGCCGGACTTTGAGTCTTACTCAAGGTCTTACCTGACAACATGGGCACGAACCCTTTCTTGCTCTCTTCCATTCTAAACTTCTTTAGAACTTTGTCTAAGTATGTACTTTGTGAAAGCGGTATTAGGTGTATTGATCTATCTCTATAAATCTTGATGCCTAGAATATATGCCGCTTTGCCAAGATCCTTCATTGAAAAACTATTATTCAAATAGGTTTTGACGCTATTAAGAAGTTCTATATCATTCCCAATCAAAAATATGTCATCTACATATAGTACTAGGAATGCTACAGAGCTCCCACTCACTTTCTTGTAAATACAAGCTTCTCCATAAGTTTGTATAAACCCAAAGTTTTTGATTACTTTATCAAAACGTTGATTCGAACTCCGGGATGCTTGCTTAAGTCCATAAATGGAGCACTGAAGTTTGCATACCTTGTCAGCATCTTTAGGATCGACAAAACCCTTGGGTTGTACCATATACAACTCTTCCTCAATGTCACCATTAAGGAACGCCGTTTTGACATCCATCTGCCAAATTTCATAATCGAAATATGCAGCGATTGCTAACAAAATCCTCACAGACTTTAGCTTCGCTACTGGTGAGAAAGTCTCATCATAGTCAACTCCTTGAATTTGTCGGAACCCTTTCGCCACAAGTCGAGCTTTATAGACGGTAACATTACCATCAGCATCTGTTTTTTTTGAAAATCCATTTGTTCTCGACAGCCTTACGGCCATCCGGTAAGTCCACCAAAGTCCATACTTGGTTTTCGTACATGGATCCCATCTCGGATTTCATGGCTTCTAGCCATTTGTCAGAATCTGGGCTCACCATAGCTTCTTCATACGTCGCAGGGTCATCAGTGTTGTCCACCAACATGATGTTCAAGGCAGAGTCATACCAATCAGGAGTGGTACGAACTCTCGTTGACCTGCGAGGTTCGGCAGTAACTTCGTTCTAAGTTTCATGATCACCATCATTAGCTTCCTCTCCAATTGGTGCAGGCGGCACAAAAACATCTCCCGGTGCTGCGCTACTCTCAACTCTGAGAGAAGGTTCAATAACCTCGTCGAGTTCTACTTTCCTTCCAGTCACCTCCTTCGAGAGAAACTCCTTCTCAAGAAAGGATCCATTTTTGGCAACGAAAACTTTGCCTTCGGATCTATGATAGATGGTATACCCAATTGTTTCTTTAGGGTATCCTATGAAGAAGCATTTCTCCGCTTTGGGTTCAAGCTTATCAGGTTGTAACTTCTTTACATACGCTTCGCAACCCCAAACTTTAAGGAACGACAACTTAGGTTTCTTACCAAACCACAATTCGTACGGTGTCGTTTCAACGGATTTAGATGGTGCCCTATTTAAAGTGAATGTGGTTGTCTCTAATGCATAGCCCCAAAACGATAGCGATAAATCTGTAAGAGACATCATAGACCGAAACATATCTAAGAGAGTTCGATTACGACGTTCGGACACACCATTACGCTGTGGTGTTCCCAGCGGTGTCAACTGCGAAAGTATTCCACATTTCTTTAAATGCATGCCAAACTCATAACTTAGATATTCACCTCCGCGGTCAGAACGCAGAAACTTAATCTTCTTGTTACGATGATTTTCCACTTCACTTTGAAATTCCTTAAACTTCTCGAAAGTTTCGGACTTATGTTTCATAAAGTAGACATACCCATATCTACTTAAGTCATCCGTGAAAGTGAGAACATAACGATATCCACCACGCGATGCTACACTCATTGGACCGCACACATCGGTATGTATTATTTCCAATAAGTCTGTAGCTCGCTCCATTATTCTAGAGAATGGAGTCTTAGTCATTTTTCCCATTAGACATGCTTCGCATCTTTCAAGTGATTCAAAATCAAGTGATTCAAGAAGTCCATCAGAATGGAGTTTCTTCATACGCTTCACTCCAATGTGACCAAGGCAGACGATTGCCACATGTATGTAGAATTATCATTCAATTTTATTCGTTTAGCATCTATGTTGTGAACATGTGTATCACTACTATCGAGATTCAATAAGAATAAACCATTCATCTCAGGTGCATTACCATAAAAGATATTACTCATATAAATCAAACAACCTTTATTCTCAGACTTAAAAGAGCAACTGTATCGCAATAAACAAGATCCAGATATAATGTTTATGCTTAACGCAGGCACCAAATAACAATTATTCAAATTTAAAACTAATCCCGAAGGTAGATGTAGAGGGAGCGTGCCGACGGCGATCACATCAACCTTGGAGCCATTTCCAACGCGCATCGTCACCTCGTCTCTTGCCAGTCTTCGTTTATTCCGCAGCTCCTGTTTCGAGTTACAAATATGAGCAACCAAAGATCAAATACCGTGCACTACTACTAATACTAGTATGATACACATCAATAACATGTATATCTTATATACCTTTCTTCTTGATGTTGCCGTTCTTCGATCCGCCAGTACTTGGGCAATTACGCCCAAAGGACCAGACCCTTGCGAGAAGCATTCAGTTTCAGGTTTAGGACCAGCCTTGGGCTTCTTAGGAGGTGCGGCAGCTTTCTTGCCGTCCTTCTTGAAGTTGCCCTTTTTCTTAGGCTTGCCCTGTTTCTTGAAATTGGTGGTCTTATTGACCATCAACACTTGGTGCTCCTTCTTGATCTCCACTTCAGCAGTTTTCAGCATGGACGATAGTTCAGCAACGCCTTGTTCATGCAAAGGTATATTGTAGTTCATCACAAAGTTCTTATAACTCGGTGGCAGTGATTGGAGGACACGGTGAATCCCTAACTCATTAGAAATCGTTATCCCCAACTCTTGGAGCTTGTTTGCGTGCCCAGACATGGTGAGCACGTGCTCGCTAATGGAGCTTCCCTCTTCCATCTTGCAGGTAAAGAACTTTTCGGAGGCCTCATAGCTCTCCATGGCCGCGTGAGTCTCAAAAATGAGCTTGAGCTCCTTAATGATCTCGAACGGGTCATGGTGCTCAAAACGCTTCTGGAGCTCCGTTTCTAAACCGTACAGGATGGCACACTGAACTGTGGAGTAATGATTTTTCCGAGTGGCGTAAACATTCTTTACGTCATCGGTGGCATCATCTGCAGGTGGGTCACCTAGCGGTGCTTCGAGCTCATAGGTCATCTGACCAGCCCTGAGGACAATCTTCAGACCACGGAGCCGTGAAGTTGCTTCCATTGTTCTTAAGCTTTTCTTTCTCTAGGAACGCATTGAAATTGATGGAGAGGTTCGCCATAATCTACAACAAATTTGCAAGTAGTTTAGACTAAGTTTTTGATAAATTGAGTTCTACTTTAATTCTTAAATTAACTAGGTGAACTCCCACTCAAAACAACATCCCTCACATTGTATTAGTGATTACACGAACCAAGTCCACTACACCAAGTCCGATCTTCACGAGAGAGGATGTAGTTTCATCGGTGAACAATCTTCATGTTCATCATATCACTTATATGATTCATGCTCTACCTTTCGGTATTCCGTGTTCCGAGACCATGTCTTTACATGCTAGGCTCGTCAAGATTAACCTTAGTTTCCGCATGTGCAAATCTGTCTTGCACCCGTTGTATGCACACGTAGAATCTATCACACCCGATCATCACGAGATGCTTCGAGACGACGAGTCTTAGCAACGGTGCCAACTAAGGACGAACACTTTATTATTTGAAATTTAGTGAGAGGGATCATCTTATAATGCTACCGTCGCGATCTAAGCAATACAAGATGCATAAAGGATTAACATCACAGGAAATTCATAATTAGTGTGATATGATATGGCCCTTTCTTCTTATGCCTTTGATCTCCATCTCCAAAGCATGGACATGATCTCCATCATCACCAGCATTGCGTCAAGGTCAGTGGCACCGCTTCATGGTTGTCCATCATCACCAGCAACTATTACAACTACTTGGAATAAAGCTATTACAAGATGAATAGACACGCAGGTCTTAACAGAATTAAAGACAACCATTAGACTCATGCCGGTTGTCATATTACAACAAGGATCATTGCATACATCAAATATAATCACAATCACATGATGGCCATATCACATCACAAAACCCCTGCAAAAACAAGTTAGACGCCTCTAATTTTCTTTGCATGTTTTACGTGGTTTGGGGATTTCGAATAAGAACGGATCTTACCTACGAAACTGAACCACAACGTTGATACAAGTGCTATCGAGTGCAAAGTGTAAATTGGATCTATACTATGATGGGAGAGACAGACACCCGCAAAGCCACTTGTGCAAAGCAAGTTACACGTCAAGCGTGGAGCAAATCTCATGTGCAATGACATGTAAGGTTAGCCCGAGCCGCTTCATCCCACAATACCGCAAGATGCAAAGTACACAAAGCAAAAGACGGCACGAGCACCAACGCCCACAAAACCATTGTGTTCTACTCGTGCAACAGATCTACGCATAGACAAGGCTCTGAAACCACTGATGGGTTCGTAGCATGGAAAACAAAAAATCTACCGCAAGAACGAACAAAACCCAGATCTAATCTAGATAAAAGCCAAGATCTAATCTATTAGACATGTGCAACGAGATAGATCTGTACTAACCCTCGTAGATCCGAAAGCGTTACGAGATTAGATCTCGGGGTTGATGTAGTCGATCACTTGCCGATCTCAAGATCGTGTGGACGGTCCTTCCGGCGCCGCTGCTCCAGCGCTTCAGCCGGGTCACACGCAAGCGGAGTCAAGGCACCTTCCTCTCCCTGCTCCAAAGCAGCAGAGGTAGTAGATCTTCCACGGAATCCCAAAGAGCACGACGGTGTGGTGGTGGTGGTGGAGTAGAGAATTCTTCAGGGCTTCGCCTAAGCCGGAGCAGAGCGAAGGAGGAGGAGAGAGGCGGCGGCTAGGGTTTGTTATGGGAGAGGTCTAGGGGGTGGCGCCCCCTCCCCTCTATTTAAAGGAGGGAGGCGCCATGGGAGGGGGAGTCCTAGTAGGACTCCCCTCCCTCCTTGGCCGGCGGATTGGGAGGGGGGAGGAGTCCTCCTCCCCCACGAATTTGTGTCTTGCCCCACAAAGACTCCTTGATCCTTTCTTGGTTTTCAAGCAAACTCCAAGAAATCTCCTAGAACCTTCCAGAACATTCCGAAACCTTCTAGAATCTCCATACAAACACTCTGGAACATTTCCTAACTTAGAAAATGATCCCCAATATATGAATCTTATTCTCCGGACAATTCTGGATCTCCTCGTGATGTCCCGGATCCAATCCGAGACTCCGAACAACATTCGGTCTCCAACGCACATTCCAGATCTACTTAAAACAACTCCAAACCTTAAGTGTGTCACCCTACGGTTCGTGAATATGCAGACATGATGGAGACACTTCTCCGATCAATAACCATCAGCAGGATCTGGAGATCCATAACGGCTCCCACATACTCAACGATGACTTCGTGATCGATAGAACCATTAACATACGAAACCAATTCCCTTCGTCGCGTGATATTATACTTATCTGAGGTTTGATCGTCGGTATCTCCATACCTAGTTCTACCTCGTTACTGATAAGTACTCTTTACTCGTTCCATGTTATGTCATCCCTTGTGACCTAGTCACATGCTTGCAAGCTAACTAGATGACATTCCACCGAGAGGGCCCAAAGCATATCTATCCGTCATATGGATGGACAAATCCCAATCTTGGTCCATGCGCTTCAACACATACTTTCAGAATACCCAATGACACCTTTATAACCACCTAGTTATGAAGCGGTGTTTGATGTCATCAAAGTACCCATCCGGTGATGGTGATTAACATAACCTCATGGTCGAAGGATTAGGTTACTATGCATTTGAAAGCTTACAGCAATACGAACTTAATGACTTGATCTTATGCTACGCTTACTATGGGTGTGTGTCCATCACATCATTCTCCTAATGATATAACCTTGTTATTAATGACATCCAATGTCCATGATCAGGAAACCATGATCATCATTTAATCAACAAGCTAGTTCCACAAGAGGCTTACTAGGGACTCTTTTATGTTTACAAAAAACACATGTATTAGTGTTTCCTTATAATACAATTATAGCATGGGATGTAAACATTCATCATAAACACAAAGATATAATAATAACCACTTTTATTATTGCCTCTTGGGCATATCTCCAACAGTCCAGTGATGACAGTCACGATCTATCTCGATGTCGCCGCTCACGGTGACATGACCGCGACTATGATGCGCGCGACGACCTCACACAACGCAAGATCGACAAGCCAAGAGCACGACGTGCTCAGTCGACTGACTCGGAAGAGGAAGATGGGGAGCTCTGTGGCGCCAGATGCTTCAGCAGATCTATTAGGCAGAAGTGAATGCCTAAAGGGTTTAAACTCCCATCGGAGAACCCGAAATTTGATGGTCTACAGGACCCTAAGATCTGG
Organism: Avena insularis; assembly: GCA_023614405.1. NCBI lineage: Eukaryota > Viridiplantae > Streptophyta > Magnoliopsida > Poales > Poaceae > Avena > Avena insularis. Next base: position 239,451,971 of record CM042692.1, on the reverse strand, counting down.
CTGGAGGACCACATCTCCTCCGTCAGGCTACACAGAGGCAGTCGAAGTACTACCATGCAATGCTTGCATACCGCAGTACCGCCGGGCATGGCTCAATAACCTCCCACGCGGATCCATTCGCAGTTGGGATGAGCTGGTCTACAGCTTCGTGCGCAACTTTAAGGGCACGTACAAGCGGCCCGCCTCAATCGAAGAACTGAGATGCTGCCAGCAAAGATCTGGCGAATCGCTGCGCTCCTACATCCAAAGATGGTCCATCATCAAGAACTCCGCGGAGAACATCTCGGAAGACCGCGCGATTGATGCATTCAACGGTGGTGTCCGCTGCATGGAACTCAGGGAGGAGCTAGGCTGCTCAAAGCCCCAAACCATCGACCACCTGATGGAGATCGCGAATCGGTGGGCCGATGGAGAAGATTCGGTGAAGAATCGCGCTCACTCCAACGAGGAAGCAGAACTCGAACGCAGACGCGACCGCCGGGGCAAGCGTCGCATGCGCATCTATGATGATCGCGATGACGTCAACATGGTCGCAGTCGGCTACGCCGATAGACGCGACGATAACCGCAACAGCGGATACCGCGACTCCGGGAAAACCACGCAAGTGTGGCAATGCCGCACTCGCGATGAGGCACCCGTGACCTCCATTGAGGACAAACTGTCCGGGCCATGCACGGTACACTTCTACATCGACAAGCATGATGGCAAGAGAAAGTCCAGCCACCTCCTCAAGGACTACCGCGAGTTCCTCAAGCTACACGAGGGATTGGTTCAGATGAACCACAACGCAGTCGAAAGAGGCTATGGAGCCGCTCTAGGCGCCGTGGCACATGGCGCACCACCACCACCACCTGGGCCACCCCCGAACGGAGCTGCACCGGACCAGCACCACGGAGGCAAACCGTACCCACGGGCCATGGGTACCATGATGATCCAAAAGGGGCGCCCCTCCAACAGGGTGCAGAAGGCCATCACTCGCCAAGTCAACTTGGCCACGCACTCGCCACCATCCACCACTGAGTACCTCAGTGGCAGCGAGTCGTGCATTACCTTCGACAAACGCGACCACCCGCCTCAAGTACCTCGCCCAGGTAATTGCCCCCTCGTACTCAAGGCGCAAATTGGAGGCTTCGACATGAGTCGCGTCTTCATGGATGACGGAAGCGGCATCAACCTCATATTCGCGAGTACCTTGCGAGCAATGAGGATCCCTCTAACCTGCTTGGAGGCATCGGACACAACGTTCCACGGCATCGTCCTAGGGAAAGGCGTATACTCCCTAGGCAAAATCAACCTCGACGTCATCTTTGGCACGCCGAAGAACTTCCGGCGCGAGCGCATCGACTTTGAGGTCGTCGACTGGCCCTCACAATACCATTGCATCCTTGGGCGCGTCGCATTCGCCAGGTTCATGGAAGTACCCCACTACGCCTACCTGCAGATGAAAATGCTAGGTCCCAACGGTGTCATAACGATCAACGGGAACTTTGAGCGATCTGACGCTTGTGACAGGGAATTCAATAGAATCTCCCAGTCCTTTGGCATGCAGGAGGAACTCGCAAGACTGAAAGAGACGACAGACAACAGTCTGCCTCCCTTGAGTAGGCCAAGCTCACCTGATCTCTCCTTCGACTCATCCGTGCACACAAAGAAGGTGCAGGTCCATCCGTCGGATCCCGCCAAGACGGCCCTCATCGCCAACAACTTGAGTCCCGCATAGGAACTCGCACTCGTCGAATTCCTTCGTGAGCACTAGGAAATTTTTGCCTGGTGTCTTGCGGACATGCCAGGAGTTCCCAGGGAATTCGCCGAGCACGCACTCAACGTCAACCCCGACTCAAGGTCAGTCAAGCAAACAATCAGGCGACTGTCTGAGCCACGAGCGCAGGCAGTCAGAATGGAGATCAACAGACTCCTTGAGGCCAAGTTCATACGCGAGATCAAAGAAAGCACTTGGCTCGCCAATACGGTGCTGGTACCAAAAAAGGACACGGATATCCTACGGATGTGCGTGGACTTCACTTCTTTAAACAAGCACTGCCCAAAAGATCACTTCCCGCTGCCACGGATCGACCAGATCATCGACTCCACCGCTGGATGTGAGCGCCTCTGCTTCCTCGATGCCTACTCAGGCTATAACCAAATTAGAATGAAGGAGGAAGACCAGGAGAAGACAGCGTTTACAACGCCCTTTGGTGTGTTCTGCTATAACACGATGCCCTTTGGACTAAAAAACGCGGGAGCCACCTACCAGCGGTGCATGCAGGCTTGCCTCAAGGAGCAACTAGGTCGCAACATCCAAGTCTATGTCGATGACACAGTAATCAAGACCAAGTAGGAAGCCTCCCTAATCGACGATTTGCGCAAAACCTTCGCCAATCTCGATCGTTACCGGATCAAGCTTAATCCGGACAAATGCGCCTTCGGCATACCATCTGGGCAGCTACTCGGGTATCTCATCTCCGTGAAGGGGATCGAGGCAAACCCGAAAAGATAAAAGCCATACTGGGCATGGAGAAGCCAAAGAACATAAGAGGCATCCAGCAACTAGCTTTACGAATCGCGGCACTCAGTCGATTTATCAGTCGGATGGGTGAAAAGGCGCTGCCCTTCTATCAGCTCCTCCGCAAAGCTGACAAATTCGAGTGGACCAATGAAGCGCAAGAAGCATTCGACGATCTCAAGCGCCTACTATCCACCTCGCTAGTACTGGTGACTCCACGAGAAAGGGAACCACTATTGCTGTACATCTCCGCCACCAACCAGGTGGTCAGCACAGTGCTTGTCGTCGAGCGAGCTGAGGAAAACAAGGTCCATGGCGTACAACGTCCGGTATACTACCTCAGCGAGGTCCTCACGCCAACAAAACAGCGGTACCCGCACTACCAGAAGCTGGCGTACGGCGTTTTCATGACCGCCCGGCGACTGCGCCACTACTTCCAAGAACACCCAATCGTGGTAGTCAACGACGCCCCATTGGGGCATATCCTCAATAACCCTTACGCCACGGGGCGAGTCGCGCTTTGGGGAATAGAGCTGTCTCCACGAGACATCACATACGAAAAATGCGACGCCATCAAGTCGCAAGTGCTCCCTGACTTTCTCGTGCACTGGATGGAGAACCAGCTCCTGGACAAGCCAGATATGTCCTACCTCTGGACAATGCACTTCGATAGGTCCAAACGGAAAGACGAAGCAGGCGCAGGTGTCATATTGATATCACCTCAAGGGGACAAACTGAAATATATCCTGCGAATGCAGTTCACAGCCTCAAACAACGAGGCTGAATACGAGGCCCTGTTGCATGGGATGAGGATGGCAAAAGCCTGTGGCGCCAAAAGGCTCATCATATATGGCGACTCCAAGTTGGTCGTCAACCAAACAATCCACGAGTGCGACACGCTGAATGACAACATGATCGCGTACCACGACCTCTATGATACACTCGAGAGAGACTTCGATGGTTGCGAGTTGCGACACATAGGTCGCGAAAGCAACGAGGAGGCGGACACACTCGCCAACATAGGCTCTACCTGCGCCCCCATACCACCTGGGGTATTTCTCGAGCGCATATGCGAATGCTCCATCAAGCCAAAGGCCGCAGAGAAGAAAACAAGCGCAGCAACGGACTCGGGGGCTATGCCACCCAATGAGCCAATGGCGCTCGACGACTTGGAGCTGGACACAGGACTCGAGGGACCAATGAGCATCATGATGATCGAGCAATCTTGGACGCAGCCGTACATTACGTACCTCCTCAGCAAGAGACTACCGGACGATCCGACAGATGCATGACACATCGTGCGGTGATCCAAGGCATTCGCCGTTCTCAACGGCGAACTATATAAACGTAGCATCACAGGAGTGCTACAACGATGCGTCTCCATGGCTGACGGAAGAGCAATTCTCCTCGACATCCATGAAGGGACCTGCGGACACCACGCAGGCAGTCGCGCCCTCATCGCCAAAGCTCTACGAGCTGGATTTTACTGGCCCACGGCTATGCGCGACGCCAAGGACATTGTCCAAAAATGCAATGCTTGCCAGCAATTCGCGGACAAGCCACACGCACCAGGCACAGAGCTATGGCCTATTCCATTGGCCTGGCCCTTCGCACAATGGGGACACGATATGGTTGGCAAGCTGCCAAGATCCTCGCGCGGAGGCTACGTCTACCTATTGGTTCCAGTCGACAAATTCACAAAGTGGATCGAGGCCATGCCAATGACCAACCAATCAGGGCACAGCGCAGTTAAGTTCTTCGAATCCATCATCTACCGCTTTGGCGTGCTGCACAGCATCATTATCGATAACGGGACGAACTTCACATCCAAGGAGTTTTAAGAATTCTCCGAGAACCTGGGGTTCAACATCAGCTACGCCTCAGTAGCGCATCCATAGACCAACGGTCAGGTGGAAAAAACAAACGGGCTTGTCTGCAGTGGCATCAAGAAGCGACTCCTGCGACCACTCGAACAAGCGGCGGGTTGCTGGCCAGATGAGCTGCAATCCGTACTCTGGAGTCTACGTACAACTCCAAACAGCGCCACGGGCTACACGCCATTCTTTATGGTGCACGGAGCAGAAGCAGTACTACCCGCCAAGGTACGATACAAGGCGCCGCGCGTGGTCACCTACAACGAACAAGAGTCATCCCTTGCACTCGAAGACTCCGTCGACCTCCTCGACGAAGCAAGAGAAATCGCCGCAGAAAGATCTACGATCTACCAGCAGAACCTGCGCAACTACCACAGTAGAAGGCTTCGCCCCAGATCCTTCGTCGAAGGTGACCTGGTCCTACGACTGAAGCAGCAAGGACATCTCAAACTCGAGTCCCCCTGGGAAGGACCGTACATGATTACAGAAGTAATCCCAGGTGGCGCCTATCGCCTTCAAGATTTAGAGACAGGAGTCACATACTCCAACCCTTGGAATGTTGCACAACTGCGACGCTTCTACCCTTAGTCGTTTTCTTTACTTCTACATCACAAATAAGGCTACTCAGCCAAGGCTACTCAGCCACACATTGTACCTCACACTGGTCTCTGAATAAATAAAAGCTAAGTGCCCCAAAACTCTGTGTTTTCTCCTTTACTTTGTCAATTTTATACTCGGGGGCTGCGCCACCCTACTTGCATCTGTTCTTCGAACCCAAAAACGCGATATCCTGAGTAGCTGGCACATCAATCGAACCCCTTAAAACACAAACTCAACCCAGCTGCAGCGCACCTGACAGGTTGACAAGAGACTGAGATAAAAGATGGCCAGGCTAACGAACATGACTCGCATAAGTGCAACGCACCTCGAGCTCACAAAGCTCCTTATACACATTTCGACAACAAATTATCTACAACATCTGTACGAACTTTACAACACAAGTACACTTATGTGCAGGATACAAATTTGGCTACTCTTGCAATAGATGAACGTTGGTTTGCTCCTCGAAGAGGTCGACAATCTCCTCTGATGGACGGTCCACCGCCTGATAATGCGGCACCATATTCCAGGCAGATCCTGTTGGTGGCTCTGGCGGCCCAGAAGCAATGGCGGCAACATCCACGTCAGGCCTATGCAATCGCACAATTGAGAGAGCAGTCTTGGCACCAGCCACCAACTGCTGCCTCACGCACTCGTGAACCGCGGACATATCCTAAAATTTGGCAAGGATAGCCAGCAGGCTTGACGGAGCGTCATCCAACAGGAACATTGCCCGATAAATGTTCTTCAAGCACGACAGCGACTTCTTCAGGAAGAGCAGCACTCGCAATGCGCGATCCTGCAGGATCGCCAACGCAGTCGAACGGTCATGATCTACCCAGAAGTATCCGCTCTCCTGAAGTTGCTCCTGGGTGAGATCATGAAGGCGAATGGCAATTCTATCCTTCTCCTCCTGCGGACGGCGCGCGCTAACAACTACACGAAGCAGCATCAATAGCATGAGTACAACATACTGTTGCGGGTAACTACAAAGGAAAGATGAGAATAAGCAAACTAACACTTAAACTGGTCGCCCAGCTGCGTCACCTCCCCAAGAAGATACTGCTCGCGGCCGGCGGCTTTTTCAGCCTTCGACTTCCACACGTCCGCGCTACTGTGGATCACGGGCAACTCACGCTCCAGCTGCTTAACACGATCACGAAGTCGCGAAAGCAAGGACAGCTCCTCTACCCTGGAGCGCGGTGGTGCCACTGTATCCTCAAGAGATGGCGAGTCCTGGGTTCCCCCCACAGGATCACTTGATGTACCCTACCACAAAGTCAAGACAGAGGCAAATAAGGCGACCAACTTAACACAAAGGCAAAAGTAACAGAAGCATTCAGGATCAGCATAAAGTATTCACAAACACACTCACCGGCAGGCATGTTCTCAGATCAAAAGGACAATTCATCAACTATTACAAAAAACTAACTACGGAGCAGCCGGCTTCTTTGACTTCGACGGCTTCGGGGGCTTCATCAAGTCCGTGGCAGTATCAGATGCCACTGACTTTTCGCCAGCCCCTGAGGCCGAAGCTTTCGCAGCCTTCTTAGCACGTTGGAGCTCCTCCGAATACTTGGCAACGGTATTTATCAAGCAATGGCCATATTTGGCACAGGCAGTCGTGAAAGGAGCGACGACTACCTGCTGACCGTCTGCGCCAACAGGCATCGCCTTCGACATCGTAGAGGGATCTATCTTGACTCCGTGGGCTTGCACCATGGCGAGTGACATGGTCGTGCCAGCCGCGCGGAGGGAGTTCTTGTAGGTGGCAGGCACACCCCCGGCGAGTGACTCCACCAGCTCGTCCACATTATCGACCAGCTCCGCCTTCGGCATCAACTCCTCCCGGAGGCGACTAAGGGTGACCTTGGCCTTGGACAATGTATTTTGGACAGCGGCACTACGGTCCTCGACTGCAGACACCGCGCCTGCCAAAGCGTCATCGCGACGAAGGGCCTGTGGGTCAAAGCTCAAATCGCCAGCATCTGCACAAAAAACCCACACATGGATGAAATCTCTAGCACCACCGGCAAAACTCCAGATGCAAAGAAGGACAAAAATAAAATATCTACCAGCAAAGGTACCTGAGAGGGCCTTGGCGACTGAGAAAGTTGCTCTTTGAACAACTTTTCCCTAGCCGCAAAGGAGGCACACAGATCCTCTTCGCGCTTGTGTGCATCATCACGAGCCGCGATTGCCTCATCGCGCCCCTTCACAGCCGTGGCTAATGTCTTTTCCAAGGTGGCGACGTTGCGCAATAAAGCGTTATGCTCAACTACATGGCAACAAAAAAGTTGACTATCAGTCGACTATACCAAAAAAAGGAGGAGACGAAAAAGAATAAGTGTAGAACACTCACTTTCGACCACGCGGTGACGCGTTTCTAGCATTGCATGCTGGCGACCCATCACCATCACCTGCTCCGCCACTTGCGCGGCTGCCTTTACAAGGAGCTGTCGCACAAACAAGGAATCAGAGAGGGCAACAGAGAACATTGACTTCCATACTAAAAAGAAGGAAAGATATATTTACATGGTCCTCCAGCGACTCCGAAGAAGTTTGCTGAACTGTCATCCGAGCAACCATTCGATGTTCCCCTACGTGAGGAGAGCTCGAAGAATTATGCCCAGAGTGGGCCACCGCCGGAGGGGAAGGAGCACGCTCCACCTCTACCTTGGCCCTTGAAGTCGCGACTCCCGATTCCTTCAAAAACTCAATGTCGCCAGAAGATGACGATGCCTCTTGACTACAAGACCAAATCCACATTGAGAAATGGACTCCAGGGCAAAGTCAACAAGAAGAAAACAGAAAAGAATCAATGACCTAGCAAACTTACCAGTCAAACTTGTCAAGATCAAACGTGGCTGCCACCGACTCCGACGAAGACTCCTTGGGCAATCGTATCTTCTTGTGAGAAGACGGTGCCACAGCCCTCACAGGAACGGCTGGAATTGGCGACTCCGCGCCAATAGTCGTGCCTCCTGGAGTCGAAGGAGTCGACGCGTCGGAGTCCTCGCTACGCGAACGCTTGCGAGTATCCGGGCTCTCAGACTCAGGAGCTTCCTCTTCCACATCAGAAGGGACAGTCGACTCAGACTCGTCCTCTTCAAAGCTTCGCGAGGAATAATCCCCTCAGGGAGAGGAGGCATACAAGGCGACACCACCCAATCCTGCATATAGACAGTGAAGATCAGCAAACAGAACAAGTAAGCAAACAGAAAAGCAATCATGAAAATAAGCTACTGCGTAGCACAACTATACCTAAGGAGGAGGATTCGAAGCATCAAAAGGAGGAACAACTGGTTCACTTGTAAGCACATCCTTGATAGTGTACTTCGTGACCAGTCGAATCCTCTTATCCACCTCACTCGCGGACATGCCATCGGCAGACACGCGAGTGGCATCATCAGCGCCACTCCATTAAAACATGGGATGGACTCTGGCTTGGAGAGGCTGGCCGCGATGGCGCAGCCAAGTTCTGATAAGAGCGCAGCCTCCTCTTACTGCGCTATCGTGCGATCTTGAGGCCCCAGCGCGCTACAAGCTGCGCCTATGCGACTCGAGAGGGCGCACGGCTGACACATATACACGTCCGTCTCCGCAAGTTCGCCAGGCATAACTACGTTCTTCCAAGAACGCATCTTCTTGCAGGGAGTCGCCGGATCGAAGGGCGCGAGTCCAAAGTGCTCATTTTTGGCCTTCTGATCGCAGACATAGAACCATTTGTCCCTCCATCCCTGGACGGACTTGGTAAGCTTGATGTCGAAGTAGGTGGCGGATAGGTCGACGTGGATTCCGCAACCACCTACGGCATAAACTAAAGAGCCAGATGCGGGTTGACGCTTCAATTTAAACAAGCGCTTGAAAAGACCAAAGTGTGGCTCGATTCCGAGCCAGCACTCGCAAAGGGTGATGAAGCAGGTGATGTGGAGAATCGAATTTGGGGACAGCTGATGGAGTTGGAGCCCATAGAAGCAAAGAAGACCCCTAAGAAAGGGGTGGAGAGGCAAGGAGAGACCGCGAATGACGAATGCGAGAAACATCACTCGAAAACCAGTGGGAGGAGCAGGAATGGTCTCACCGCCGGGGACGCGCGCATCGGCGACTGCCGCAGAGATAACTCCATCCTGGTGAAGAAGACGGAGATTCGACGCCTTGATGATGGAGGGGTGCCATGCACCATTTGTCACGCGGGTGCCCGCGACCTTCTTCTTCTCGCCGGCGGCGGCGCTGGTGCCCGCAGCAGCGGAGCCACCCTTCTTCTTCGTCGCGGCAACGGTGGCCACGGAATCAGCGGCAGCGCCTCCTTTCTTCTTTCCCATTGCGCGGCGGCGATGAGAGCGCAGAAAGTAGCTTGGAAACGAACGGAGGTGGTCCAGCGCTGTGGAGGAGACGAGCACAGGAAAGCAGAAGAACAGCTGCAATGGCAATGGCAGCGAGGACGAAAGAGCGCAGATGGAAAATTACCGCCGCAGCGCCGCTACTTAACCCCCGGGAGATGCAATCCAACAGCTGACAAAAACCCTATTGGACGCGTAACACGCATCACGTTGGACACGTGGAGAAGAGGAAGCGCGAACCGTCCCCCCACTTCTACCATTACGCACAGAAATCGAGGAGGCGCAGTTAAAAATAAGATTACGCACGCCGAGTTAAATCAAAGTCAGAAAGTAGGACCCACCGCTCGTCACGTCCCGTCAAACTCGCTCACGCGGGCAACTAAGGTCATACAAGCATCAGCACTGACGTCATCAAAGCTACGCAGCGGAAAACTTCGACTACTTTAGTCCTTGCTGGAGTCTTCGACTCCACCAAGCACTCGGGGGCTACTCCCATAGGGAGCGCTGGCCGCGCACCCTACGACTTTTTCTTTTCTTGTTGCAGGAACATGGACAATCACAAAGCAAACCCAACCACTCGAATTAAGTTTGATTACGGACATGGGTTACTCCCATAGGGAGCGCCAGAAACAAATTCGACTGAAAACAAACAAGCAAAAGACGACAGCAGTCGTGAAAGTTTTTTAGTCCCTGCCTGAGTCTTCGACTGAAACAAGTAAGCAAAAGAACGACAGCAGTCGCAAAAGTTCTTTAGTCCCTGCCTGAGTCTTCGACTCAACCAGGCACTCGGGGGCTACTCCTATAGGGAGCACTGGTCGCGCACCATATGATTATTTGCACAAAAACTGTGTGTTGATAACATCCGCACTCGCAACCCTTGGCGACACCGCCTCACAAATTTTCTCAACAAAGAGACTACGTCTCCTGGACGCCCGAATCGTCTCCGCGATGATAAAATTCGGATGTCGCGCTTACGACGTGAAGGTAAGACCTGAATAAGGCCTGGCAACGCATTTAACTGCGCACTACCAGAAATATATCCGTGCCTACAGGCACGATGAACATGCCTTGACGGACGCGTCGAGTGCTCACACCCATATAACTGGAATTCGACTCCTGTAAGACCTCCGCGGCCTGAGTCAAATTACGCCAACACTTTTCCGGATTCGAGTCCAGGGACTCGAGTTCGAGTAGATTGCGTTGTTTCGCCCTAAGGTGTTTAACTGATACCGATACTTCGGCTATATCAGGCACGTATATCAACAATCCCTATGACACAAATAAAAGCAGTCGAAAATGTACTCGTTCAGGCACTCGAAAACTTCAAAAAGTCCCCAGTCAAATCTGCGATTCCACTGGACACTCGGGGGCTACTGACATGGGTATACCCTACAGGTACTCGAGCTTGGTATATACGGTCCAAATACGAATAGGCCCACGGTGTCGCCAAGGCCTAGATGAAAGGACTCGAGTAACCTGCGGGCTCTCGATTGCTTGAAGGACAAGAAGAAGCTAAAGATAGAAAGTTTGAAGGGGAAAACCCTAACTTGTAACCGACTCGACCTGCTACTCGAGACCTAGCCTATCTATATAAAGGCTAGGAGGGGGCGGCGAGGTGAACACACACAACCCTAGTTTCCACAACCCTCGCCAGATTACATCTGCGCACCATTGTAACTTTCGACTCCCTCGATAATTCCACGAGTAGACAAGCAGGAGTAGGGACCTCTACGAGGCCTGAACCTGGGTAAATCCTTTGTCCCCTGTGTGCTTGTTTGCTAGCCGATAGATGTCTCCAGCGCTCCCTCCTTCTCCAAAACCCAAGTCCATAACAATGGGCATTGACGAGTTAAACCCTCGTCAGGTATAAATCAAAAAGGTATAACCAAAGCATGCCTAAGGCATCTTGCTTGGATTATAATTGCATCTAGTGATGGCTTACAAGTTTTAGCTTGCCAATAATAGCTTGCCTTGATTGGTGTAGTGGTTGAAATTCTCCTCGTCTTCTTCGGGGTAGAACTCCTCCTCTTCGTAGACTTGGTCGGTACTATCATCTATAAATACATATGGAAATACACAATCACCAAACAATACTTGACTAGTCTATTTAGCCATTAAGGCACACACTTGATGATCTAGTATCATCACAATCATCACAAGATTTTAATGAACTAGTTTTATTTATTTTATTTGAGAAAATTAATTTCTACTCATTGAAATTAATTAAGATTTAATATTCTCCATTTAAAATATGGGATCATGTGGACACATGTCATCACCACATATTCTAATACATGGGAATGTGATTTAAATGTTGGATCACATTTTATAAAGTTTAAGATTAATATTTAATCATTTAAAGTGACTAGAAATGCCTATATAGCATTATTTTGGTACTAGTGTAAAGTCACTGCATGCAAACCTAAATATTATTACATATTCAGATCGGTATTGTCAAATGTGATTTTTGAGAGTTAGAATCAACTAAAAAGCTATTATGGTTGATTTTTGAAAAATGTTTGAATGTAGAAAAGTCTCTGTTTGTTATTTTTGCTATAGATGATGTATAACTCTAATTGATTTATATCCAACGAGCATTGATAGATATTTACATTATCTTTCCAACAAAATTGGAATCATGTCATTTGGTTAAGTAAATCTTTCTTAATTGATTTTTAAACAAGGGGACAAAGTTAAGTTTAAGTCTAGAAAGAAAAACACTTATTTGAATTCTAGGGCCAGCGCGGGAACACTAATGGGCCGGCCCAGTCACACTCCGCGGCGCAGAGAATGGCTGACAGGGGGGTCCCGCATGTCAGCGACTCTTCAAATGCGAAGCGGTACGGGGCGATGTGGGCCGCACGATTAGAACTACGATTAATGGATGTGGCTCGTCATCGACGACGGACAGGTCGCCGGCGAGACGGAATCCTAGCGGCTCGGTGGGGGTGCAATGGGGGCATACTAGGGCTCCAGCTAGTGTGGCGATGGGGGCGATCGAACGAGGAGACGATGGCGGACTCAGGCGAGGTCACGGCAGCTCCTGGGGTGGACGAAATCGTCGGGCCCCTTCCTCCTCTGCTGCAGCCAACTCTGGTGCAATTCCGGCGAACGGCTGCTCGAGCGGCTCCGGCTAACGGTGGAGAAGGATCAGTGGTGGGAGGGGAGCTAAGTGGTGTGAGTAAATGGTGCTGGGGAGGGATTCTTATATAGGCTCAATGAGGGGACCGTGAGGGCGACGGTGAGCTCATCGGTGACGATGATACAGGGCGCTAGAGGCATGGGCAGGGTAGGCAGATGGTGGCTTGCCTCCTGGCGGTCAGCTATGGCATGATGGCGACACGAGGGGCGGTGGCATGCGGTCGAGAAAGGCTAGAGCTCTGCACGGCAGTGGCGGTGCTCGATACGTTTCACGGTGGCTGCTGGTCGGGCGACGGGAAGAGGGCGTGTCTGGGGAGCTGCTGGGGTTATGGCGGAGCAGCGCACGCGAGCTAAAGGCAAGGTGTGGCTTGTGCGGGCTTGTCGGGGACGGTGCTCTGGCGTGAGTTGGGCACGGTGTAGAGGTAGTGCGCGCGAGCTATCCTCGGTGGTCCAAGGGCTGGCAACGCTCAGGGAAGGGACCATGGGCGGCGGTAGGGTTTGGTGGAGCTAGGGGAATGCTCGATTGGCGCTGCAGGGTCGTTGGCGCATTGCCCGCGTTTGGCCGGCGATGACCATATTTGGGCGGCGCGCCACTGTTGCTAGCGGTGAAGGGGGAGCTGTTCTGAGCCTACCATGTGTTCGACAGAATGGCCACAAGGAGAAAAGTTTTGAATTTTGGATTCAAAATTTTTGAGTGTTCTCCACTTAAGCTTGAGATTCTATGCATGTTTGGAAAGGTCAAGGGGAATTCATTTGAGTGGTTTTTGAAAAGGTGTGATCTATGTATATGACTTGAATTCCATTTTCAAATGCCATTTAAAATTAGTGTTTAAAAGTTTTTGTAAGATTTCAAAGTGGGCCTTGGTAGATCATTACTTGTACTAGCAAGGGATGCATAGAGTTAGAATTGTTTCTGTTAAGAATTGACTTCTAGGAACACCTAAAGTGACCTAGTGGATTAAAATAGCAAAAGTGACCATTTGCCTTTATTAATTCCAATTGGTTTCTTTTTCTTTGGATTTTGCTTGGGAATGATCTAGATCATGTGGAAATCACCTTAGAATCATTTTACAACCATTAGAACAAACAAACATGGCAATTCAAAACAATTCCATATTAATGCAACACATATATGGATGCTTAATTGTTTTAATAATAAAAAGTTTTTGTTAACCCTAAATTGGGTGCTTTGGATCTTGATATCTTGGATTAAAGTTTTGGGATGTTACAAACCTTCCCCTCTTAAACAAAATCTCGTCCCGAGATTTAAGAAAGAAAACTAGGAACTAAAGAGATCTGGGAACTCAGTCCTAATGTAATCTTCTCGCTCCAAAGTGGCTTCTTCTTCGCTATGGTTGCTCCATTGGATCTTGAGAAATTTGATACTCCGGGTCCTGGTGGTTCTGTAAGCTTCCTCCAAGATACGGATGGGCACTTCACGAGACGTCAGATCCTTATTGATATCAACGGCTCGGTGATCGATGTTCTTGAAAACTTCGGTCTTCTCTGGCACTTCAAGGCATTTGCGAAGTAACGAGATATGGAACACATTGTGGATAGCAGACATCTCTTCAGGCAGTTCCAGTTGATATGATACTTCTCCTCGATGATTTAGAATCTTGAAGGGTCTGATATATCTGGGGGCTAACTTTCCTTTCAGACTAAAACGTTGAGTTCCCTTCAATGGCGAAACTTTGAGATACACAAAATCTCCGACATTGAAAGTCAGGTCTCTACGTCTCATGTCAGCATAACTCTTCTGTCTAGATTGGGCGGTCTTGAGGTGCTCACGAACTTTGTGAACCTTCTCTTCGACTTCTCGTAGCATGTTGGGTTCGAAAATCTGACTCTCTCCTACTTGCGACCAATTCAAAGGGGTACGACACTTCCTTCCATATAGGAACTCAAATGGGGCCATTTGCAAATTGGCTTGGTAACTGCTGTTGTATGAGAATTTTGCGAAAGGCGGACAATCTTCCCATTTTGATCCATACTCGAGCACACAAGCTCTCAACATATCTTCTAAGATTTGGTTGACTCTTTCAGTCTGTCCATCGATCTGTGGGTGATAAGCTATGCTAAAATTCAACTTGGTTCCTAATCCTTCTTGAACTTTCTTCCAAAATCTCGAAGTAAATTGGGTTCCTCGATCCGACACTATGGTCTTGGGGGTTCCATGCAGACTAAAAATTCTAGCAATGTACAACTCTGCTAGCTTTGAACTCTGGTAGGTTGCCTTGATAGGTATAAAATGGGCTACCTTGGATATTCTATCAACGATGACCCAGATAGAGTCATTTCCCCTACTAGAAGTAGGCAAACCGGTGATAAAGTCCATTCCGACGGAATCCCATTTCCATTCCAGAATCTACAATGGTTGCAACAGTCCCGCGGGTCTCTGATGTTCCGCTTTGACTCTTTGACAGATATCACACTTGGCAATATAGCTTCCGATTTCTCTCTTCATCTTGTGCCACCAAAATTGCTCCTTCAAATCCTGATACATCTTTGTTCCTCTGGGGTGGATAGAATAAAGAGTATCATGAGCTTCTTGCATGATAACTTGCTTCAGATCCGAATCTGCTAGCACACAGATACATCCTTTGTATCACAGAACTCCTTCTTTGTCTTCGGTGAATCCAGGTACCTTTCATGTACCAATACGATGCTTGATTCCGTCGATACTTGCATTTCCCTTCTGTGCTTCCTTGATTTGGCTAATCAAAGTGGCTTGAAGTTCAATGCTAGCTAAAAATCCTTTGCTAACTAGCTCAGTTCTAAACTGCTCCAACTCCTCATGCAAACTTGGTTGCTTCTCCTTGATCATGGTGTTTAACCTACACGGCAATCTACTAAGAGCATTCGCTACCACATTGGCTTTGCTGGGGTGATAGTGAATGTCAAGGTCATAATCCTTAATTAACTCTATCCATCTCCTTTGCCTCATATTTAGCTCCTTCTGAGTGAAAATATACTTCAAGCTATTGTGATCTGAGTAAATCTCACAGCAATTACCCATGAGATAATGACGCCATGTCTTCAAGGCTAAAACTACAGCTGCTAGTTCAAGATCATGAGTAGGGTAGTTCTGCTCATGCTGCTTCAGTTGTCGAGACAGATATGCGATGACTTTTCCTTCTTGTATCAATACACATCCGAGACCAATCTTGGATGCATCACAATACACGTCAAATGGCTTCTTGATATATGGCATGATCAGTATTGGGGCTGAAATCAATCTCTTTTTGAGCTCTTTTGGAAATTTGCTTCACATTTGTCAGTCCAGTCAAACTTCTTGTCCTTCTTCAACAATTGGGTCATAGGTCTTGCGATGCTCGAAAATCCTTCTACAAACTTGCGGTAATATCCCGCTAATCCGAGAAATGCACGGACTTGGGTTTGAGTGGTTGGGGATTCCCATTCTTCGACATCTTTGATCTTGGCGGGATCAACAGCGACTCCTCCCGCAGACACAATATGTCCGAGGAATCCTACTTCTTTCAGCCAAAACTCACATTTGCTGAACTTGGCATACAACTAATGCTCTCTAAGGGTTTCAAGAATGATTCTTAGATGTTCTCATGGTCTTCTTCTGACTTGGAGTAGATAAGGATATTGTCGATAAACACAACGACAAACTTATCCAGAAAATTCATAAAGATCTTATTCATGAGATTCATGAAATAAGCGGGGGCATTGGTTAATCCAAAAGACATGACCATATACTCATATAATCCATATCTGGTGGTAAAGGCAGTCTTTGGAATATCCGTTGCACGAATCTTAAGTTGATGATAACCAATCCTAAGATCAATCTTAGAGAACACTCTGGCACCAGTCAACTGATCAAATAGATCCTCTATCTTTGGCAAGGGTGTAGCATCCCAATTGTCTAACAATTGCAATGCTACTAGCCTAGTCTATATATAATGCTACTTCCTATATATAATTGTTGCATCATAATCATATCATGCTCATGTCATCATGCCACCTTGCATTTGAGCATCATATAAAACCCTTTTTGTTTTGGTTCTTATCTCATATGCATTATTAATTGTAGTTGCCTCTTGATACATTGTATTTGGTTTTTGATAAATGCTTGATGCCCAAGTTGAGTTGGGGGCATTTCTCTTTCAACTCCACCACCTTTCTTTGGCTTCATCTAAATTCCACCACCCTAGTCATATATGAGCCGTTGCTTTTCTTTTGCTATTTAAATCTAGCTCATATGTGTTGGTGTGAATCCATTCTATGTCTACATGCTCCATATATGATGTATGTTGTTTTCACAATATTAATTATGTGGAGCCTCATGGCCACCTTGGAATGTCATGTGAGTAGAATCTTCCTTTTACCTTCCATATGGTTGTTTTGGCTAATTGAGCTTGTTTAAATATAATTGTGGCCAAATAATCTTTAGTGGGATATACACACTAGCATGGCCTATTATATTCAATTATGCTTGATTCTACCATTCCCATATATTCATCAAGCTTGTACCTAGTGGGTTGGAATTTATTCCAAATAGTGATGGGCATGCATGTAATAAGTTCCCATATGTACTATAGCTGTTTTTACAACTAATAGAAGTGGCTATTCACATTCATGCATGCCCCATGCAACATCACCATCCCTTCTCCCTTACCCATTCATGTGAGTTTGTTTGAGGATATTTCATTTTGTGTGGATTTAAATCACATGGGCATCTCCATGCTCACAAGTGGATTATTTCCCTCCCTCTCATTCTTTTGTTTGTTTCTTTCCAAAATTGGTAACACAAATTGTGGCTTGGTAAGAATCAAACTTTGCAATTCTTCTTTTATTAAAATAAAACCAACTAAAATAAACCTAGCTACACATGAATGCTCTAGTGTAGAGATGCATGCCACACCCCATCTACCCCTCCTCCTAGCCAAACCCTAACCCGAGCCCTCTCTAGCTAACCCTAGCTCCCTCCCTCTCTCTCGGCCTCTCTCCTCTCTTTGCCAGCAGGCCCCACCTAGCTACCTAACCCCCCCAGGCCGAAGCCTACCCCAAAGCCCTAACCCGAGCCACCCCCATTCCTCTAACCTAGCTCCAACCCAAGCTTCCCCCTCTATCTCTCTCCCTTCTCTCTCGCTGCAGCTCGGCCCCACCCGAGCCTGCCATAGCCCCACGCCCTGCACGTGAGGGAGAAGCCAAAAGTGGCCGAGGCCACCTTTTTGCCTTCTCCACATCCCCACGGCAACGCCCTTCCTCTCGGCTTGCCCTTACCTCCTTCCCTCCATCCTCTGCCGTACCAAACCACCCCTGGCCGCTGCGCCATCTCCCTCTCCCTCCCCTTCCACCTTTTTCTCCACCACCCGGCCACCCTCGGCCTCCTCTTCTCCTCGTGTTACCACGGTGGTGGGCGGGAGTTTTGGTTGTCGGGGAAGCGGAGCTAGGCCTCGTCGACGACCCCGCGCGCTCGGACAAGAAGGAGTTGACGCCACCGCGACGCCGTTCACCGACGCCACGCCACCGCAAACCCTAGCCGCCAGTACGCCTGCGTCCTCGCCGCTCCGTCGCCCCCTGCACGATCCGACCACACCAACCAACTCCTGGTGAGCTGCTGAGCCTCCCTGACAAACCCCCGCTTGGCTCTGCTTCCTGTTAACGCTGATCCGTCCGACGAACACCCTCAGTGCACGGTACTCGTCGTTACCCGCCACGCTGCGCGCCGCGCTAGGCTTACCTAGCCGTCCTGCCGTTTCCTAGCACCAAACCCTAGCTAGCCCAGTGGTCGCCGCCGCCGTGCGCACGCGCGAGGTCGCGAGTTCGAACCCCGTGCGCCGCGCCCCGCGTCGGTCGGCACCGATCTGTCCGCGGTTCAGAGAAAGGAGATCTACAGTGGGCTCTGTGGTCACTTTACAATTAGCCCCCCCTTTTTATCTCTCGCTCAACCCGCGCTCCTCGCGACCCCACGTGTCGGTCGTCCTAGCGATCTTGCAGAAAAGCCCCCCAGTTCTTCCAGCCTCAACCCGCACTCCCTCACAGCGCCACGTGGTCAGCCCTCCACCTCTCTCTGTCAAGTGGGCCTGCGAGCCAGCGGGTCCCATCTGTCAGTCTCACGGGCTGGGTACTTCCGCGGTGAAAAAACCTCTCTGCGCGCTGTGTCGCCCAGTCAGCAGCTGGCCCACCTGTCGGTGGCTCTGGCTAGCACTGGGCTGGGTGACAAAAGTTTTCTGGATTTCTGTTTTGTTTTTAAATTTTCCAGAAAATGTTTTAAATTCAAATTCAAATCAGATTTTAAATAACTTTTCAATTATAAATCCAAATAATACATGTAATATATGTTTTGAAATCAGAAAAATGTGAGGAATTCAAATATGCCCTTCAAAATATGTTTTGAACACTTTAAATTTCGAGTTGATTAAAATTACAATAAAATGCCCTTTTTCTTAATTAATTAATAACTTTTGTTTTATAACTCCGAATTTGACAAATAATATGTCTAAAATGATCAGCGCGACGAGACCTTTCTGATTATGCATCCCTTGTTCTGAATTGCAGCATGCATCATATAAATATAAATTATACAGCAACTTATTTGAGGATAAAAGGTGACTAAAACTCAATAAAAGGCTTTATTCTTGTATTCCACATCTCACCCATGCCATGCTACATTATTGCCATGCAAATTGTGCATCATTCATCATGGCATGATTGTTTGCTTGTCGCATTTAATTCATATGCTTGTGCACTTTATTTATGTTGGCCCTTGTTTGTTTGGTTCTTCTTCGAATAGACGCTGGGCAGGGGGTATACCAAGAAACCCAGGAGCACTACCCAGATCCTTCTCTCGCTTCAACTGAGCTGCCAGGCAAGCACTACCACATGCTTGCATACATACAGTACCTATTGCCTCTATCTTATTCTTGCATCATCGAGTCGTGATTGCATTAAATCGAATCCCAAGTACTGCATAGCCTTTACTTTTAAACCCCACCGAAGCTTGTTCCTCCATCCCATGAGCCATTACTACATGAGTTGCTTGAGCCATGCGAGTCGTAGAACAGCATGTGTAGGGTATGTTAGTGTCTGATGGATAACGAGATACCTAAACAACTTACCCTGAGTAGTAATGGGATAACTAATGAAAGTGGCACCGGTGAGCAATATCTGCTATTTGGTTTTTCATGCTCACTTGTGTCCCGTAGGACCCCGAGTACTTGATTCCTGTTCCTTGAATATTCGCGCTATCCACATCCGGGAGGCTTATGAACCCCCCTGAGCCAGAGCTTGATTCATTCTTATTTCTTGGGGCCACAAACTAGTTTGGGGCTTTATTACTATCCTGTACTTATGCCATGCTTTACTGCTTTATTTACGATTGTGCGTGGAGCACCTTTGTCTGTTAGGACCGTGATACGTTTTATTGTGTCGACAAGCCCAGTCACACTTTCGGGTTCCCGATCGTTCTGACCGTCCACACAAACCTTGAGTCCGTCTCGAGCCGGCCAACCGTTGCGGGTAGCTTAATGGGGTGGCCCCTCAAATATTCTGAATCCTGTGATCGCTTTGTCGTGAAGGCCTCGTTGGGTTTTGAGTTGGTTTTCGAGGTTGATCAGTGTGTGTTGCTATTTGTGCACCCTAGGTAAAACTTTCAAAGCCGTGTCGCGGTTATGGACGACTTGGAGCAGTTTCTCGATCATAGACAAGTATAACTAAAGTACCGCTTTTAATATGACTAAGTACCGACTAGTAAATAGTGCAACACTCATGGAATGGATAATAAAACTGCCAACGGATGGGGGATGTTAAATCCGCTTCCTCGTTGGTAGCGAGGAGGATGGATCTGTTAATATTACCGTTATAACTGTTGTTACTAATTCACGGACATCCGTCTATCTATGGTTAGGCGGATGGTTAGCGAGTATCTATAGAATTGTTAGGTATTATCTTTTGCTGCAATTGCGTCACCCCAGGTTGTGTCCCCTTTGGAGGCATAAAGACTTCTTGAGTACCCCTAGGGTCTCACACGATAAATTGTTTGATTCGTATGAGCAGTAAACTCGCAAGATGGATTCGGGTGGAGGAGACGGACGATGTGGGAAACGATCACTCGGTGTAGAGATTCCGGGAACGGGGATCCGTGAGATCTGTGGGCGGGATGTGTTTATTTATGGGGCATCTTATGCCGATTTGCTTCTTATCCGTACTCGGATCTTGTTTTCCGCTTCCGCCTGATACTCTGATGTTTGATGTATGAGGAGATATACTAAACTATTATACCTATCTAGGATATTTGGATCTTGCCGTATGGCGTTGCAATATTTCTATTTCTTTTAGATGGAATGGCTCTGAGGACTGTTGTATGGTGGCTTGCATACATACTCATTTGTGTATGTAGTTGATCCCTTCACCGCCGATTCGCCGCCCGTTCTTGTCGATGTTTGGAAATGGTTAGGGCGGCGAAAGGTCTACTGTGAGTGGCATTTGGGCCCCACTGCATTATCTTAACCATTTCCGCTCATCCAGGCTTGTAACTAGGAGCGTAATTCACCGAGGTAGTTACAATTGGTATCAGAGCCATCCCGCCCTTCA
Source organism: Avena insularis (assembly GCA_023614405.1). Lineage (NCBI taxonomy): Eukaryota > Viridiplantae > Streptophyta > Magnoliopsida > Poales > Poaceae > Avena > Avena insularis. The sequence continues at coordinate 239,430,945 of CM042692.1, read as the reverse complement.
GGGTCTCAGCCAAATGGTCGTTGTCAGTCTAGCAAATATTTTTGGTAGCTATGTATACTAGGGAAAAACAAAACGCGAGAGTAGGACTGCTTCCACTTTTCTTCTTACCCACCCACCACCCTTTTCTGGTAAGGAAGTGCAGCATTTTCAATCCTCTTCTTAAAATTCAAACTAGGATTCACGTGTTCTGGGTTTCCGTAGTACCAATGAAAGTGTGTGTGTGTGTGTGTGTAATTCCTTGTTTATCTGTTGCATCCAATTTGTTATCACAATCTGCCTTTGGTTATCAACTGTTGGTACATTCCATATTGACAGGCTTTTGAAAACCGGCGCGATCTATCTGACTCCTTGTTAACCGGTGCCATCTTCTTAAGGGTGTCCTTCCTTCTAGCAACTCCACATTCTGTGAAATCATCAGTTGCTAATCTCTACCTGATAAGTGATTTTTGCACATCTATTGGTATTTTAATGCCGAAAAATGCGGAAAAATTTTCTTTGATACATCTGTGTTTCCACACTCCTTTTCAGTCGTGTGTGAAACATTATCTATCTCCCTCTTATCAGCATGTCCATGCTAACTCATTCTTTTGTCACCGGCGCTTAATCCTGGAGTTTCATTTCATCTCCAATTCTCTTGGGCTAATTACATAACATGTGTCGATCCGATGCTGGGGATTGTAATTTGGTTCTCGGCATAGCTATATGACACTTATCATGAGTGGAATATGGAAAATGCTATCAACACTATCCTCCAAATGGTGACGGTTATCTCCTGTGATTTTGAGTACACCGTGATCATATCTATGCATATTCAAGCATCTTTGGCAATCCGGAGATTCCCAAAGCACTACGGCGGTCTATCATCTGTCCATCATGCTGCACATCTTTTTGAACTCCATATCTGCAAAATTCTCTTTGAGACGAGGGAATTGCATCTTTTCGTCTCTAGTAGCTTTGCTTGAGGTATGAGCTATCATCGTTTCTTTATCCAAGATCTCTTTATCTTTGTAACCGGTAATCCGATCGACAATGTGAACCAGGTAACATCTCTTTTTCTTCCGAAGGACCAGATAATCTATTCTTCCAGTGCACCTTCTTCAACACGAACCCGTGCTCTTAATATTGATCTTTCTAAGAGCGTTGAGCTCAGAAAGTGTTTCGAGCATTTGTTCGTTTCTCCCGCCTCTTGAACTTGGTATTCTGGGAATATCTTGTTAATCCATGGTAGTATATCTTGATGTTATGCTTGCCTATTCGATATCAATGGAAGGACATGGAAGATCATCTGTGTCTTTTTCTCTCAAGCTTCGTGAGCACTGCCTGTGTGCAAAGTCTCTAAGTGAGAATTCTGACTTTTTGAAGTCACCTATCTCGGCCACGTCCTTCTGCTAAATAGATCGCTTCAATTCTGAAATCAACAAGTTCATTGTTAATTCCATCTTCCACCTTCAATCAAACCCGGAGTTTTCCTTGTTGGCAAGTTATCATCGTCGTTCCGCTAAAGTTTTCCTCAAAACTGCTAAATCTTTCTCAATCATTTCAAGAAGAACATGGAGTTCTTTCACCTCAGTCTCGTCAAGTAATCTCTTGAAACCCTCTCGCTCTGTCGTCTATGCTCAACCCACCGGAGGCCATGAAGACTTTTCAGATCTTTCGTAATCCTTCTGTTCAAGTTGGTGCTATCTTTTTCTTTATCTGTGGAATCTTGCAGTTGATCTCCGTAATCTTCCTTCATATCTTTCCGGGACTTGGTATTTCCGACATGACAACAACATCATCATCATTATCTATCTATGAATCCGGCGAATCGTTTGCATCTATCCTTGTTTTCTAACGGAGTTCTATGAGTTTTTGTCAATATCTTCAGTCTGTTTCGGTAGTTGGGTTTCATGGTTTTCTTATTCATGTGCGGAGTAATGCTTTGAGTGCGGGATGGAGTAGCTACCATACCACTACTCTTATCATTCGCTCTTGTACATTGAATTGGTGAATTAATGTGATTTCACTCATTCCACGGAAGTTAGAAGTGGCCTTTATCCCTCGATACTTTTACTTCCGTCTTTGTTTTTCCGGAGTGCTCTCTCGAAGAAAGTAATCAATAATCTCTTGTTGGTGGTCTGTTTATTCTAGATGGAGCAAAATCTTCAATCATCTGGTGGAAACAAACGCAAACTCTTTTCTGTCCTCGTCATTCTACCGATGCTCGACATCCCCAAACAAGATGAAAGGAAACTATCTCTCTTTGTTTCATCAATTCTTTTCTGTGGTAAAACCAATTATGGTTGATGCCATCAGCCGCAAATCTATTGCGTTAGCATCAAGGCTAAAGAAAGCAATAAGTATCTCTACAATAAACTCCAGATCCTCCATATTCTTTGCTTCTCGGGATTCTACCATGATCTGGCTTCACATCCGTCTCTGGAAGTTATATCCGCGCACCTCAATTGCGTGATCCTTTGGTTCTTACCGGCGCAAGAAGAATCTAATCCGACGATGTCTAACTAAATCTTTCTGTTGATATCAAGGGACTCTATTGTTTGAAGGCAATATTGTTTCCGAACTTCATTTCTCAAATCCGAGAGAAGATATGATGCTATTGTCATAGTGGTTCAAAACCTCTCCAATCGAGCTCTTTTTCTTCCGGCGAGATAAAGATTCATCCTCTCTCGTATCAGTAAATCTTTAATCTTAACGGTGTGTCTTTCTTTATCCATGATACATCATCGTTTCCTTTTCTTTCACAAGTGGTTCTATTCTTTTATCATGTTTCTTGAAAAAAACCGAAGCTATGTTCATCCTATCCTTCTTGTCTCACGACAATCCTTCAACTCTTCTAACCCGTTGTTTCTCAAGCAAAACGCAAGACTCACAACAAGTCTAGCAAGTTTTGCAAGGTGTAGTGGTCGCACCATTCCGTTCTTCATCATCTTGGGAACGCAAGGATCACCTTCGTTCGAACACCCGCCTCTCCTTGTGTCGTTTTCTTTTTCCTAGGAAGCTCGGGGCGAGATTCTTGTTTAGTGGGGGAGAGTTGTAGCATCCCAATTGTCTAACAATTGCAATGCTACTAGCCTAGTCTATATATAATGCTACTTCCTATATATAATTGTTGCATCATAATCATATCATGCTCATGTCATCATGCCACCTTGCATTTGAGCATCATATAAAACCCTTTTTGTTTTGGTTCTTATCTCATATGCATTATTAATTGTAGTTGCCTCTTGATACATTGTATTTGGTTTTTGATAAATGCTTGATGCCCAAGTTGAGTTGGGGGCATTTCTCTTTCAACTACCACCTTTCTTTGGCTTCATCTAAATTCCACCACCCTAGTCATATATGAGCCGTTGCTTTTCTTTTGCTATTTAAATCTAGCTCATATGTGTTGGTGTGAATCCATTCTATGTCTACATGCTCCATATATGATGTATGTTGTTTTCACAATATTAATTTTGTGGAGCCTCATGGCCACCTTGGAATGCCATGTGAGTAGAATCTTCCTTTTACCTTCCATATGGTTGTTTTGGCTAATTGAGCTTGTTTAAATATAATTGTGGCCAAATAATCTTTAGTGGGATATACACACTAGCATGGCCTATTATATTCAATTATGCTTGATTCTACCATTCCCATATATTCATCAAGCTTGTACCTAGTGGGTTGGAATTTATTCCAAATAGTGATGGGCATGCATGTAATAAGTTCCCATATGTACTATAGCTGTTTTTACAACTAATAGAAGTGGCTATTCACATTCATGCATGCCCCATGCAACATCACCATCCCTTCTCCCTTACCCATTCATGTGAGTTTGTTTGAGGATATTTCATTTTGTGTGGATTTAAATCACATGGGCATCTCCATGCTCACAAGTGGATTATTTCCCTCCCTCTCATTCTTTTGTTTGTTTCTTTCCAAAATTGGTAACACAAATTGTGGCTTGGTAAGAATCAAACTTTGCAATTCTTCTTTTATTAAAATAAAACCAACTAAAATAAACCTAGCTACACATGAATGCTCTAGTGTAGAGATGCATGCCACACCCCATCTACCCCTCCTCCTAGCCAAACCCTAACCCGAGCCCTCTCTAGCTAACCCTAGCTCCCTCCCTCTCTCTCGGCCTCTCTCCTCTCTCTGCCAGCAGGCCCCACCTAGCTACCTAAACCCCCCAGGCCGAAGCCTACCCCAAAGCCCTAACCCGAGCCACCCCCATTCCTCTAACCTAGCTCCAACCCGAGCTTCCCCCTCTATCTCTCTCCCTTCTCTCTCGCTGCAGCTCGGCCCCACCCGAGCCTGGCCTCTCTCCTCCCTGCCTGGTCCCTCCTGCAGTCCCAGCCGAGCCTGCCATAGCCCCACGCCCTGCACGTGAGGGAGAAGCCAAAAGTGGCCGAGGCCACCTTTTTGCCTTCTCCACATCCCCACGGCAACGCCCTCCCTCTCGGCTCGCCCTTACCTCCTTCCCTCCACCCTCTGCCGTACCAAACCACCCCTGGCCGCTGCGCCATCTCCCTCTCCCTCCCCTTCCACCTTTTTCTCCACCGCCCGGCCACCCTCGGCCTCCTCTTCTCCTCGTGTTACCACGGCGGCGGGCGGGAGTTTTGGTTGTCGGGGAAGCGGAGCTAGGCCTCGTCGACGACCCCGCGCGCTCGGACAAGAAGGAGTTGACGCCACCGCGATGCCGTTCACCGACGCCACGCCACCGCAAACCCTAGCCGCCAGTACGCCTGCGTCCTCGCCGCTCCGTCACCCCCCTGCACGATCCGACCACACCAACCAACTCCTGGTGAGCTGATGAGCCTCCCTGACAAACCCCTGCTTGGCTCTGCTTCCTGTTAACGCTGATCCGTCCGACGAACACCCTCAGTGCACGGTACTCGTCGTTACCCGCCACAGCTGGCGCTAGGCTTACTTACCTACCCGTCTGCTGCTTCCTAGCACCAAACCCTAGCTAGCCCAAGAGTTCGCCAACAGGCGACGCTGAGGTCGCGAGTTCGAACCCCAGCCGCCATGCCCGCGTCGGTCGGCACCGATCTGTCCGCGGTTCAGAGAAAGGAGATCTACAGTGGGCTCTGTGGTCACTTTACAATTAGCCCCCCCTTTTTATCTCTCGCTCAACCCGCGCTCCTCGCGACCCCACGTGTCGGTCGTCCTAGCGATCTTGCAGAAAAGCCCCCCAGTTCTTCCAGCCTCAACCCGCACTCCCTCACAGCGCCACGTGGTCAGCCCTCCACCTCTCTCTGTCAAGTGGGCCTGCGAGCCAGCGGGTCCCATCTGTCAGTCTCACGGGTTGGGTACTTCCATGTGAAAAACCTCTCATATTGTGTCGCCAGTAAGCACTGGCCCACCTGTCGGTGGCTCTGGCTAGCACTGGGCTGGGTGACAAAAGTTTTCTGGATTTCTGTTTCGTTTTTAAATTTTCCAGAAAATGTTTTAAATTCAAATTCAAATCAGATTTTAAATAACTTTTCAATTATAAATCCAAATAATACATGTAATATATGTTTTGAAATCAGAAAAATGTGAGGAATTCAAATATGCCCTTCAAAATATATTTTGAACACTTTAAATTTCGAGTTGATTAAAATTACAATAAAATGCCCTTTTTCTTAATTAATTAATAATTTTTGTTTTATAACTCCGAATTTGACAAATAATATGTCTAAAATGATCAGCGCGACGAGACCTTTCTGATTATGCATCCCTTGTTCTGAATTGCAGCATGCATCATATAAATATAAAGTATACAGCAACTTATTTGAGGATAAAAGGTGACTAAAACTCAATAAAAGGCTTTATTCTTGTATTCCACATCTCACCCATGCCATGCTACATTATTGCCATGCAAATTGTGCATCATTCATCATGGCATGATTGTTTGCTTGTCGCATTTAATTCATATGCTTGTGCACTTTATTTATGTTGGCCCTTGTTTGTTTGGTTCTTCTTCGAATAGACGCTGGGCAGGGGATATACCAAGAAACCAGAGCACTACCTGGATCCTTCTCTCGCTTCAACTGAGCTGCCAGGCAAGCACTACCACATGCTTGCATACATACAGTACCTATTGCCTCTATCTTATTCTTGCATCATCGAGTCGCGATTGCATTAAATCGAATCCCAAGTACTGCATAGCCTTTACTTTTAAACCCCACCGAAGCTTGTTCCTCCATCCCATGAGCCATTACTACAGGAGTTGCTTGAGCCATGCGAGTCGTAGAACAGCATGTGTAGGGTATGTGAGTGTCTGATGGATAACGAGGTACCTAAACAACTTACCCTGAGTAGTAATGGGATAACTAATGAAAGTGGCACCGGTGAGCAATATCTGCTATTTGGTTTTTCATGCTCACTTGTGTCCCGTAGGACCCCGAGTACTTGATTCCTGTTCCTTGAATATTCGCGCTATCCACATCCGGGAGGCTTATGAACCCCCCTGAGCCAGAGCTTGATTCATTCTTATTTCTTGGGGCCACAAACTAGTTTGGGGCTTTATTACTATCCTGTACTTATGCCATGCTTTACTGCTTTATTTACGATTGTGCGTGGAGCACCTGTACTGTTTAGGACCGTGATACGTTTTCGCTGTATCGACAAGCCCAGTCACACTTTCGGGTTCCCAGTCGTTTACAGCCGTCCACACAAACCTTGAGTCCGTCTCGGAGCCGGCCAACTTCGTTGCGGGTAGCTTAATGGGGTGGCCCCCTGAAATATTTCTGAATCCTGTGATCGCTTTGTCGTGAAGGCCTCGTTGGGTTTTGAGTTGGTTTTTCCGAGGTTGATCGAGTGTGTGTTGCTATTTGTGCACCTCAGGTAAACTTTCTGAAAGCCGTGTCCGCGGTTATGGACGACTTGGAGCACAGTTTCTCGATCATAGACAAGTATAACTAAAGTACCGCTTTTAATATGACTAAGTACCTGACTAGTAAATAGTGCAACACTCATGGAATGGATAATAAAACTGCCAACGGATGGGGGGGATGTTCGTCCGCTTCCTCGTTGGTAAGCGAGGAGGAGGATGGATCTGTTAATATTACCGTTATAACTGTTGTTACTAATTCACGGACATCCGTCTATCTATGGTTAGGCGGATGGTTAGCGAGTATCTATAGAATTGTTAGGTATTATCTTTTGCTGCAATTGCGTCACCCCAGGTTGTGTCCCCTTTGGAGGCATAAAGACTTGCTGAGTACCCCTAGGGTCTCACACGATAAATTGTTTGATTCAGATGAACAGGTAAACTCGCAAGATGGATTCTGGGTGGAGGAGACGGACGATGTGGGCAACGATCACTCGGTGTAGAGATTCCGGGAACGGGGATCCGTGAGATCTGTGGGCGGGATGTGTTTATTTATGGGGCATCTTATGCCGATTTGCTTCTTATCCGTACTCGGATCTTGTTTTCCGCTTCCGCCTGATACTCTGATGTTTGATGTATGAGGAGATATACTAAACTATTATACCTATCTAGGATATTTGGATCTTGCCGTATGGCGTTGCAATATTTCTATTTCTTTTAGATGGAATGGCTCTGAGGACTGTTGTATGGTGGCTTGCATACATACTCATTTGTGTATGTAGTTGATCCCTTCGCCTGCCGATTACGCCGCCCGTTCTTGTCCCGATGTTTGGAAATGGTTAGGACGGCCGAAAGGTCTACCTGTGAGTGGCATTTGGGCCCCACCGTACTATTTTAACCATTTCCGCTCATCCAGGCTTGTAACTAGGAGCGTAATTCACCGAGGTAGTTACAAAGGGGTACTTGTTCTTGATTGTGACGTCATTCAGCTTGCGGTAATCTGTGCACAAACGGTTGCCTCCATCCTTCTTGTCGATGAACAACGCGGGCGATCTCCATGGCGATGCGCTTGGTTGAATCAAGTCTTTCTCCAACATAGCATCCAATTGCTTCTTCAGTTCCACTAACTCTGAGGGGTTCATGCTATAGGGTCTCTGAGCTATGGGTCCGGTTCCAGGAATTAGTTCAATAATGAACTCGATATCCCGATCTGGGGGCATACCGGGCAATTCATCTAGGAATACGTCAGGGTATTCATAGACTACTCTGACTTGGTCTATGGTGGGTAGGGCTAGACTCTTGTTGCACTTGAATTGATGGGGCAAGGTTTCAGATATATGCTCTATTGATACTCCAGAGCTACTGGTCATGGTGATGGCTTTCTTGGCGCAGTCGATCAATCCTTTATGCTTTGACATCCAATCCATTCCTAGTACTACTTCCAAACCTTTGGTTCCAAGTACTATTAGATAGGCATAAAAATCTATCCCATGTATTCTGATAGGTACAGCTTTGCAAATTTTTCTAGCTTTTGTGGTTGAACCAGGTATTTGAACTATCATGACATGCTTCAAGTTGTTTGGGTGAATCTTACTAGTGCATGCAAATTCTTCGGTGACAAACGAGTGCGATGCTCCAGAATCAAACAACACTCTTGCTAAAACTGAGTTGACAGAAAACATACCCAGCACGACATCTGGCGCTTCTTGCGCTTCTTCGGCGTTCATGTGGAAGAGACGGCCATTGCGGTTGTGAGGGTTCCCTGGGGCAAATCTTCTTCCGGGTTGAACACGGCGCTGCTGTTGAGCTGGGGCATTCACGTTGGCAGTGGTGGCAATCTTCTTGGGACACTCATTGGAGTAGTGACCCTTCACTCCACACTCGAAACAAGTAATCTGAGTCTTGTCTTTTGCTACCACGGGCACAACATTGCTTCCAGTTCTCGGTGCAGTGTTGTTGTTGTTGTTGTGGGGCTTGGGCGATGCACAGTTGAAATTGCTGGAGTTGCCGGGGTGGGTGTTGTTGTTTCCTCCGGACTTCACATTTCCTCTGCTGCGTATGGGGTAGCTTGGGTGAGACATTGGGGGTCGATTGTTCCGCGGGGCATATCCGGCAGACGGGTTGGGGCGATACCTCTTGTGACTGTTGGATCCGGCTTGGTGCATCATCCAACGTTTGCGGTTGTCGTTCACTTGATTTATCTTCCCTTCCATCTGAATGGTAGAGTCGACTAGCTCTTCGATATCCTTGAAACGGATGTTGACGAGTACTATCTCCATCTCATCATGCAGTACGTTCAAGCTCCTTCTTCTTGGCTTCAGTGTTGATCTCATCCGGTGCATACCTAGCAAGGGACAAGAATCATTACACGGATCTAATACGATCATTCCGCTTGCTTTAGTTCTCTGAATTCATCTCTCATTCGGGTGACTAAACCCTGCGGCACATGGGTGTGGCTGAACTTGACCTTGAAGGCTTCCCACGTCATCACTTGATCGTGGTTCATCGTGCGGGTGCTGTTCCACCATGCTCTTGCATCTCCTGCCAGATAGTGGGTGGCAAACAGAACTTTCTCGTTGGCATCCACTCCGGCGACTTCTAAGTTGTTTTCCATGGTCTGTAACCAATCATCAGCATCCAGCGGGTCTTTAGACTTGCTAAAGATTGGGGGATTGGTATTCTGGAAGTATTTGAGTTTGGAACCATGATGATCCTGATTTCCATGGCCCTGATTGTTGTGAGCCATCTGGGCGATCTGCTGCAGTGTGGCTAGATTTGCATGGCGCTTTGCCCTACTAGCTTCACGGTCTGCAATGAGCGTCTGCAGAATTTGCAGCATTGGGTCCTGCGATGAGCTGCTCCCTCCTTGGTTTCCACGAGTCATCTGAAGATTGAGATAGATAATGGGGTAAGAGGGAAAGTTCTAAGGTTTATGGTTTTGGTTTCAAAGCTAAAACTTTGAGTTTCACTCAGGTTTTGCAACTAACTTCTTTTATTTCATTCAAGCAAAGCACACGATACAAACACACACACCACAACATGAAGGGAAAAAAGATTGTTTTAAGAACCATTCTGCGAGCTAAGATACAATGGGACCGATACTTCTCAGTCCTACGATAGTGCTCTAGTGCATCTACTCATCATCGATAAAGTCAGAGTCATCATCGTCGGTGTAGAAGTCCATGGCATCATCCTCTAGATAGTCATCATCATTGCTGAGGTACGAGTGAATATCCCCCTAGATGTCTTCACCTTCCTCCTCTTCTTCTTTTGCTGCAAGCTGATCTTCTTGCTCCTTGATGGTCTTCTCGAGGTCAGCCACCTTCTTCCAAAGACGGTCGATGGTGCGATCCTTCTTTGCGCGTTGACGGTGAAGAGACTAATGATCCTTGACAAGCAGGGAGAAAGTCTAGGCCTTCTGGGCGGTAATGGCAAGGTTGTGGTTGGCGAACTCTCGAGCATTATCCAATTCCTTCTGTCTGTCGTACAGGAGGAAGTCGAGGTTCTCTACTTGGCACTTCAACTCCGGGTGACTTGGCATCTCCAGAGGCATTCCCATAGAATCACGCCTTGCATAGTGAGCAAAGCGGGTTCCCTAGATCAAGATGACATTCTGTGCGCAAAGACAAGCGAGAGCTTCATGCATTGCCCTGGCTAATCCATCTAGCCAGTTGTTCTCTCTCACGGTGAATTGAATCTTCTCGGAAAGTGGTGCCTTCATCTTGCCTCAAAGATCAGCAACTACTAGCCATTGTAAATCTCCTCCTGGGGGATCATTGAGTTGAGCTCCAAAGAACTCCGGATGTGGGTGCTCCAAGTACTCAGATAGTGCATCAAGGTCCCTCTCGAAGATCAGTTGGCCTCCGTTGCCCAACTGGTAGAACTTGTAGTACTGAACTTCCATCTATAAGAATTTAGGATGAGAAAGTTAGTGAGGTGATCAAGTGTGTCAAAATTTTATGTAGTAATGTAAGAATTTTTGATGAACATGTATTTTTTTGAGAGAAAGAATCCCAAGGGTAAGAGAGGAAATAGGTTTTCATAAATACTCACTTCTTTGTTTTTTTGAAACTAAGTTTTTTTGTTCGGACGTCCATTCTAACTAGTGTCTCCTATGGTCAGGATGGCTCTGATACCAACTTGTCAACACCCGGATTTTTAATCCCAGATGCCTGTTATGCCATACATCGCAATCCCAGGATTACCATTTTTGCAAGACATAACTGATTGGATATCACAGTACATCATCCATTACAAACCATAATAGGGTCTTACACAAATAAAGGATCTCATGATCCAGTCTTAGTACAAACAAGTAGCGGAATAAATAGCGTAGCGGTGGTCTCCATCTTCAGTGTCACAGGCAATGCTGACGATGGAAGATGATCTTAGTTGTCATAGCCATCCTGTTGTCCTTCTTCCGGATAATCCTCCTCATAGTCTGGCCACGGGAATAGCCAGGGACAAAGCCATGAGTACTCTTCAAGTACTCGCAAACTATAACTAACAAGTAAGGTAGTTCTAGTAGGAATACTAAGTTCTAAGTTTATTTATAAAGTTAAGTTTGAAACCTAAGCTGAGTTCAGAAACAAAGAAAGATAAAATAAAGTTCTAAATCACCTAAGTGGGAACTTAGTTGTCATAGTCACAACTCTGTTGTGGTCAAGTCATGTCACAATTCATTTCATAAGTCATTTTGAAAACATCTGACAACGGAACAGTATGGCCATCCAATCGCTCCATAATCATGACGCTATTCGAATAGTTTGACACTCTACAAAGGTGGTACACTTTCACCACAAAATTCGATACATGTGTCAGGGATAACCCTGAATCATCATACTTAGTATGCAGATAATCAAACATAACCTTTCCTTTACACACTCTAGTATAAGAACCTCTCCTATGAGCTTGGCCTCCCAGCCATGGCCATCTGCCATCCTGGGCACTGCATAGGTGGACAACATTGAGAGGTAGCCTCAGCTCAAACCTCTCCTGCGATGGAACTAATACTAATGCATATAAACTTCCGGCTAAGCCTTACCCAATTAAGGTATTGTGGTTGTACGGTAAAATTGGAATGGTATCGCATCCGAACCCAACCATCAGTTTTTATAAAAGGTTAAGGCTCATGCCTCAACATTTTCATCATCATAAATCATTAGTGTTTCTCAACACATGTCAAAACATCTCAATAGAATGACTCATCATTCCAAGGTTTTCATAAGCATTTTCACCAAGTATTCTCATCTAAAGTGATAAAGTTTTTAGTTTAGCTCTAATCACTAAGTTAAGAGTGTTCACTAAGGTGGGATGCTAATCTCAATCTCATGCCATAGAATGACATCTAATTCTAACTAGATGGGCCATGTTTTATACTCTTTATGATATCTATAAACAAAGTAAGGAACTTTGGTAAAGTAAAAGAAAGTAAAGCTTGTAAGAAAACTTGGGATGGGTATAAATCAAAAAGGTATAACCAAAGCATGCCTAAGGCATCTTGCTTGGGTTATAACTGCATCTAGTGATGGCCTGCAAGTCTTAGCTTGCCAATAATATCTTGCCTTGATTGGTGTAGTGGTTGAAATTCTCCTCGTCTTCTTCGGGGTAGAACTCCTCCTCTTTGTAGACTTGGTCGATACTATCGTCTATAAATACATACGGAAATACACAATCACTAAACAATACTTGACTAGTCTATTTAGCAACTAAGGCACACACTTGATGATCTAGTATCATCACAATCGTCAGGAGATTTTAATGAACTAGTTTTATTTATTTTATTTGAGAAAAGTAATTTCTACTGATTGAAATTAATTAGTATTTAATATTCTCCATTTAAAATATGGGATCACATGGACACATGTCATCACCACATATTCTAATACATGGGAATGTGATTTAAATGTTGGATCACATTTTATAAAGTTTAAGATTAATATTTAATGATTTAAAGTGACTAGAAATGCCTATATAGCATTATTTTGGTACTAGTCCAAAGTCACTGCTTGAAAACCTAAATACTTTTACATATTCAGATAGGTATTGTCAAATGTGATGAGAGTTGGAATCAACTAAAAAGCTATTATGGTTGATTTTTGAAAAATGTTTGAATGTAGAAAAGTCTTTTTTTTCTTATTTTTGCTATAGATGATCTATAACTCTAATTGATTTAAATCCAACGGGCTTGGATAGAGATTTAAATTATCTTTCCAACAAAATTGGAATCATGTCATTTCGTTAAGTAAATCTTTCTGAATTGATTTTTAAACAAGGGGACGGAATTAAGTTTAAGTCTAAAAAGAAAAACACTTATTTGAATTCTAGGGCCAGCGCGGGAACACTAATGGGCCAGCCCAGTCATACTCCGCAGCGCAAGAACAGCTGACAGGGGGGTCCCGCATGTCAGCGGCTCTTCAAATGTGAAGCGGTACAGGGCGATGTGGGCCACACGATTAGAACTACGATCGACGGTTGTGGCTCGTCATCGACGACGGACAGGTTGCCGGCGAGACGGAACCCTAGCGGCTGGGTGGGGGTGCAGTGGGGGCATACCAGGGCTCTAGCTAGTGTGGCGATGGGGGCGATCAAACGAGGAGACGATAGCGGACTCAGGCGAGGTCACGGCAGCTCCTGGGGTGGACGAAATCATCAGGCCCCTTCCTCCTCTGCTGCGGCGAACTCTGGCGCAATTCCGGCGAACGGCTGCTCGAGCAGCTCCGGCTAACGGTGGGGAAGGATCAGTGGTGAGAGGGGAGCTGAATGGTGTGAGGAAATGGTGCTGGGGAGGGCTCCTTATATAGGCTCAACGAGTGGACCATGAGGGCGACGGTGAGCTCGTCGGTGACGACGATACAGGGCGCTAGAGGCATGGGAAGGGTAGACGGACGGTGGCTTGCCTGCTGGCGGTCATTTATGGCTTGATGGCGACGCTAGGGGCGGTGGCATGCGGTCGTGAAAGCGTGTCTAGGGAGGTGCTAGGGTTATGGCGGAGCGGCGCACGCGGGCTGAAGGCAAGGCGCAGCTTGTGCGGGCTTGTCGGGGATGATGCTCTCGCATGAGCTGGGCACGGTATAGAGGCAGTGGGCGCGAGCTGTCCTCGGTGGTCCAAGGGCTGGCAACACTCGGGGAAGGGACAGTGGGCGTCGGTAGGGTTTGGCGGAGCTACGGGCATGCTAGATTGGCGTTGCGCGGTCACTGGCGCGTTGCCCGCGTTTGGCCGGCAATGACCATATTTGGGCGGCGCGCCACAGTTGCTAGCGGTGAAGGGGGAGCTGGTCTGGGCTGGGGTAGATGCTAGGGGACAGGGGATTAAGTGTGAAACCAAATTGGTCGATGATCACTGTGGAAACAGTGAAGCTAATCTAGTTTTGGTTTAGTGCCTACCATGTGTTCGACAAAATGGCCGCAAGGAGAAAAGTTTTGAATTTTGGATTCAAATTTTTTGATTGTTCTCCACTTAAGCTTGAGATTCTATGCCTGTTTGGAAAGGTCAAGGGGAATTCATTTGAGTGGTTTTTGAAAAGGTGTGATCTACGTATATGACTTGAATTCCATTTTCAAATGCCATTTAAAATTAGTGTTTAAATGTTTTTGTAAGATTTCAAAGTAGGCCTTGGTAGATCATTACTTGTACTAGCAAGGGGTGCAAAGAGTTAGAATTGTTTCTGTTAAGAATTGACTGCTAGGAACACCTAAAGTGACCTAGTGGATTAAAATGGCAAATGTGACCATTTGCCTTTATTAATTCTAACTGGTTTCTTTTTCTTTGAATTTTGCTTGGGACTGATCTAGATGATGTGGAAATCACCTTAGAATCATTTTACAACCATTAGAACAAATAAACATGGCAATTTAAAATAATTTCATATTAATGCAACACACATATGCATGTTTAATTGTTTTAATAATAAAATGTTTTTGTTAACCCTAAATTGGGTGCTTTGGATCTTGATATCTTGGATTAAAGTTTTGAGATGTTACAACATGCGTAGTAGTCTTTATCTCACCCTGTGTTTAGATAGTGCCAGTGTGCATACTAATATCAAAGAGCTGCACACCAAATCAAGCCATACACAATGAGGTAAGTGTTCGCATCACACAAGCATGTATGGCTAAGGAGATGACCCATAGTGATGCTAGAATCTGGACAGCATGCTTCAGTGCCTTCTTTGATGGCTTTCCTTATCTACCACGTCCCAATTATACTACATTGCCTCCGGCTACACTAATACGTAGCCTATGAATACATGCAGACTCTTTACAACCTGTCGATTGCACCAAACAAAAAAGATAGAGTTGGTTTTCTAAAAGAGCACGTTGAATTCAGCAGGACATCCGGTCAGGCATCAGCTTGCTTCAACAAGCGTATGTGTAACAGTAGGAGAGCCTGGTCTACGCTACCGCTACAGTGGCGGCAGCATTCATGTTGATGTGTATGCCTAGTGCCAACGAGGGATCTCCACACATCCTTGGGCAGCTCGCCTGACCCTTCATGGATGCATCAGATATGCCACAGGAGAACCATAGCAATATAGCATAGGTGATCAGGATCTGGATTTAGAGGATTGGTTCCCCATACAACTTATGATTTTAATATACCCTCCCTTTACCACTCGTTGTAGAGTTGCCGCTGTCGTAGACTTTATTATACTTCCCCCTGTCGTAAACCTAAGTATCCCGCGTCGGCGCCAACAGTCGTTGGGGTTGACCACCACCCTAACCATGATGGAGATCTTCCTTTAGGCTACAGGTAGCATAAGTGACTCCCCTCCTTGCTCCCTGATGCTTGGACCATTCGGTTCCAGGTGATGGCTTGTGGTTGAGGTGAGATTTCTAGTTCAGATCAATGTATGCAAGTTCTCTACATGGAAGGTTAGTCCAAATGTATAGACGCGACTGAGAGCACATGTGTAGGTCTCAGGCCTAAAGCTCCCCTGAGATTGTGTTAAAAGCCTGACACCTGGAGAAATCTCCATCGGAAGCAACACTTCCATCATCATCATCAACATCACCATTGTGATAAATCTTGGAAAGCTTCATGTTTACATCCTAGTCTGCCTTATGGGTTTGGCTGAACAATATGGTGACTTGTAACATCTCGCTGGATACCTCACATGGTGGTCACAATCAAATGCGAGGTCGCTCCTCTTCCTAGCAACCACGACCATCTGCAAATTGATTGAATCTATAAATTAAATTCAGAGGAAAGTTTAGGAATACTTGGTTGTTCAGTAATTTGGCCGTACAGTTTTAGTGCGGGGCCGGAGGTGGAGGAAGTCATAGAGGTCATCAAGCCCGATCCTGGTCTTTGGCAGTGGGTAGCCAGTGGAGACATCGACCTCGCCATCGACATCATCAACACTGATCTTGATGTGATCTCTGCTCCGTTTGTTGGGGGTCCTGAGCATGCAAGAGATGAGGACGCAGGTGCCCGTGGCCGCGAGGCGCCTGAGAGGCGGGTGAGCCACCTAGGCGGCGTCGAAAACGAGTTGGAGCATCGTGTGTCAGGAGCTGTCATTGACGTCGAGGAAGGTCACTATGCCGCGGGGCTAGACGCGGCCCGTCCTGACCCAGCCGCCCACACACACGTGCTCCCCGTAATAGGCACCGATAAAGGCAAGGATGGTGCGGAAACAACCTCCCACGCGCATGTGCTCCCCGTCGTAGGCGTCGATGAAGGAAAGGATGGTGCAAAAACAGCCTTCCATGCGCACGCTCTCCCCGTCATAGACGTCTACCTTGGCAAGGATGGTGCGGTTGCACGTGAGGGTGGCTGCCATCAGAGACATCAGAGGATCCAGGTCGGGGACGGGGACGAGGATGTGTCGGTCGATTTAGTGGATGTAGAGAAGAAAACCTCCTTTTCTTCTCTCGGCGCGACGTGGAGATGATCACGGACACGAGGAGACCGCCCAGATGGTGTCGAAGAACGACCACTACCACTGCACTCCGCCTGAGAGGGTAGTGTCCCGGGGATGCGGATGCAGAGAGCTAAGGAGACCCATCGGGGGGTGGAAGGAGGAGGCGAGGCCGTCCGGGCAAGCTCCATGCGGGAGAATGAAAAGGAAAGGAAATAAATGATTTGATACAATCTCGACTCCCGTGATTATGGATTTTCATTTATTTGCTTTCTATGGTATTTAAACTCTCTTTATTGTACTTTCCATCTAATCCACGCGCAAGTGACGTATGAGATTCTTTGGATGTTTGATGTCTATAATTTGAGGGGCTAGATTGTCTCAATGTTTGATGTCAAAGTCCACTTGCCTGTCAAAGTGGACGTACCAATACCAACTTTTTTTTAATAGTAAAGATATATATATATATATATATATATATATATATATATATATATATATATATATATATATATATGTACTTACTCACTATCTGATCTAGACATTAGTCTGACAGCCAATCCATGTAGCGTAAAACACAGCTAAGTTTGTATTCGAACATGTATCCCATTATTTACTTGCAAACATAACTTGGTTAGTGCAAAATATGTCAGTTGTTTTCAATTGTATTCTCCTTGTAAATGCTAGTTTGCATTAGTGTATATAGAAAAACTGAATATTTGCAATAGAGTAGAGATCTTCAAGTCACACCTTTCATGTTATAAATTATTATTGCAAGCTATTGTAATATTCCAACCACATCCATGTAGCTCCAGTGCCTTATCACTCCTCTCCAGCGACGGAGCGGTTAATGGAAAAAGAGGGTCTGATATATTGTGCAATGGTGCATGCTCCTTGTGTGGGATGCTCACTATTAATTGGAAGTACTAGTAAGAGGGTCTGATTACGTAAGCGGAATGCCTTTTTCCTATTAATTGTGGCCGTTGATTATGCAAGCAGAAACCAGGAAACCAACCCGGGTCCATGTCCATTCCACGTCCGACCACACGGCCACCGCACCTACGACCTCGAGTCATCCACACTGCCGCCAGCCAGTCGCCGCGCCTGGGGAAAGCGGCGAGCCGCGCCTGGTAGAGCATAGGAGGGGGCGAGCCGTCAGCGTCGCTCTGGGGTTGTGCTCGTCGAGACTGACGTAGAGCCGGGCGTGGAGATGGATCTAGGGCCACCAGCGAGAGAGCGCCGCCCCAAGCTCTCCAGTTAGAATTCCTCCCCGGCGGTGCGCCATGGTCATCTGGTTTCCATGGCCATGGCATGCTCCTTCCGTCAACCCCAACACATTCTGGCCGACGCCTTGCTATGGATTTTGATGTGGTTGCTCTCGAGATTAGATATGAAGGTGACTTCATTGAGAACCAGACATTTCAGCAATCAAATGCACGTCATGTGTTTGATAACATGCCTAAAAGCATTGTTTCATACTGCATTGATTACTGCAGGTTTCATTCTTTCAAAACTAACTCTAATTACTACTACTTGATAGCTTCATATGACACATTTTAGAAGAAAACTTGCTGTCATTTTAGTGGACTCGGAATTTAATGACGATAATATAAGAAATCGAGGCTTGGAAGATGACAAAAGCGACGCAAATAACGTAAATCTCACGGATTGTATGATTATGGATAGATCCGCTAAGAAACTCAAGAAATCGAACTTATCAGCAGAAGTTGAGTTCATCTCGCAGCCATGGATCCTTTCACCGTTTTCCAATCCAACTGAGGACGAATTAATAGATGAACTTTGCTTGTGCATTAACATGGTTGATGATGTTCCTTCACTAGAGTAAGCCACATTTTTTCAGTTCATTTTGTGTTCTACAAAATTACTCTTGGACAATTGTAATTGACAAGGTTCTAATTTTTACAGGAGGGAATGGGTAAAAAGTTCAAATCCATACCCTATCAGTCTAAATTTAAGACAAATAAAGAAAATATTAAAAAATGATGAATACATGAATGTTGATTGCTTTAACATGGCTGTGCGGATACTAGCGTGTCACGATATCCAGCTTGTCAGAGATACTCCAGTTCACTACATGGATCTAAACTTCTGTGTAAGCTACTATACTCACATATTATATTTTACTTTCTTCATAGCACTAATGTTTTCATATTATTATTTTAGTCGATGTCCCATTATGCACGAGACCCAAGTCGTCGTGAAAATTTGGATGTTGCTAGGTTGGCACAGTTATTTGATAGTTGGCCTGATAGCAATGAGTACCATATCTCAGAATGCAATATGGTAAGTTTTTAGTTCTTTGTAAGAATGGGTTTTTGAGATCTTAATGATTGATTATTTCTAAATGATTGCATCGTTGTAGGTTTTGTTACCTTGGGACATTCTCGGGATATTCCTATTATTTGTCTTGGATCAAAAGAAAAAAGTTGTCTCTATTTTAGACCCACTTTCAACACTTACTCTGGGAAAGAATATACTTAAAACTATGGTCAACAATCTAAATCTTGTGCTCCAAGATGCAAGCCCTGCATTTAAGCACGATATCTCTAAATGGGGATGCAAAGTTCCCATTGTTCCAACAAACTCATACGGGTATGAATCTTGGCAATGCATTACAATATTTATTGATTTATTTGACGCATAATGTAAAATTTTATACATGCAGTCCACTGTCGGGTTTTTTGGTTTTTTATCTCATGCACTCATGGGAAGATGGAGTGCTACATTTTCCAATACCAGCTGTTAGTATTTACTTCATGCTCATTATATGTACGATGAACATGATTTTTAATAATAATAATGTTGTATAATGCATATGTAGGATAATATTGAATTGAGGAAGCTATTTTTGGTTCATATTTTGAAGTACGAAGAAAATGAGGCTCTAAAGAATATTCAGACATGGAGCACAGCATTATAGAGCACATAAAGAGATTGACCTTCAAGAAAGAAACATCATCAAAGAATAAAAAGTAGCTAATGTTTGTTAGTTATTGTTTTGTACGTATTTTTATAACTAATTATTATACATTGGTTTGATCATGTATTTTATGTGAAGACATGTGTGGATTATGTGTGCTCTCATCGTTAGCCAGCCCGGTAAAAAAATATTTTGAAGATAGATATTTTAATTATTAATTATGAAACGTGCGTTGCACGAGCACACTTACTAGTCATCAGAAGCCAGATTTTTGCCATCAAAATTTCTGACCTGATGATCAAAGGGAGAGAGCAAAATTAGGGTTGGGTGTACCAAGAGGATGTGACGGCCACACCATATCTTGGAGGGTGGCACCATGGTAGGTCCTACCTCTAGAATCGGCAGGCACTCCTACTTCTCATCGGGCCATTTCTCCTGCGCCGCTGCTATCTCTACTTCTAAATGGCATCAAGGGCACAATGATAGATGTGTTGCAGATAGGGGAGGAGCAAAGAAGAATGACGAGGATAAGGAACACGTGGATAAATTTCCTTTACATATCTCTCTATTCTTAATTTGATGGTGGTACTTTATATTTACATTCTTTATTATCCCCCGCATCTGTTTGGTCTTAGTTTTGATTTACATTCTTTTCTACTTACCAAAATTTTCTTTATCCTGCAGGTCAGGAGTTGTGTTTGATTATGATCATCATCACATAAAGTACAAGTCAGAGGCAATATGGAGATTGGAGAAGTATAAAACAGAAGTTTTGATGGCACTCCAACTGCGTCTATGTGTTCATAAAAAAAAGTTCACGCTGCTCGACTGCTCATACCTACATGCATATCGAATTATTAAAAACTCATATCGGCCCACTCCGCTTCTTACAATCAACTGAGCATGTGTCTTCTCGGTAGTTGCAGTTAAACTCATGCATCACTCATTCTCTAGATGGTAGTGTAAGGTGATGTATGCCCACACGGACGCGGACATCATGCTACTCATTTCAATTCCTCTCCAACGTGCAAGTGTGCATACTTCCTTGGTAAAATCCTAAACCAGCAGTAGTAGTTAACTTCTGGAAAATAGAAATTATTCCAAAGGGAGTTTAGGAATTGTGACGCACATGTGCAAGTGAATATTTGTGTATACCGATTGAGTCATATCCAAGGAATGGACTCAAAAGTTGAGCTTGGAATACAATCTACCAATTTTATATTTACAATAAAATGTCAGTAATCTTGACTAGCTCAAGCATGTGATTGATATTTATACACTATGCATATGCATTTCATTTGATGCAGTCTTGGAGGGACGAAGATGTCAATAATCTGGAAGAAGACGACAAGCTTGGAAGGTGAGAATTTCTGCAATATAACTCATTTTTTGGTATTTTTTCCATTGATTCAAGTATCACAGTGGATGCTCTTCGGGTCCCTACCACTTCCATAATGCGATACACCATAGAAATGCATAAAGGTTTCAGTTCTCTCCACCGAATGGAACACAATTTGTTTGTCGGTGTTCTGTTGGTGGCCTATTTTTGGAGAAAGGAATTGCGCTTGCCTTGCCTAACTAAAACATGAACTTTGCATGATGACTTTTCTCAATATAATCAGTCCTCTTGTCCTACGTCCTACTAGGAAGAGCTCAAGGGAGAAAATTGAACCAGGAGGATAGTCTTGGGGGGGGGGGGGGGGGGTAAGTTATTCCCATCAGTATGGTGAATTAGACGTGAGTTTCACTAACTCTATGTCATACTTTCCTCTCTTCACTGGTTTACGGTTACTACAATTACTGGATCCAGTAGGAGTTATTCCCATCAGTATGGTGAATTAGACGTGAGTTTCACTAACTCTATGTCATACTTTCCTCTCTTCACTGGTTTACGGTTACTATAATTACTGGATGCAGTATGGTGTTTCAACTCGGTCAACTTTTGCTTTCTACTTCGTACTACATAAAGCAAAAACCTTTCATAGTACAGCCCTGTAAATCTTTGTGAGGTGTTGGTGGAAGTCGTACCCTTTACCTCGGGCGGCCTACGTGTTATATAGAGGTAGGGAACAACTGCCTCGAGATTACAGGGAGTTGATCACGTCGATCTTATCTAGATCGATCGATGATCTTGTTACAACCAACACAGTGAATCTCAGCTCATGCTAATCCATCTATCCACCGCACCTTATAGATGACGATACGGTGGTTACAAGTCCTTGACGCACACACAAACGTGACACGAGTACAACACGTGAGCTAATACATGACTAGGTTGTTTAACACCCCTCCTCAATCTCATCTCTCTTGAGGTTGATATTGTGTATGAATTGTTCAAGCTTGTGCACTGGTAGTGCCTTTGTGAAGCCATCAGCCACCTGGTCCTTAGTAGAGATGAATTTGATGTCAAAAAGTTTTCTTGCTACTCTTTCTCTCACAAAGTGAAAATCAATCTCTATGTGTTTAGTCCTGGCATGAAAAATAGGATGAGCAGAAAGATATGTTGCACCCATATTATCACACCATAGACAAGGAACTCTATCCCTCTTAATTCCAAGCTCATTCAATAATGATTCAGTCCAAATTATTTCAGCTGTGGCATTGGCCAAGGATTTATACTCAGCTTCTGTACTTGATCTTGACATTGTTGCCTATTTTCTTACACTCCATGAAATGAGGTTAGGCCCAAAGTACACAGCAAAAACCCCTGTAGGTCTTCTATCATCTACACAGCCAGCCCAGTCAGCATCTGAGAATGCACTCACAAGCGTGGAAGAGGATCTCCTAAATGTTATACCAAGATCTACTATTCCTTTGATATATCTCAAAATTCTCTTAATCGTTGACCAATGCATAGTGGTGGGGGCATGGAGGAACTGACAAACCTTGTTTACTGAAAATGAGATATCTGGTCTTGTTAGTGTAAGATATTGGAGTGCTCCCACAATGCTCCTGTACCTTGTGCCATCTTCTGCACCAAGAGTTTCTCCTTCTATAGCTGAAAGTTTTTCTAAAGCAGATAAAGGTGTAGGTGATGATGTACATGTAAACATACCCACTCTCTTGAGTAAATGTGAGGCATATTTTTCCCGAGTCAATATTAATCCATCTCCAAAACGTTTTACCTCAATGCCCAATAAATAGTGTAGATCACCTAAGTCCTTTAACGCAAAGGAAGTGCTCAAATCTTTCAGCAATGCATTTGTAGCTTTGTTAGCAGAACTAGCAACGATGATATCATCTACATACACAAGCACATATATAGTGATACCTGACTTGTTGTATATAAAGAGTGAAGTGTCAGCTTTGGACCCTTCAAAACCAAGCTCTTGTAGCTTTGATCTTAGCTTGGAAAACCATGCTCTTGGTGCTTGTTTTAAACCATAGAGTGACTTGTCCAACTTACACACATGAGATGGTGCCTTTGTTGAAGGAAATATGCCCTGAGAGGCAATAATAAAGTTGTTATTATGTATTCCTTGTATATGATAGATGTTTATTTTGCATGCTATAATTGTATTGATAGAAAAAGTCAATACATGTGTGTTTAATAAACAAATAAAAGGTTCCTAGTTATGCCTCTCTTATAGACTAGCTCGTTGATTAACAAGATGATCAAAGTTTCCTGATCATTGGATGTTATTAATAACGAGGTCACAACATTTGTGAAATGATGTGATGAATATTCATCTGAAGTATAGCATTACGATTAAAGTCATTATGTTTATATTGCTATAACATCATACGAAGTAATCTTTATCCTTAGACCATGAGATCATGTTAATTGCTGACATCAGAAGAGTAACTTGATAACATCAAACGTCACACCATAAAAGGGTGACTATAAAGGTGGGTTCAGATACTCCGAAGATGTCATGTTGAGGCTCATGGATGAAGAGCGGAATTTGTCAATCCCGATGACGGATAGATATACTCTGGGCCCTCACGGTGATACCACATTAAGATAGCTTGCAAGCAAGTGATGTGATCACTAGAATGTTATATCACGGGAACGAGAAAAGAGTGCATGTCGGTAACAAGATCAAACTAGGTATTTGGATACCGATGATCGAATATCGGACATGTAATATATCATGAGACAAAGGGATTAAATTACTAGCGTTAAAGGTTCCCACGCTCACAGAAGTCATCGTTGAATGTGCAAGAGTCAGTATGGATCTCCAGGTCCCGCTTCTGATTATTAATTTGAGAGGAGTATCAATCATGTCTGCATTATTCGTGAACCGTAGGGTGACACACTTAAGGGTTGCCAAACACCATTTTGGAGCACATATGTTTCAGACGAAAGAATTGCAAAGCGCTGGAATTATTTCGATGGAAACTAGAATTGTTTCGGGTGAAATTGCAGAAACTGGTTCTGCATGTGATATTGAAATGTTACAAGGGGTTTTATGTGAATGTTTGCTAATTAAAGTAATTAACAAAATTCTGAATAAAATAAATAAAAGAGTTTTATTAAATAAGAGTTGCATTAAATTTGGTGAAAATTTAATGCATGTGAGTGGAACTTTGGGTGGAGGCTAAATTTATGTGAGTGGAGCTTCCACCACATGAATGAGGAAGACGTGGGGGCACCCCCCATGGGCGCCGGCCATGGTAGGGGAGAAGCCCCCCTCTCCTATAAAAGGCCCCCATCTCCTCCCTCACAAAGCACACCTCCTCGTGAAGGATCTCTCTCCCCCTCTAGATATATTTTCCCATGGTCTCGGATTAGCGAGATACATGTTCCCGGTGGCATTGCGTCTGGAAGGAGTTGTTGTTTCCACTGATTCACTGGAGCGAGGAGGTGGAGGTTGTTCGGTGGCCTCAACGTGCGTGCGAGGACGGATGCGCTGCTGATTTGTGGCGCTAGGACTTCCACACGATCTTGAGATCGGCAAGCATAGGACTACATCATCCACGAGTTCTAACTCGTTAACAAAAATTTGTTGTCTTTGAGGGTAAGTTTTCTATGGATGTATATCCACCCGTTGCTTGTATCTAGTAGATAGATCTTGGCGTATAGTTCTCATCATAGGAAATTTTTTGTTTTCCATGCTGCGAACCTAACATTTGGATCTTCATAACCAGGTGGATGTCTCATGTACACCTCTTCTTTTAGAATGCCATGAAGAAACACATTCTTCACATCTAGCTGTCTGAGTGTCCATCCTCTGGAAATTGCAATTGCTAAAACAAGTCTGATGGTAGCAGCTTTAACAACTGAACTAAAAGTGTCCTTATAATCTATGCCATATCTTTGTTTAAAACCTTTAGCAACTAACGTAGCTTTGTATCTATCAATTGTACCGTCAGATTTTATTTTAATCTTATAGACCCATTTACTATCTATCAAATTTGTCCCTTGACTAAAAGGAACTAGATACCAAGTTTTGTTTTCTACTAAGGCATTAAACTCATCATCCATAACACTTTTCCACTCGGGACTTTTCAGAGCTACTTGCAAGTTTTCGGGTTCTCCTACTGTGCAAGATAAGCCGAGTTTGATAAAATTATTTGTATACCTTCTCCTTTTGATTTTACCAGTACGAAGTCGAGTCTGAGGCGGTGAGTTTGTTGAAGCCACACCATGTGTCACAGGAGTAGTTCCCGCAGTAGATCCATACGATCTGAGACGGGTTTCATACGTCGGACAACAATGCCGCCGATAAAGATTCGGTCGACGTGGCATGCTCGGGTTCGTCTAGAGGAGGACGTCGATGTCCACCTGACGCGGTTGTCGGTCGGTGCGTGTACACCACACGCGTGCGGGGTCGCTCACCGGGCCCGCCTGGCCGCGTGTCGTGCTCGGAGTGAAGCAGGCCAGCTGATGCAGATCGCCTGACACGGATGTCGGGCCACGTGTTTTCGACGCGTCGAAGGTTCCTGTGATTGGCCGCGAGGAGCACCCGAAATTCCGTGCCGTATCCCCCTCGTGCTCCGCGCCCGACGTGTCCGTGGTGCAATCTGGCATACGATCATACGTCTCCGTTGTAGCACCGTTTTCAGTGTTTCTTTCACCAACGAGTGCAGAATCTGAGGCTCCACCTTGTGCGCACCTGTGCTGCAGCTGAGGAGCAACAAAACTGATAGGATTTATAGAATCATTAGCTGTTAGTTCATTACTTTGTTCATCCCCAGTAGGTGTATCCAAGCGTTGTGGAGATTGATCAGGAAGGATAAGAATCTCCTTGCGAAGAAGGGCACCTGCATTGGGACGCAAATGCTGAAAAGGAAACACAGTTTCATCAAATACCACGTCACGGGAAATGTATATGCGACCGGTGGATACTTAGAGACACTTGACACCCTTATGCATGGGGCTAATAGCCAAGAAAAACGCATTGAGTGGAACGAAAGGATAATTTTCGTTTGTTGAAGGGCCTAAGATTGGGCCAGCAAGCACACCCAAATATTCTAAGAGAGGAATAATCAGGAACCTTTTTAAGGAGCCTTTTCATAGGGGTTTCATTGTTGATGACTTTGGTGGGTAGGATGTTAATGAGGTATGTGGCGGTCAAAAAGGCCTCATCCCAAAATTTCAATGGCATAAATGCATTTGCAAGGAGAGAAAGTCCTACTTCAACAATATGTCTATGTTTTCTTTCAGCAGAGCCATTTTGTTGATGGGCATGAGGGCAAGACACATGATGTGCAATGCCAATTTTCTGAAAGAAAGATTTTAATTTTTCATATTCACCTCCCCAATCACTTTGAAGTGTGAGGATTTTGGTGTTAAATTGGCATTCAACAAGTTGTTGGAAATTTAGAAAGACTTAAAAAACATCAAATCTTTGCTTGAGAAGATAAATCCAAGTGTACTTGCTAAAATCATCGATGAAACTCACATAATAGGTGTATCTAACAACAGAACTAGGTGCTGGTCCCCATACATCAGAGAAGACAAGCTCAAGCGGGGAGGTGGATACACTAGTAGACTTTGGGTAAGGCAATTGATGACTTTTGGCTTTTTGACACGAGTCACAAACTACATTATTTCTAGACTCTTGAGAGCATGGAAGCTCATGTTTTTGAACTACTTGTTGAACAACTTGAAACGATGGATGACCAAGACGACTATGCCAAGCTTCTGAGGAAGGTTTGGAGACGCTGAAGGCCTCTTTATTGAATGATGGTGATGATGACGATGACGAAACTAGTGGATAGAGGCCCCTAACGCAATCCCCTTCAAGCACCACCTTCTTTGTTGCCTTGTCCTTTACATAAAAATTCCAAGGGTGAAATTCAACAAAACAATTATTGTCTCTTGTAAGACGATGAATTGAGGCAAAACTTTTTCTGGCATTAGGGACATAAAGGATATTTTTGAGGTGTATGCTAGATGATGGGGTTTGAACAAAGGAATGACCAACATGCTTAGTGTTCATACCTGCTCCACTGGCCGTGTGCACTTGATCATGGTTATGGTACCTCTCCTTCATGGTGAGCTTGTCAAGCTCGCCAGTGATGTGGTCGGTGGCGCCCGTGTCGCAATTCCAATTGGTGTCGACGCGGTGGGAGTAGATGGCATTGGCATGCCTTTCTTCCTCCTTGCCATCCTTGTCAAAGCGGTACCAGCACTTCCATGCCTCGTGGCCTTGCTTGCCACAGATTTGGCAAATGAGGCGGTTGCCGCCTCCTTTGCCACCGCCGCCTCCGTTGCCTTGGTTGGAGCGGCCGCCGCCGCCACGGCCCTGATTCTGGCCACGGCCACCTCCGCGACCTCCACGTCCACGTGGAGCGCCACGGCCACGTCTTCCGTGACCACGGCCACGTCCCGCCATGTTGGCGGAGGGGTTGCAGCCGTTGCCGAGGCGGAGTTGCATCCGGCTTTCGTAGCCAGCGACGCGTGCATAGAGCTCGGAGAGGCTAATGGAGTTGGCCCTGTTCCCGATGGCGGCGAAGATGGGGTTGTAGTTGTCATCGAGGCCGGCGAGTATGTACTCAACCAGCTCGTCCTCATTGATGACGCGGCCTGCTGCAGCAAGCTCGTCGGACAGACCCTTCATCCTGCCGAAGTATGCCTAGGCCGAGGGGAAGTTCTCCCTCTTGTCTTGGTGAGCTGGACTCGGAGATTGGCGATCCTTGCCCGGGACTGCGCTGCAAACATCGTCTTAACCGCGTTCCAGACAGCGGCGGATGTCTTCAAGCCTACAACAGAAACCAGCACCTCCCTCGAAAAGGAGTTAACGAGGTAAGATAGGATGTGTTGATCAGTGTTTACCCATGCGGCATAATCAGGGTTGGGCACTTCTTCGGTGTCCCCCTTTTCCCCTTTGGCGATGGTGAGGGTTTTTGGGGGCGCCTTCTTGGCGCCGTTGATGAAGTCCTCCAGCTGGGCTCCCCGGATGGCAGGGAGTGCCGCCATCTCCCATAGGTATAGTTCTCCCGCGTCAGCTTCTCCGCAACGGATGACCCGGCGAGAGGGTTCGACGTCGCGGCACGAGAGCAGGAGGCGGTATCGGAAGACATAGCTAGATGGGTTTGAGGAAGACTAGCTCTGATACCATGTAAATCTTTGTGAGGTGTTGGTGGAAGCCGTACCCTTTACCTCGGGCGGCCTACGTGTTATATAGAGGCAGGGAACAACTGCCTCGAGATTACAGGGAGTTGATCACGTCGATCTTATCTAGATCGATCGATGATCTTGTTACAACCAACACGGTGAATCACAGCTCACCCTAGTCCATCTATCCACCGCACCTTATAGATAACGATGCGGCGGTTACAAGTCCTTGACGCACACACAAACGTGACACGAGTACAACACGTGAGCTAATACATGACTAGGTTGTTTAACAAGCCCCACTTTGCACCTTTATTTGCTTCCTGGCTACATAATGATTTATCTATACTAGCTTATTAAGCTATGTATTTATAGTTTGCTGAAGCTGGCATGTTTTCACAATGTTTTTATAGGCTAGACGAGCTTGAAGACAAGACTTTAGGAAAACTAGAGGATTCCCCGCATGTTGCTGTGGCAGTATATTGTTTATAAATAAACACTATGTAGTGGTCAAAATAGATAGCATGCGTTTAAATGGTCTATATAGTGACAAATCTGATGACAGAGTGCTCTTTCGGACAGCTTGTTCATGCTAAGATAGAATATTTCGGCCGTCCAACCTCTGTTCTCGTGCATATGTTGGTAAAGAAAATTATTAGGATTAGGATATTTTTTACATACAACCAAAGAAAGATACAACTATGTTACCATATAAAATTAGGGTAGCTAGAGATGGTGATAAAACATCAATAACAATCACAGATAATTAAGAAATACATTTAATCTCAAGATAAACATGGTTCTAAGTTTTGAGTTTGGGGAAAATAATGCACCGTACCATAAAAACTAACCACGAAAAAAGCTAATGCTTTATCTTGAGAATTCAGTTTTACGTGTAGGTGCTAATAACCTGAATTCTCCATCCGTGATGTTTTTTACACGTATGGGTTGATTTGTTTTTTACACATATGGTTTGAGATTTGGGACAGGGAACGATGATGGATTGTGGGGCAGGGGACGATGATGGATTGTTAATGTCCTGGTGTGAATGTTGTGATATCGTTTTATGTGATACTAGCCCCCTGTTTGTACAGAGAAGTGAAAAAAATACCAGGTTCAGCTGTCAATTTTGTTATCCAAGAACTCCTTACTTTTTTACTTTTCCGGGCAGTAAATCAGTTGCCGAGTCATTTTGAAACATATAGGAATATGACAAAAATAACAGAGCTCAAAGAGAGACTCAAGAACATCATGAAAATCCTCAAGTCTCATGTATATTCAGATTTTACAAGGTACAAAACAAATGAACTTGTTTAGATCTTTGTGATTGATCTGATCCTAGATACCGAAAGAATAATTATGTCATTATCCTAATGCAATATGTTGGTCCATATGATGGCGGAAATATGTGCGCTCGTGACTTATCAGCATGACGGTTGTTTTCTATTTTTAAGGGTTGACCCGAGAGTTGTAGACCTCCATGTAGCCTGGATTTAGTTTATTCACTTTGTTCTATATTATAGTTTTTTTTGTGTTGGACGGGATCTTGTAATGCTTTTACAAACTTGAGGTTCACGGGATCTTTGGTCGAAGGATATAAATTTTCAATGTTTTTATGTTTGGTAATGTTGGTTGCAGGCTACCATACAGCTATCTGAGTCCTCCTCTCTATTTGTGCATCTGTCATCGCTGAGAAGGTGGAGACTGAGGGCGTCGACGGTACAAAGGAGCCGCGGCTGAAGTAGGAGGTCATCCACGTGCCTCTCCATGGTGATACTTGCTCACCCATCTATGCTAGGGTTATTGAGCAGTGCATGTTAGACGTGCAAGTGCCTGGTCCTTTAGTTCCTGCACAATAATAATGTGTATATCTTCCATCCAGTTGACTTATTAGATCTCACATGTTAGATTCTAATGTTGCGTTTGTTTCAAGGTATTCAAGTACGGAAAGATCAAAAAGATTAATAAGGATTTGTACTTCCCGTTTAGTGACTTTTTATTGATTGCTTCTAGAGATTGCAAGTACTAACACTGAATATTTGTCATATTAATCCTTGACCCGGTATATACGTACATACTGGTTTGATACATCGTATTCAACTATTCATCAATGAAGTTGAGCAAAACTTTGTTATTTAGTAAGGATTTGTACTTTTTGTTTATAGATTCAAATACAATTTTCTAATATCTTGCTTTTCCTGTAGAGTTCCAACCTATGCGACTGATAAGCTCCATTTGAAGACTTATATAACAAACATGGTAATTATTTTTCTGTACCTTATCTAGCTGTGCCGGTTCATTGCAGTTGTCAGAACTTCTGTGGTGTCACCTCGACTGAACTGGGCTATCTTCTGTAGGATATCATTGATTTTTTAGCTGAACCAAGTTGCCAGAATTAGTGTTTCCTCTGTCCTTTTGAACTACCGATCATTTTCTCCTTTTTTTTGATTACAACGAATGTGTCTCTAGATTATGATGTGAACAATGATATTGTAGTAAAAGGTTGCTGCTTTAGCCAGTGTTGCCAGTGCTGCCGTTATTTTCTTTAAAAAGTAAATTATTTTTTCCATCCAGGCCACTAGCAAAGTGTCCATTTTTCAGTTCCTTATCTAATCTCTTGCATCTTTGGACTATCAAGGTTTACATGACATCAAGTATTTGTTACACACCCTACACGTCTCATTCATTAATCTCCATCGTTTCTTCTATGTATTTTGTATTGGAATGAGGTTGGCAATGCAGCCTGTGGGTTGCAATAATATCAGAGCTGAAGCACGACAGCTCCTCCACCACGGCCTAATGCGAGTGCCTGTCAATGCGTCCGCGCTGCTGCTCCTCTGTCCGCCCCCACGCTCAACCGATCCGCTCGACAGGCAGCGAGGTCCCGGGTAGTACAGATGCTCCGGTGTCCAGGTGTTGGTTTACCAGGTGTAGCATGAGCTCCTCTATCCATTGCCTTGTTGAGATCGTATATATGCTCCAAATAAGCTTGATGGTGATGCTGGTCTTCTTACCTGCTATTCTATCAAACTGGCCATGCGAATATCTTCTTCAACTTTTCCTTTGGACATGAGGTGAGTCAGATTAGCCCGAAATATTTTCCCCTTGAATCTTGATTTCCTTCTGCTTCGACTGGTTATGTTTACACCTACAACTTTTGGTCGCCATTGTACTGCAGGATTTTTGACCCATTTACCGAGATTCCAGTTCATGTGCTTCTGTTACAAATATGCATCCCATTTGTCATGGCACATTTCAAGCCTCTGCAACAATTAGAGCTTAATTTGTTGCATCATTGGTTTGCTGTAGTTGGCTGAGCGCTAGACCTAACTGATTTTTTACCACCAATATCTGAAGAAAATGTTGAGCAAGAGAACTGGAAT
The DNA here is from genome assembly GCA_023614405.1 of Avena insularis. NCBI lineage: Eukaryota > Viridiplantae > Streptophyta > Magnoliopsida > Poales > Poaceae > Avena > Avena insularis. The sequence continues at coordinate 239,399,456 of CM042692.1, read as the reverse complement.
GGCAGGGCAGAAACAAGAGAAAGGGTACAGATAATGATGACAGGGGTAGTGCTAATGAAGCTAATAATGTTGGTGAAGAGTCTGATGCAGATAACCAGGGAGTTCCAGAGTGAGTACAGTGTCTTAATATCTGTAAAGAATTAAGTTCTTTTCATACATCATTTTTAACCTACAAAGAAGATCAAACAAGGAGGTTGTACATCAATAGATGGTTGCTGCAAGTTGTAAATAGGAAACTGTAATTGTGTATAACTGGTTTTGCAACTTCAGTTCAGATGATCTACTTCAGCTGTTGGTAGAATTAGAGTAGGAACTTTTTATGCAGATTTATGTTGTGTATATGCAGGAATTTGTATGGAATAAAAACGAAATGCCAATGGTGTACTTCCTAAGAATAAAACATTGCACCCTTTTAATTCATTTGTAAAACTATTACGCACTTATATTCGACTTGTCAGAACCTAATAATGACCTCCTATTTTTATTGTTACAATCAGCTCTATATGACGTTCGGAAGTTGAATTTGTGCTCGTATATGTGCAAAAGAGAGGAAATAATTCAGGATCAATTACTAAACACACGAACTCATATTAGCCAAAATCCCCGTTGTGTGTTTGAAGTCAACAATTGTGCATTGTCTTTATTACTCTATCCACTCCATTATTCTTGTCGTAATTATTGTTCAAATTTAAATTTAAACTATAGCCAGGACAAGAATATGAAACGGAGGGTGCGTTAATTTGTTCTAGGGCATTCTTTTTCCTTAGTTTAATGTGGTAGTTGGTAGCTCGGAAATCCTAGACCTACGGGCTGTACTGGCTAAAGGAAGGAGATTGATATAAAGGCCTCAAAATTATTTCTTTTACAAAAATATACTATCGCATGATTGATTGACATGCATATTCAAAAATCTGTATTTCACATATTCAGAGAGCTAGAATTTTGTGTGCCCGTAGCAACGCACGGACATGTTTACTAGTTTTATTAACTAATTATTGTTACTGCTAAAATTTGGCACACCCACTTTGCCAAAGTATGGTGCACCTTAGTTTTTCAAGACTCAAACAATGTAAAATTTTACGAAGTATCTAAAATATATAACGACATATAAAATTTCAAATCAGAAGTAAATAATACGCTAGAGACTTTTGGCTCAAACTGCTATCCGCGTTGTCCAGATTCTTTTCGGCTGTGGGATGGAGGTCGAAAAGGACACGAGGCGACGTCACAATGGAGCCCTGCTACCTCGTGAGGCAGGACCTGATGTGGAACAGAGGGAAAGATTCCCTACCCGTACGGGTGTACCGCGAGCCGTCGTACCCTGCGTCACCAGACGGTGGGCATGCGCCACATGGGACCGCCGTTAGTGTACGCAGGCAGTACCGCGCTCTATGAGAGGCGTTCCCGACACAGCAGGGCTCCACACCTATTGGGTGGTGAGACCCTATACGAGCATACGTGGCGCCGTGGGCCTTCGATATGCGTGTTTTTGCAGAAGAGAGGCGTTCTGGCAGCTGAGGTGGGACCCTCTACGGACCGTCACGGTCATGGGCCGCCGAGAGCCGACATGGCACCGTGAGCCCATGACGGCCGCAGTTTTTCACGGTCATGGGACCTGCCCAGAGCCGACGTGGCACCGTCAGCCCAATCCAGGTGCGGTCTCTCGCGGACGCAGGTCCTAAATAGAGAAGATGTGGCACCATAAGCCCATGCTGTCCACGGTTTCTCATGGAGGCGGGGCCGTCTACAACCAATGTGGCAATATAAGCTCATGCCATCTCTCATCATAGACGTTAAACGACACGGATTCTCGCGGGTAGAGAGACGACCTGGCACTGTAGATCTTAGACGTCCGCGGGTTATTGCGGCGATATCGTACCATGGGGCCCGTCCATAGCGGAGATGTCAGCTTCAGATCGTACGCGTGTGCGGGTTCTCGCGGCGACGACGTGCATCGTCGTCTTCCAGCTCGCAGCGCGTTATCTCTCTCCGCCTTCGGTTTCTCGCGGTCAGGTCATGCATAGACTATAAAAGACACCTTCGTCTTCATGGTTTCCTGAGTCACATTTCCTTCCCTTTTCCCTCCGTCCATCTTGTCTTTCCTGAACGACATCCTAGAAGAGACGCCACTGCCCTCCGGCTACCTTATATCTTTCTTTGTTGTTCTTCTGCACTCGGTGTCTTCTCGGTCTTTGATTCAACCTACACGGTATGTTTTTGTGCTTAATACACATTCATTATTTGATTTCTTTGTTGTCTTCCACTATTTTATATGATTTGTTCCTAACATTTCTTTTGCACGTATTTCATACAAGCATGTGCGTGGAATGAGTTCCATCCTGCCGGGAGGAGGAGAAGGAGACTCATGACGACGAACATACACGACTGCACTTCGACATGTATCAAGATGCATCGGATCTTGGCAGCCTCGTAGCGTCTCGCACCGCCGCCACTCCGTATAGAAAAGCCCCGAAGCTCGAAGACATGAAGCCACTAAGCGGATGGTGTTTTTTCTTCTTCCCCATGATGAATGTCATGCTCGCCTATGATGGCGGAACCGTGTTCACCGCCATGGTACGCGGAAGATGCTGTCGATAAGGAGGAGTACGACCCTAAAGACCTAGACATTTTCGATAGGCTCCTCAAGAATCTTGAGGATTAGGATGGCCACGCGTCGTCGTGCCTTGCTTAGTTCTTAGTAATAGATTATAGTAGATAGGTGTAGGTGTTTATGTTTTCTGTATAATTAAAAGTTGTAAGTTTCGTGGGGTGACGATAAATAAAAATAACATCATCTTATCGTGTTTATCTCTTTCTATATGCTATTCGTATTTTTGAAATGTGTAAGTTTATGTGTGTACTGAATAAAAATGTTCCCTAGAGTCTTTTATTTATTTATCAAATCTTGCTCCTTTTGTGATCTTCGTGTCTGTCTTCTGCTGTTGAATCTTCTTCCTTTTTTGTATTCCCCTATGACAGTGTAAGCGTATACAACGCCATGGTACATGGAAGATGGTGTTGACGAAGAGGAGTATGGCCTCGAAGATCTAAACTTCTTCAACGGCCTTCTCAATGATCTCTAGGATTATGATAGCCACGCGTCGTTGTTGTTTCCTTCTTATCAAAATTATGTGAGTTCACGATGAATATAAATACCATCATGTTACCATGTTTTTCTCTTACTGTATGTTATATGTATTATCGAAACCTATAGATTTGGCCGTATGATGAATCTAAATATCGTCACATGTCTTTTCGTTTATCTTTGCTGTAAAATCTTGATTTTTTTATACTTTTTGCTTCCATCTCCTTTTGTAAATGGTGTTTCCTACACCATACTTAGGGTGCGTTCAAAAAAATTATAGATCATTGATCTTAGGTACGCGCGTCGAGTACATGACGCTTTTTCTTCTATGCCTATATGTACGCCCATATGTGTTTCTTTTTACAAATATTCAAAAAGTTGTGCAGTCGTGGTGTTCTCCCGGGGTCGAATAGCGTAACGCTCGATTTGAGATAAAAAGGGAGAACGGCCTATCTTGCATAGTTGTCAACGTCTCCTTCTTCTTCACTTACTCCTCAAATCTGACCAAGTTAATAGCCAGGGACAATGCGAGTGAGTACTTTAAATATACTCGCAAACCATCTGAAGAGGAATAACAATAAAAGATATGCAATATGGTTGAGGTAGTAGGAGGGCTCTATGAGAGGTTATTTTATAAAATAGTTTCTCTTATAGATATAGCATGTCTATATCTTTGTTGAAAACTTTTGTAAAATATTTCGAAAATATTTGAAAGGTTTGGAAAATCACTAGAACTGGGTGACCCAATATCATCTCCCATTCCTCACTCGATAGTGTTTTCCATCTTCCGTGATCCTCCGAGATCACCTCACTTCCTCTGTGGTCTCCTAGGCCACCCTTTTCAGAAAACTCTTTCTTTTTCGAAATCCTTTTTAGAAATCAAAACCAGCACTGCTCGATAGTAGTTTGTACAACCGTCTATGCTCGTGAACATGGCTATTTCGAATAGATTTACACTCTGCAGAATTTATACACTTTACCCACACCATCCGGGTATCCTGCCCTTGTGGGGTCCCCGGATTAATCCTTCGAGAATCCTTGTTATGCATATCACCACGATCCCATGATGAGTCTATCATGGCACATAACCGACAAGTATAAAAGTAAACACCCAATATTTAAGCGGATACAAGTCATACCTCAATTGCCATTATGGCTACATCGATCATCATTAGCGGAACTTTATCAAAGCATCGGGCCCGAGCCATGACTTAACCTACAGGTAGCTGACTGAGATAATGTCCTATCTCGCATAGTCGTCAATGTCTCCTTCTTCTTCACTTACTCCTCGAATCTGATCATATTAATAGCTAGGGGCAATGCCAGTGAGTACTTTGATTGTACTCGCAAACCACCTTAAGAGAAATAACAATAAAAGATATGCAATATGGTTGAGGTAGTAGGAGGGCTCCATGAGAGGTTCTTTTCTAAAATAGTTTCTCTTGTAGATATAGCATGTCTATATCTTTGTTGAAAACATTTTGAGAACATTTGAAAGGTTTGGAAAATCACTAAAATTGGGTCACCCAATATCGTCTCCCTGTCCTCACTCGACCGGGTTTTTCATCTTTTGTGATCCTCCGAGATCACCTCACTTCCTCTGTGGTCTCCCAGGACACCCTTTTCAGAAAACTCTTTCTTTTCAGAATTCCTTTTTAGAAATGAAAACGAATACCGCTCGGTAGTAGTTTGTCCTGAAGGGTTCCGTAGCAGAAAACAAAAAATTCCTACGATGAAACTCCCTAACGCCCACGATCTATTTATGTAGTAATACAGTAACACCCGGAGCGTATAGAATACATACCCTTTTAGACCGTACGTGGTTAACGTTCCGAGGGGAACACGGTTGAACTAGTCGAACTCATAGCCGACCTCAAGGTCGCGAAGCTCCTCGCAGGTCACCCCTTGCTTCTTCTTCATCGTGCAGCAGCTCCGGCTCACGACATCCAAGGTACCTCCAGTGAGGCCCCTCGTGGTTTCGTACACATATGGGACGATCTCCGACTCCTTGATCCCTGCCGAGAGTGTGGAAGTAGATCTCCGACTTGGAATCCCTACAGCGCAACGCTGTGCTCTAGGTGCGCCGTATCTTGCACGAATAATCCTTTCTTGGGACCATACCAACGCGTGGAGACAACTATGTAGAGAGAGGGAGGAATTCTCTAAGGAAAATGCCTTAGAGAACATCTCAAATTATTTGTTTAATCAAACTCATGGGCACCCCTTTATATAGGGGGAGGGAGGTGTGCCCTCCTCTTTGGGTTTCCCATGTGGGACTAATCAAGGGAGAGAGGGGGGAGGCGCCATGGGCCCTAGGGATCCATGGGCCGGACAGGGGTGGGCCCCACCCCACGCGCAGCCCTAGGCTCGCCGGGTGGGCCCCCTTGAGGCGGCTAGGCCTTGTCCCTTTGGCCCTTGGCCTTTCCCTCCTGCGGTTTTCCCTCATGGGCCCTTTTCCCTAGGAAGTTTGGCCGATTAGTGGAATACCCCTTCAAATTAGATTTTAATATTATATTTAATATTAATTACATTAATTAACATGTAAATACATATTAAAAAATCCAATTTGACCCAAAACACCTTTTGGTTCCCTTTTGATTTTCTTCGAACAACTTCGGAACTTTCCCGGAACGATTCTAGTTCTCTCACGAAACTTTTCCGGTTTCCTTTTCTCTTTCATATGGTGATTCCAACTTACAGAGGATCTCTAGCTCATCATACCCTTAAGTGTATTTCCCCACGGCTCGGGAATGGAACATATATGATCTCCATCAATGATCAATAGCGGGACCAGGATGCCCATAATGACCCCTGTGCATTCCATGATGATAATGTCATTTGAACCGTAAACAGTCGTTTCCCATTCTCTTTGCCACTTGATACCTAGTTCACCCGAGATTTGATCTACGGTATCTCCATACCTTCGTTAGATCTTGTTACCGATGAAGTTGTTTTCTCGTTTCTGTGTCATTGCATTCCGTGACCTAGTCACATGCTTGCAAGCTTCATTAATGCAACGTCACCGAGATGGCCACATATGTATCTATCTGTTACATGGATTGGAAAATCCAGGTCTTGATATGTACTCCTCTACGTGCCCCTTTGAGAAACCTGAGTAACACCTTTTTGATCACCCTGTCACGGTATGATACTTGATAACCATCTAAGCTTCCTCCAGAACGGTGATTTGCATTATCTCACAGTCCAAGGATCAGGTTGCGCGGTTTCCTTAGTTTATCATTAATGGTGAACTTTTTAACTAGATCTCATTAAGATACAACTGGTTGGGTTGTCTGTCTATCACATCATTCAAGTAATGACGTGACTTCATTGTCAATTGGCATAAATGCCCATGACCTTGAAACCCTAGATCATCCTCATGACCAATGAACTAGTTCGCTAGAGGTAACTAGAGACTTGGTTTGTTTATATACCACACGTGTATTAACGTTTCGTATTAATATAGTTATAGCACAATATGAAACTATTATAAACTAATTGAGATATGACAATAAAAACCTATTTATTATTTTCCTCTAGGGCATATCTCCTTCAGTCTCCCACTTGCACTAGAGTATAAATAATCTAGCTCGCATTTTCTCGTCATAAACCATATCACATATGAGTTTATTGATCAGGCATGCTTATGGAAAACGTCATGTCCATGTTCTGTTTTACCAGATCATTATGTCTTTGCAAAACGTTAATGTCTTCCTAACTTTGACATTCATACCATTATCTCATAATGGGTCGAAGTATTCATTTGGTGACAAAGTGAGACTTTGTTTCTTGTGTTTACCGTGACGGTCATTTTCATTGTTGTCACGTAAACATTGAAACACACTTCGTACTCTTTTTTGTGTATATATAGTAGCTATAGAAACAAAGTGAGGTCTGTATCCAGGAGCCAACAGTGACGTTAGATCAGCCACAACGAGCTTTCTCATGGGCACTATGTCTTGAGATACACCCTCTGTGAAAAGGCGAACTAGTCCCGCCACAACAATATACATCACGTCGGATGTAGCCCTTATACTTCTATATCTATGTACATCCTAGTGCATGAAATGCAACTATGCGCCTTACTTTGCTTCTTGCCCTTGAAGGACAAACTTAATTCTAGTTTAGTGATTAACTCAAGAATCACTTAAAGACATGTTCTTACAGTTAAGAGCTTGTCCTTCCCACCAGAACCTCGGGTCACATTATGTCGAGTATACAATATGATTGTATGGAAGAACCTATGACTGAGGCATAGGAGATGCAACACATCTCTTTCTTTCTTTCAACCATGGTTGTAATACCAAGACTAACTCAATGCTTCATTGTAACTACCTCGGTGAATTACGCTCCTAGTTGCAAGCCTGGATGAGCGGAAATGGATAAAATAGTACGGTGGGGCCCAAATGCCACTCACAGGTAGACCTTTCGGCCGTCCTAACCATTTCCAAACATCGGGACAAGAACGGGCGGCGTAATCGGCAGGCGAAGGGATCAACTACATACACAAATGAGTATGTATGCAAGCCACCATACAACAGTCCTCAGAGCCATTCCATCTAAAAGAAATAGAAATATTGCAACATATACGGCAAGATCCAAATATCCTAGATAGATATAATAGTTTAGGATATCTCCTCATACATCAAACATCGAGTATCGGTGAGCGGAAAACAAGATCCGAGTACGGATAAGAAGCAAATCGGCATAAGATGCCCCATAAATAAACACATCCGCCCCGGATCTCACGGATCCCGTTCCCTGAATCTCTACACCGAATGATCGTTGCCAACATCGTAGTCTCCTCCACCCAGATCCATCTTGCGAGTTTACATCCATCTGAATCAAACAATTTATCGTGTGAGACCCTAGGGTACTCAGCAAGTCTTTATGCCTCTAAAGGGACACAACACAGGGTGACAATTGCAGCAAAAGATAATACCTAACAATTCTATAGATACTCGCTAACCATCCGCCTAACCATAGATGAGCGGATGTCCGTGAATTAACAACAGATATAACGGTAATATTAACAGATCCATCCCCTCGCTAAACACCAGCGAGAAGCGGACGATCAACCCCCCCTCCGTTGGCAGTTTTATTATACATTCCATGAGTGTTGCTCTATTTACTAGTCAGGTACTTATGCAAATTAAAAGCGGTACATTAGTTATTCTTGTCTATGTTAGAGAAACTGTGCTCAAAGTCGTCCATAACATGGACACGGCTTTGAAAGATTTACCTGCAGGGGTGCACAAATAGCAACACACACTCGATCAACCTCGGAAAAACCAAATCAAAACCCAACGAGGCAGTCACGACAAAGCGATCACAGGATTCAGAAATATTTCAGGGGGCCACCCCATTAAGCTACCCGCGACGAAGCTGGCCGGCTACGAGACGGACTCAAGGTTTGTGTGGACGGCTGTAAACGACTAGGAACCCGAAAGTGTGACTGGGCTTGTCGATATAAAATAAACGTCACGGTCCTACAGCGATGCTCACGCACAATCTTAAATAAAGCAGTAAAGCATGGCATAAGTACAGGATAGTAATAAAGCCCCAAACTAATTGTGGCCCCAAGAAATAAGAATGAATCAAGCTCTGGCTCAGGGGGGTCCATAAGCCTCCCGGATGTGGATAGCGCGAATATTCAAGGAACAGGAATCAAGTACTCGGGGTCTTACGGGACACAAGTGAGCATGAAAAACCAAATAGCAGATATTGCTCACCGGTGCCACTTTCATTAGTTATCCCATCACTACTTAGGTTAAGTTGTATAGGTACCTCGTTATCCATCAGACACTCACGTACCCTACACATGCTGTTCTACGACTCGCATGGCTCAAACAACTCCTGTAGTAATGGCTCATGGGTTGGAGGAACAAGCTTCGGTGGGGTTTAAAAGTAAAGGCTATGCAATACTTGGGATTCAGTTTAATGCAATCGCGACTCAATGATGCAAGAATAAGATAGAGGCAATAGGTACTATATGTATGCAAGCATGTGGTAGTGCTTGCCTGGCAGCTCAGTTGAAGCGAGAGAAGGATCTGGGTAGTGCTCCTGGGTTTCTTGATATATCCACCTTTCGGCGTCTATTCGAAGAAGAACCAAACAAACAAGGGCCAACATAAATAAAGTGCACAAGCATATGAATAAAATGCGACACGCAAACAATCATGCCATGATGAATGATGCACAATTTGCATGGCAATAAAGTAGCATGGCATGGGTGAGGTGTGGAATACAAGATATAAGCATTTTATGGAGTTTTAATCATATTTTATACTCAAATAAGTTGCTGTAAACTTTATATTTACATGATACATGCTTCAATTCAGAATATGGAATGCATAAACAGAAAGGTCTCGTCGCGCTGATCGATTTAGACATATTATTTGTTAAATTTGGAGTTATAAAACAAAAGTTATTAATTAATTAAGAGAAAAGGGCATTTTATTGTAGTTTTAATCAACTTGAAAATTAATGTGTCCAAAATATATTTTGAAGGCCATATTTGGTTTCCTCACATTTTTCTGATTTCAAAACATATATTACATGTTTAATTTGGAATTATATTTCAAAAGTTAATTAAAAACAGATTTGAATTTGAAATTTAAAACAAAATTTGAAAAGTTTGAATTAAAACAGAAAAGTAAAACCCTTTTCTTACTCAGCTCGCCTAACCGCAGACGCTGACACCGGTGGTTGGGCAATACAAGGCCACGGGCACCCAAATGAGGATGCGACACGTGGGCGGTCCAGGGACTGCGCGGGTTGGGATGCCTAAAGTTGAGGTGCCTTTTTGCAAAACTTCCTCAGGAGCTGGCAGGTGGGCCAGAAGGGCTGCGGGTTTAGGAGGGAAAAAAGGGAGGGGGTCAAGTGCAAAACGGCAGCCCGCCGACCGACGGACGCGGTGTCACGGGCGAGAGATCAGCGTCTTCCGGCGATGATGGCGACGCGTACGCTGGTCGAATCGCGTCGCCCCAAAAACGAAAAACGAAGACGACACCACGGGCTACAACTTTCGTTCAGAGATCTAGCACGGAGGAGGGCTACAGCGCGCGGAAAACCTAGGGGAAACCGAGGGCAGCAGGCTGGCTGCAGACGCGACTGACGGTGACTGCGGCGGCGCGCGTGCACGCGGGGTGCTCGACGCAGGGCGGCGACGATGCAAGGTGAGAGGGGGAGGATGATGATGTCCAGGAGGTCGGCAGGCTCACCTACGACCCTCAGGTGCAGCTAGCGGACTCGGGGGCGCGTAGATCGGCGAGGAAGTAGCGGGGCCGGGGTATTCCTGGTGCTCACGGACACGGCGGCGGCGGGGCTTCTCCGGCGAGCTCCTGGTACTACCCCGCAGCCTAGGCGTCGAAGAGGAAGCAGAGGAAGCCCCTGGTGCTCCTGGATCGCCTTGGGGAGCTTCAGACCGACGAGGCAAAGAGGTAGATGGGACTAGGGTTTGGGTTCGGCATGGGGAAGGCCATGGCTGTTCCTGGGGGAAAAGTGGGAGGAAGACGGGGTGCCTGGCGTCCAGATCTTGCCCTGGGGTTTCCTGGGGTGGTTGAGGTGATAAGGGGGAGAGGGGAGAGGCACATGGGTAGCTTCACCTTTTGGCAAAGTAGGGAAGGGCCTCGGGTGATCTCTCTCCTCTCTCTCTTGTTGCTTTGCTAAGAGAGGAAGGGAGGGGACCAGGGGAGAGGCATCGTGAGAGAAGGTGGTGGGGACATCAAGGTAGAGAGAGGGAGAGGGGGAGGGTAGCTCGGGCTAGGGTAGATGGGGCTCGGGTTAGGTTTGGTTTAGGGTTAGGGTAGATGGTGGTAGGGTTTAGAGATAGAAAAGAGAGAGGGGATAAAAGGAGATTAGGGTTTAGAAGAACTAGGCTAGGAGAGAAAAGAGAGAAAGAAAAGAATAAGCCTCATATGATCATGCATAAGAGTTTTAATTAAAAGAAAAGATATGGGTGAGATAAAGGGTGATGGGATGGATGGAGATGGGTGTAGGTTCTAGATGCTTGCATGCATCAAGCAAGATCAAGCATGAAGAGGGGTAGAGAGAGATATGGGGGATGATCCACTCAAAGATTCAAATAAAATCCAAAAGACTAGAATGTGGTGGTTCTTGCATGGCCCATGCAAAATAATTAATGCCATGCTTATTCTTGTGAAAACAATAATATTTACATGGCATTATTCTTATGCATTCCCAAAAGTGGATTAAAGCTAAGCAAAAGAATTTGTAGAAGTAGATCCATCCTATCTCCCATGAGCTAGATTGAATACCAAAAGAAAAACAAATGCAAGCTCATGGATAATGGAATGGTGGAATTATAAGGTGGTGAAAGAAAAGGTGGTGGAGTGGAATAAAAGATATGCCCCCAACTCAACTTGGGCATTAAACAATATATCAATAACCAAATACAATATCAAGAGGCAAATACAATTTTCAATGCATATGAGAGAAGATCCAAAACAAAAAGGGTTTTATATGATGCTCAAATGCAAGGTGGCATGATGACATGAGCATGATATAATTATGATGCAACAATTATATATTTGAAGTAGCCATTATATTACTAGACCAAGTAGCATTACAATTGTTAGACAATTGGGATGCTACAACTCTCCCCCACTAAACAAGAATCTCGCCCCGAGATTCCTAGGAAAAAGAAAACAACACAAGGAGAGGCGGGTGTTCGAACGAAGGTGACCCTCACGTTCCCAAGTTGATGAACAACGGAATGGTGCGACCACTACACCTTGCAAACTTGCTAGACTTGTTGCGAGTCTTGCGTTTTGCTTCAAGAACAACGGGTTAGACGAATTGTAGGATTGTCGTGATACAAGAAGGATAGGATGGACATAGCTCCGGTTTTCTCAAGAAACATGATAAGAGAATAGAACCACTTGTGAAAGAAAAGGAAAAGATGATGTATCATGAATAAAGGAAGACACACCGTTAAGATTAAAGATTTATCGATACTAGAGAGGATGAAAACTTTGTCTCACTGGAAGAAAAGAGCTAGATTGGAGAGGTTTGAACCACTATGACAATAGCATCGTATCCTCTCTCGGATTGGGGAAATGAAGTACGGAAACAATATTGCCTTCAAACAATAGAGTCCCTTGATATCAACAGAAAGATTTAGTTAGACATCGTCGGATTAGATTCTTGTTGCGCCGATAAGACCCAAAGGATCACGCAATTGAGGTGCGCGGATATAACTTCCAGAGACGGATGTGAAGCCAGATCATGGTGGAATCCCGAGAAGCAAAGAATATGGAGGATCTGGAGTTTATTGTAGAGATACGTATTGCTTTCTTTAGCCTTGAGGCTAACGCAATAGATTTGCGGCTGATGACCTCAACCATAATTGGCTTTACCACAGCAAAGAATTGATGAAACAAAGAGAGATAGTTTCCTTTCATCTTGTTTGGGGATGTTGAGCATCGGTAGAAAGACGAGGACCGAAAAGAGTTTGCGTTTGTTTCCACCAGATAATTGAAGATTTTGCTCCATCTAGAATAGACAGACCACCAACAAGAGATTGTTGATTATTTTCTTCGAGAGAGCACTCCGGAAAAACAAGGACGGAAGTAAAAGTATCAAGGGATAAAGGCCACTTCTAACTTCCGTGGGATGAGTGAAATCACATTAATTCACCAATTCAATGTACAAGAGCGAATGATAAGAGTAGTGGTATGGTAGCTACTCCATCCCGCACTCAAAGCATTACTCCGCACCTGAATAAGAAAACCATGCAACCCAACTACCGAAACAGACTGACGGTATTGACAATAACTCATGGAACTTCGTTAGAAAACAAGGATAGATGCAAACGATTCGCCGGATTCACGGATACATAAAGATGATGTTGTCGTCGTCATGTCATAAGTAACCAGCCACCGGAAAGATATGAAGGAAGATCACGGAGACAACTGCAAGATTCAACAGCTACAAAAAAGATAGCACCAACTTGAACGGAAGGAATACAAGATCTGGAAGGTCTTCATGGCCTCCGGTGGATTGAGCATAGACGATAGAGCGAGAGGGTTTCAAGAGATCACTTGACGAGACTGAGGTGAAAGAACTCCATGTTCTTCTTGAAATGATTGAGAGAGATTTAGCAGTTTTGAGGAAAATCTTTAGCGGAACGACGATGATAACTTGCCAACAAGGAACAACTCCGGATTGGTTGAAGATGGAGGATGGAATTAACAATGGACTTGCTAATTCCAGAATTGAAGCAATGTATTTAGCAGAAGGACGTGGTCGAGATAGGTGACTTCATAAAGTCAGAATTCTCACTTTGAGACTTTGCACACAGGCAGTGCTCACGAAACTTGAGAGAAAGAGACACAGATGATCTTCCATGTCCTTCCATTGATATGGAATAGGCAAGCATATTATCAACATATACCACCATGGATTAACAAGATATCCCCAGAATATCAAGTTCACAAGGCGAGAGAAACGAACAAATGCTCGAACACTTCCTGAGCTCAACGCTCTTAGAAAGATCAATATTAAGAGCACGGGTTCATGTTGAAGAAGATGCACTGGAAGAATAGATTTTCTGGTCCTCCAGAAGAAAAAGAGATGTCACCTGGTTCACATTGTCGATTGGATCACCGGTTACAAAGATAAAGAGATCTTGGATAAAGAAAAGATGATAGATCATACCTTAAGCAAAGCTATTAGAGACGAAAAGATGCAATTCCCTCGTCTCAAAGAGAATTTGCAGATATGGAGTTGAAAACGATGTGCAGCATGATGGACAGATGATAGACCGCCGTAGTGCTTTGGGAAACTCCGGATTGCCAAAGATGCTTGAATATGCATAGATATGATCACGGTGTACTCAAAATCACAGGAGATAACCGTCACCATTTGGAGGATAGTGTTGATAGCATTTTCCATATTCCACTCATGATAAGTGTCATATAGCTATGCCGATAACCAAATTACAATCACCAACATCGGATCGACGCATGTTATGTAATTAGCCCAAGAGAATTGGAGATGAAATGAAACTCTAGGATTAAGCGCCGGTGACAAAAGAATGAGTTAGCATGGACATGCTGATAAAAGGAAGATAGATAATGTTTCACACATGACTGAAAAGGAGTGTGGAAGTACAGATGTATCAAAGAAATTTTTTCCGCATTTTCGGCATTAAAATACCAATAGATGCGCAAAATCACTTATCAGGTAGAGATTAGCGACTGATGCTTACACAGAATGTGGAGTTGCTAGAAGGAAGGACACCCTTAAGAAGATGGCACCGGTTAACAAGGAGTCAGATAGATCGCGCCGGTTTTCAAAAGCCTGTCAGTATGGAATGTACCAACAGTTGATAACCAAAAGGCAGATAGCGATAACAAATATGGATGCAACAGATAGACAAGGAATTACACACACACACACACTTTCTATGGTACTACGGAAACCCAGAACACGTGAATCCTAGTTTGAATTTTAAGAAGAGGATTGAAAACGTTACACTTCCTTACCAGAAAAGGGTGGTGGGTGGGTAAGAAGAAAAGTGGAAGCAGTCCTACTCTCGCGTTTTGTTTTTCCCTAGTATACATAGCTACCAAAAATATTTTCTAGACTGACAACGACCATTTGGCTGAGACCCTGAAGGGCGGGATGGCTCTGATACCAATTGTAACTACCTCGGTGAATTACGCTCCTAGTTGCAAGCCTGGATGAGCGGAAATGGATAAAATAGTATGGTGGGGCCCAAATGCCACTCACAGTAGACCTTTCGCCGTCTAACCATTTCCAAACATCGGGACAAGAACGGGCGTAATCGGTAGGCGAAGGATCAACTACATACACAAATGAGTATGTATGCAAGCCACCATACAAGTCCTCGAGCCATTCCATCTAAAAGAAATAGAAATATTGCAACGCCATATGGCAAGATCCAAATATCCTAGATAGATATAATAGTTTAGGATATCTCCTCATACATCAAACATCAGAGTATCAGGCGGAAGCGGAAAACAAGATCCGAGTACGGATAAGAAGCAAATCGGCATAAGATGCCCCATAAATAAACACATCCCGCCCCCAGATCTCACGGATCCCCGTTCCCGGAATCTCTACACCGAATGATCGTTGCCAACATCGTCCGTCTCCTCCACCCAGTATCCATCTTGCGAGTTTACCTGTCCATCTGAATCAAAAATTTTATCGTGTGAGACTCTAGTGGTAATCAGCAAGTATTTATGGATCTAAAGGGGACACAAGCTGGGGTGACGCAATTGCAGCAAAAGATAATACCTAACAATTCTATAGATACTCGCTAACGATCCGCCTAACCATAGATAGACGGATGTCCGTGAATTAATAACAACAGATATAACGGTAATATTAACAGATCCATCCCCCTCCTCGCTTACCAACAAGGAAGCGGACGAACAACCCCCCCATCCGTTGGCAGTTTTATTATCCATTCCATGAGTGTTGCACTATTTACTAGTCAGGTACTTAGTCATATTAAAAGCGGTACTTTAGTTATTCTTGTCTATGTTCGAGAAACGTGCTCCAAGTCATCCATAACCGCGGACACGGCTTTCAGAAGATTTACCCTGTAGGGTGCACAAATAGCAACACACACTCGATTAACCTCGAAAAACCAAATCAAAAACCAACGAGGCATTCACAAAGCGATCACAGGATTCGAAATATTTCAGGCCACCCCATTAAGCTACCCGCGAAGCTGGCCGGCTCGAGACGGACTCAAGGTTTGTGTGGACGGTAAACGACTAGGAACCCGAAAGTGTGACTGGGCTTGTCGACACAAAAACGTGTCACGCCCTAAGCAGTGCTCCACGCACAATCTTAAATAAAGCAGTAAAGCATGGCATAAGTACAGGATATTAATAAAGCCCCAAACTAATTGTGGCCCCAAGAAATAAGAATGAATCAAGCTCTGGCTCAGGGGGGTCCATAAGCCTCCCGGATGTGGATAGCGAATATTCAAGGAACAGGAATCAAGTACTCGGGGTCTTACGGGACACAAGTGAGCATGAAAAACCAAATAGCGATATTGCTCACCGTGCCACTTTCATTAGTTATCCCATTACTACTCAGGTTAAGTTGTATAGGTACCTCGTTATCCATCGACACTCACGCACCCTACACATGTCGTTCTACGACTCGCATGGCTCAAACAACTCCTGTAGTAATGGCTCATGGGTTGGAGGAACAAGCTTCGGTGGGGTTTAAAAGTAAAGGCTATGCAATACTTGGGATTCAGTTTAATGCAATCGCGACTCAATGATGCAAGAATAAGATAGAGGCAATAGGTACTATATGTATGCAAGCATGTGGTAGTGCTTGCCTGGCAGCTCAGTTGAAGCGAGAGAAGGATCTGGGTAGTGCTCCTGGGTTTCTTGATATATCCCCGCTCAGCCTATTCATTAGAAGAACCAAACAAACAAGGGCCAACATAAATAAAGTGCACAAGCATATGAATAAAATGCACATAAAACAATCATGCCATGATGAATGATGCACAATTTGCATGGCAATAAAGTAGCATGGCATGGGTGAGGTGTGGAATACAAGATATAAGCATTTTATGGAGTTTTAATCATATTTTATACTCAAATAAGTTGCTGTATACTTTATATTTACATGATGCATGCTTCAATTCAGAATATGGAATGCATAAACAGAAAGGTCTCGTCGCGCTGATTGATTTAGACATATTATTTGTTAAATTTGGAGTTATAAAACAAAAGTTATTAATTAATTAAGAGAAAAGGGCATTTTATTGTAGTTTTAATCAACTTGAAAATTAAAGTGTCCAAAATATATTTTGAAGGCCATATTTGAATTCCTCACATTTTTCTGATTTCAAAACATATATTACATGTTTAATTTGGAATTATATTTCAAAAGTTAATTAAAAACAGATTTGAATTTGAAATTTAAAACAAAATTTGAAAAGTTTGAATTAAAACAGAAAACAGAAAACCCTTTTCTTACTCAGCTCGCCCTAGCCACAGACATAAAGGACTAAGGTCCAACACTTGGCGTGGCAAACCCTCTTACCTTGCGTCACCCAATGAGGATCGACGACCAAATGGCGGATCACGGCGGTTGGGACGCCTAAAGTTGAGGTGTCTTTTTGCAAAACTTCCTCAGGAGCTGGCAGGTGGGCCAGAAGGGCTGCGGGTTTAGGGGGGAAAAAGGGAGGGGGTCAAGTGCAAAATGGCCAGCGGCTGCTGCTGACTCTGACGGACACGGTGCTGCCGGCGGCGAGAGACTGGCGTCTTCCGACGATGCGTACGCTGGTCGAATCACGTCGCCCCAAAAACGAAAAACGAAGACGACACCACGGGCTACAACTTTCGTTCAGAGATCTAGCACGGAGGAGGGCTACAGCATGCGGAAAACCTAGGGGAAACCGAGGGCAGCAGGCTGGCTGCAGACGCGACTAACGGTGACTGCGGCGGCGCGCGTGCACGCGGGGTGCTCGACGCAGGGCGATGGCGATGCAAGGTGAGAGGGGGAGGAGGATGATGTCCAGGAGGTCGGCAGGCTCACCTACGACCCTCAGGTGCAGCTAGCGGACTCGGGGGCGCGTAGATCGGCGAGGAAGTAGCGGGGCCGGGGTATTCCTGGTGCTCACGGACACGGCGGCGGCGGGGCTTCTCCGGCGAGCTCCTGGTACTACCCCGCGGCCTAGGCGTCGAAGAGGAAGCAGAGGAAGCCCCTGGTGCTCCTGGATCGCCTTGGGGAGCTTCAGACCGACGAGGCAAAGAGGTAGATGGGACTAGGGTTTGGGTTCGGCATGGGGAAGGCCATGGCTGTTCCTGGGGGAAAAGTGGGAGGAAGACGGGTGCTGGCCCAGATCTTGCCCTGGGGTTTCCTGGGGTGGTTGAGGTGATAAGGGGGAGAGGGGAGAGGCACATGGGTAGCTTCACCTTTTGGCAAAGTAGGGGAAGGGCCTCGGGTGATCTCTCTCCTCTCTCTCTTGTTGCTTTGCTAAGGGAGGAAGGGAGGGGACCAGGGGAGAGGCATCATGAGAGAAGGTGGTGGGGACATCAAGGTAGAGAGAGGGAGAGGGGGAGGGTAGCTCGGGCTAGGGTAGATGGGGCTCGGGTTAGGTTTGGTTTAGGGTTAGGGTAGATGGTGGTAGGGTTTAGAGATAGAAAAGAGAGAGGGGGTAAAAGGAGATTAGGGTTTAGAAGAACTAGGCTAGGAGAGAAAAGAGAGAAAGAAAAGAATAAGCCTCATATGATCATGCATAAGAGTTTTAATTAAAAGAAAAGATATGGGTGAGATAAAGGGTGATGGGATGGATGGAGATGGGTGTAGGTTCTAGATGCTTGCATGCATCAAGCAAGATCAAGCATGAAGAGGGGTAGAGAGAGATATGGGGGATGATCCACTCAAAGATTCAAATAAAATCCAAAAGACTAGAATATGGTGGTTCTTGCATGGCCCATGCAAAATAATTAATGCCATGCTTATTCTTGTGAAAACAATAATATTTACATGGCATTATTCTTATGCATTCCCAAAAGTGGATTAAAGCTAAGCAAAAGAATTTGTAGAAGTAGATCCATCCTATCTCCCATGAGCTAGATTGAATACCAAAAGAAAAACAAATGCAAGCTCATGGATAATGGAATGGTGGAATTATAAGGTGGTGAAAGAAAAGGTGGTGGAGTGGAATAAAAGATATGCCCCCAACTCAACTTGGGCATTAAACAATATATCAATAACCAAATACAATATCAAGAGGCAAATACAATTTTCAATGCATATGAGAGAAGATCCAAAACAAAAAGGGTTTTATATGATGCTCAAATGCAAGGTGGCATGATGACATGAGCATGATATAATTATGATGCAACAATTATATATTTGAAGTAGCCCTTATATTACTAGACCAAGTAGCATTACAATTGTTAGACAATTGGGATGCTACATTCATACAAGTAAGAACCTCTTTCTTTTCCTTGTTCCATTTTGAACTACTTCATAATCTTTATCTAGGATATTCTGAACATCTTCAGAATCAAGTCCAGGAAGCATTCCACTATGATGTTTATTAAACTTACCAATCAATCTCGATAGATCTCATTGTTTAATAACTTGTTCAACTTCATTCATATTTACTAACTTAAATGTTATCAATACCAATCACATCATTCATATATGTTGTCCACATATATCAAAATGATTTCACGCTCCCACTCAAATATGGCATCCATATATGAGATCTAGGGATTTCACTTAGCTCCCACTCAAAATATGTCAACTACATATTAAGTATTGGCCAAGCTACTTAGCTCGCACTCAAATGCAGGTCCTCTCGATAATCTTGGACATTCCAAAATTCTTTGATCACCATCAAATGGAGAATTCGAGTTACGAGACTTCAATATCCATATATTTCTGGTGTAAATCCAATAGACTTAAGCATCGCTACATTTGTAGTCAACTCCTTGAATTTGTCCATCCTTTATGAAAAATCGAGCTTTACGTCTCCATTAAGTTTCATTTTCATCCTATGACTCTGAATTCATTCAGAAATATCAAGTAAACTACTTTACTTAATAAGATCAAGTAACATATTACTTTGCAATATTAAATGTAACTTAACATAGGATTTTAATACTCCTAGCCATTTCTCGCACTTAGGTCCATCACACTTTTTTTGTAATTCGTAGGCATGTCTTGTTCATAAACATGACAAGTGAATCAATAATATTCCGCAAACTTGCAGAATATATATTGTTGAATCTTACTTTTTTTAGTAAAAGCATGCACTAAAACTTAATGATCATTATCATTAGTTTCTCCTCTATTTGTAGAGTTCAGTTTCACGAAACAAATTTGGCTGCGCTACTCAACAATCAGGAGATAAGGTCAAATACCTTGTTTTGATCTTTTACTTTCTTCCACCTGTATCTTCATTAAGACACATCAACTTTGGACAACACCAGGTTTGCCCCGTGTTGAACATGTATTCATAGTCGCCTAAGAATATGCTACAAAGACTTGTTTATTCGCCACGATTTCAAATTATCGAAACGTTTAGAAACTCGAACATGCCATAACTCTTATGGTGTTGTTTCCACAAATCTTTAGATGTTCCTTTGTATTTCAGCCGAGTGTTTGCTCATTTCAATCTTTAACTCTAAACTGTAACTATAACCCCGATAAGAGATAATATTATACCATATGTATCTAATACATAATGATTATGATATTTAGACATTTCAATACACTTTGAATTTTCCCTATTATGATAATTTGTGAAACCTCTTTCACATGTCCTTTTATGCTAAAATTAAAATAAATACTTTAGTCATGTTGATCAAATCGAAGAGACTTTTATATTCTTGTTAATTCAATATCCTCCTTCACTTTGAAATCTTTTGAACAATTCAAAACAGTTTCAAACTTATGTCTCATTAAGTAAATACTCATATCCACTTAAATCCACAATGAAGTATGTAATGATTTCCACTATTTGTTGAAAATACGATACATCATTATGTATAAATTTCAACATGAAGTATAAATAATGATTTCCACTATTTGTTGAAAATATGATACATCATTATGTATAAAGTGCAACATTCCTTCGTGAAGGGAATATGCCCGAGAGGCAATAATAAAGTGGTTATTATCTTATTCCATGTTTATGATAAATGTTTATTTTGCATGCTATAATTGTATTAATTGGAAACGTTAATACATGTGTGTTTAATAAACAAAATACAAAGTTCCTAGTAATGCCTATCATATAAACTAGATCGTTGATTAACAAGATGATCAAGGTTTCCTGATCATGGACATTGGATGTTGTTAATAACGAGGTCACAACATTGGTGGAATGATGTGATGAACATTCATCCGAAGTATAGCATTACGATTAGAGTCATTATGTTTATATTGCTATAACATCATACGAAGTAATCTTAGTCCTTAGACCATGAGATCATGTTAATTGCTAACACTGGAAGAGTATCTTGATAACATCAAACGTCACACCGTAACAGGGTGACTATAAAGGTGGGTTCAGTGCTACGAAGGTATTATGTTGAGGCTCATGGATCAAGAGTGGTATTTGTCCATCCCGATGACGGATAGATATACTCTGGGCCCTCTCGGTGATATCACATTGAAATAGTTTGCAAGCAAGTAATGTGATCACTAGAATGTTATATCACGGGAACAAGAAAAGAGTGCATGTCGGTAACGAGATCAAACTAGGTATTTGGATGCCGATGATCGAATCTTGGACATGTAATATATCGCGAGACAAAGGGATTTAGTTACGACGTTAAAGGTTCACACGATCACAAGAGTCATCGTTGGATATGTGGGAGTTAGTACGGATCTCTAGGTCCCGCTGCTGATTATTGATCAGAGAGGGGTCTCGATAATGTCTACATTATTCGCGAACCATAGGGTGACACACTTAATACCGACACCATTTGGAGCAAATATGTTTCAGATAAAGATTTAAGAAAGCGCTGGAATTATTTTAATAGACACCGAAACTGTTTCGGGTGAAATTGCTGAAATTGGTTCTGCATGTGATATTGAAATGTTGTAGGGGGTTTTATGTGAATGTTTGTTAATTAATGTAATTAAAAAAATTCTGAATAAAATAAATAAAATAGTTTTATTTAATGAGATCTTGCATTAAATTTGGTGGAAATTTAATGCATGTGCGAGTGGAATTTTGAGTGGAGGCTTTTTATGGGAGTGGGAGCTCCACCCACATGAATGTGGAAGAGGTGGGGGCACCACCATGGCTGCCACGCCATGGGCCTGGGGTGCCTTCCCTCTTCCCTATAAAAGGCCGCCCTCTCCTCCTCACAACACACACCTCCTCGTGAAGGATCTCTCTCCCCCTCTAGTTATTCCCCATGGTCTCGGATTAGCGAGATACATCTTCTCGGTGGCTTTATCTAGAAAGAAGTTGCTGCTTCCGCTGCTTTGCTAGAGCGAGGGACGGAGGTTGTTGGGGTACCGGACGTGTGTGCGATCACGGATGCACCGCTGCTTTGCGGTGCTGGACTTGCTGGAGCTGGATCTGATTGACGTGCTAGAGCCGGACCTGCTGGACTTCATCACGATCTTGAGATCGGCAAGTGTACGACTACTTCATCCACGAGTTCCAACTTGTTAACAAAGCTTTGTTTTCTTCGAGGGTAAGTTCTCTATGGATGTATATCCATCTGTTGCTTGTATCTAGTAGATAGATCATGGCGTATAGTTCCTATCGTAGGAAATTTTTTGTTTTCTATGCTGCAAACCCAACACTTCGCATATCACTGTTTTACCTGAATGCGGAGTTTTAGTCATTATGCGCAACAAGGCATGGTTTTGCAAAGTCTCTAGATTAAGCATCTAAGACCCCGATCTTCATATATAATGAAGAACATGCAATAACCAAAAATGACTTAAACTATAGTGTCATGTCATCATTAAACTTTGGATATATTTTAGCATTCTAATCCTTTATAAATGTTTAAACTATTATCATTAGCATAGTGATGAGAATAACTCATTTATAATCATAATGTGACCATAAAGGTATTATTCATAAGAACAATACAACTGGCTTGTGACTTATTCATATGAACAATCATCTCGCCAAAAGCAAGACACACAAACAAGGATTACAAAATTATATTCAAGTCCAATAATCCAAATGATAAAACTTTGAGGAAAGGTGTGTGTCGGCCATCAACAGTTTTTCTTGCCGTCATCAATCCACATTGCCTCAATTTTAGCAATTCTCAAGAAGACCATCCTATTTTTACAAAACAGGACAAGTATCCAATACTTATGTACACTGCAACGAGTTTTGCAAAAATTACATTTATAACTTTGTATATCTAACATATACCCTTTTTATTCATGACCTCCATTGCAAGCAACCCCTTCCGATAGTTCACAACTCTAATGCAAGATCACTAAGTGTTTCTCCAAATATTCTCTTTTCATCTATCATGGAAGAAAACTCATCCAACGGCTCATATTTTATGTGCCATATTTTTCATAATACAAAATTGTAGTCAACTCTCCATCGAATGGAGAATGGCTTATTGGATGTTAATGGGAAAACACAAACATTGCAGAGTCATCAAATTATCTCTTAATGGTTATTATATCAAGAAGAGAAGATCACCTTTTATGAGGATATCCCTCGGGCGTGGGTATTAATCTATGAAGTTGGACCCTTTTGCTAAGTTCCATATCAAGCAATAAATTTCCCATGGTCGCAAAGGACATCATTGGGATAGGCCATGATCTACTAAGATATTTGCAAACAGACATCTAGACTAAGTTCATAACATGAATTCAATCCTAATTGAGCTCCCACTAAAATTGTCATCCCCTGGACAATTTTAGTGATCACATGATCCCAATCCTCTGCACCTCCCCTGATCGTCACAACGGATGCAGATCAAAGGTAGACATTCCCTAATGTCAATCACATCATCCATGTGACTCATGCTCGATCTTTCGATCTCTTGTGTTCCGAGGCCATGTCTACACATGCTAGGCTTGCCAAATCTAAATTTTGTATTCACTATGCAACATGGCTTACAACCACTGTATGCAAACGTAGATATGTCTAGCCCCCGATCGTCACAACCGGCTTCATAACGGCGAACTTTCTTGGTGGTGCGCACTCAAGGGGAACACTATCATTGGAATTATTTAGGGATTATCTTATTTGCTACCGTTGAGTATCTGATACTAGCATATAATAAGATATAAAATAGGTATCAACATCACATATGTATTGTGATATGATATGGTCCTTCTTCTTGCATCTTGGTCTCCATTGAGAGCTTCGACAAGATCTCCATCTTGCCCCTGGTTTGACGCCAAGTCCACGACGCCACCAGCAGGTCATCCATCGGAACGATGGCTATTACTATACTACTTAGTAGAATAAAAGTAAACTACTTTACCTTCGTAGCGACCAATACCATATCATAACACAAGCCCTCCTGCAAAAAAAGTTAGACGCCTCTACTTCATCTTTGCAAGTTTTACGTGGTTGTTAAGGCTTTCGCAATAGAACCGTTTCTAATCTATGAACTTTCCAACCACAACATGGATCCAACAATTGTCTCTACTACACCCCTTTCGGGGCCCTCCGCTGTAAATGCTATATCAATTATTGAATGAGAGACAGACACCCGCTAGCCACTAATACAGAACAAGCCGTATGTCGAGCGTGGAACTAGTCTCGCGTACGAATACGCGTAAGGTCGGTTCGGGCCGCTTCGTCAAACAATACCGCAATATAAACAAGTACACATTAGAGGGTAACAACTAATAGATCAATGTCTACACAATACTTTTGTGTACTGGTCGTACAACACTCCTACGCATAGATCTGCTCTGATACCATTGAAGGGTTCCGTAGGAGAATTTTTTTTCTATGGACGTGCTGCAGGTTTGCCGTCTCTTGCGTGAACAGTCCTTTCTTGGGACCGTACCAACGCGTGGAGACAACTATGTAGAGAGATAGGGACGAATTCTCTAAGGAAAATTCCTTAGAGAACATCTCAAATTATGTGTTGAATCCCACCCATGGGCACCCCTTTATATAGGGGAGGGAGGTGTGCCCTTCCCTTTGGGTTTCCCATGTGGGACTAATCAAGGGAGAGAGGGGGAGGCGCCATGGGCCCTTGGGCTCTATGGGCCGGCCGGCCAGGGGTGGGACCCACCCCGTGCATAGCCCTAGGCTGTCCGGGTGGGCCCCCTTGAGGCGGCTAGGTCTTGGCCCTTTGGCCCTTTACCTTTCCCTCCCGCGGTTTTCCCTCATGGGCCCTTTTTCCGAGGAAGTTTGGTCCATTAGTGGAATACCCCTTAAAATTAGATTTTAATATTATATTTAATATTAATTACATTAATTAACTAGTAAATACATATTACAAAATCCGATTTGACCTGAAACACCTTTTAGTTCCCTTTCTATTTTCTTCGAACAACTTTAGAACTTTCCCGGAACGATTCCGGTTCTCTCCTGGAACTTTTACGGTTACCTTTTCTCTTTCATATGGTGATTCCAACTTACAGAGGATCTCTAGCTCATCATACCCTTAAGTGTATTTCCCCATGGCTCGGGAATGGCAAAGACATGATCTCCATCAATGATCAATAGCGGGACTGGGATGCCCATAATGACCCCTGTGCATTCCACGATCATAATGTTGTTTCAACCATAAACAGTTGTTTCCCATTCCCTTTTCCACTTGATACCTAGAGATTTTATCTATGGTATCTCCATACCTTCGTTCGATCTCGTTACCGATGAACTTTTTTTCTTGTTTCCATGTCGTTGCATTCCGTGACCCAGTCACACGCTTGTAAGCTTCGTTAATGCCAAGTCACCGGGATGGCCACATATGTATCTATCCGTTACATGGATTGGCAAATCCTGGTATTTATATGTACTCCTCTACGCTTTCCATTTGGGAAACCTGAGTAGCACCTTTTTGATCACCTAGTCACGCGGTATGATACCTGATAACCATCTAAGCTCCCTCTAGAACAGTGATTTGCATTATCTCATAGTCTAAGGACCAGGTTGCGAGGTTTCCTTAGTTTATCATTAATGGTGAACTTTGTAACTAGATCTCTTTAAGATACAACTGGTTGGGTTGTTTGTCTATCACATCATTCAACTAATGATGTGACCTCATTGTTAATTGGCATAAATGCCCATGATCTCGAAACCCTAGATCATCCTCATGACCAATGAACTAGTTCGCTAGAGGTAACTAGACACTTGGCTTGTTTACATACCACACATGTATTAACGTTTCGTATTAATACAGTTATAGCACGGTATGAAACTATTATGAACTAATTGAGATATGATAATAAAAACCTATTTATTATTTTCCTCTAGGGCATATCTCCTTCATGTCCAACCATCCATAACCGCAGACATGGCTATTCAAATAGATTTACACTCTGTAGAGGTTGTACACTTTAACCACACCATTCGGGTACCCTTCCCTGATCCCATACATATTGTAGGTCGAGTAACCGATCATGACTCTTAGGATGCCACTCTAGCATAGGACCTACCCTATGGGTTGTTCCTCTCAACGCCGGGACGTCGGGATCCATGGACCAACTAGAGCGCATCTGACTCCTCGAGAGTGGGTACTTCCAATGATAGGCTCATATTATTGTCCGGCCTCCTACAAGGACGATTCACATCTCCTCTAGGTGACTGTCTAACAGATGACCCTTTCTGTAAAGGAAACCTGACATTCGAGAGATGTGATCCCTTATAAGTAGTTGCGAGGCATCCCATACTAGAGTAGACAAACGTCAAATCTAGCCCCGTCCCATTCTAGGGTAACGTAGTTGCACATTTTACTTGTTGTAGCTAAAGCTGCAAAGAAACGAGTGTGTTTTCATAAACACTTTTCTCCTTCTCCGCTTCAGCATCATTTGTAAAGTAAAACCCATTTCCTTTCTCAAATTTATCTTGGTAGGTCAAACCTCGCCAAGGTTTTACCATAAAACATTTTGTAAACTTTTTTGGGGCCTTCCCAACCTATAGTTTTACTTTTGCTAAAATGGGGTATCAAAAGGGGTATGGTATTATACACCACTTACAATACTAGAGACAAGTATGTGCCATCAAGAGGGTTATACTTAGTAGTACAAATAGGTAATGGTTTGGAGGAGCCAAGGCACTGCCAGATATGGATCACCATATAGTAAAACCATGCAGTTTGCATAAATAAGTAGGTAAATCATGCATAAGTAAAATAGTAGGACAGGGCTTATGAGCAAGTAAGTGGATTGCCTGCGATCAACAATATGTCCCTGGGCTTCTTCTTAGAAAACCGTAACAACCAATAGTTTCATCTTCTTGAATTTGATATAATCACATCTATCATCGGCAAGGATCACACATGCAAACACACAAAGTACCACAATCAACACTAGGTAAACAAGCACTAGTACATTTCAGCAAACAAACATATAATACATCACTAGCTTTAGGAGGTTTTGATAAATTGAGTTCATAGCAATTGGGATTACATTAATTGCATTTGTGGAATTTATTTTATGAATTAAAGGCCAAAAACTACTTAAATAAGGGGTTTTCAACCAAGGTTTGGTTCTATATGATATCAATATACAAAAATGATACCATCAGATAGGTATTGAAATAACAAAGACACCATAAGTGGTTTCATTATTTTATTAAGTATATTTAATTAGTTATGAATTTTCTAGTGAGATAAACCCTTGTTTAGGTGAATAATTCACCAGAAAATATTTGTACCTGAAATATATTTTGTCCTTTGATGTTTTTGTAGACCTTAGAGTTTATGATTTTTGAAAGTTGGATTAACGCAAAAATAATTACTAGAATGCCCTTGGGAAAATCCCAAATCAGTGTTGAACATGGATTGTCTTTTTCACCAGATTTATTGTGGGGTCCCCTAGATTTATCGCCCGAGAAATCCTTGTTATGCACATATCCACGTTCCCATGATCAGTGAGCCATGGAACATAACTGACAAGTATCATTACAACATCCAAAACTTAACGAATACAAGACTTACATAAGTGCCATTATAGCTACATAATCTTCAGCTGCGGATCTTCATCAAACGCAGAGCCCATTCATGCCTTAACCTACGGGCAGCTGACTGGGAAGACGGCCTAGCTCACATAGACGTCATCTTATCCTTCTATCTTCTAGCTTCTGAAAGTCTTGCCAAGTAAATAGCCAGGGACAATGCCAGTGAGTACTTTGAATGTACTTGCAAACCACCAAGATAAGTTAAACAAGATAATGTAGTTTGGCTATGGCGAGATAGCTCTATCAAGGGTTGTTTTTGAAAAGCCTAGATTTCTCTTGTAGATATGGCATCTCTATATCTTTGTTTGAAAAGAGTTTTGAAAACATGTCTCCATTTTATAAATCCGGATATCTCCATTTCCTTGTTGAAAACCTTTTTGAAAGCAGTTTTGGATATAAAACCCCTTTTTAACATCTTTGACCATCTCTGGTCAAACGAAAGCCATTAATCTCAGGTCTTCTTAGGACCTCCATACTCTCGTCCATATTTCTAAAACCACCATTTTGGTACTCCTAGCAATCACCTTTCCAATCGTCCTTGACCGTGGACACGACTATTCGAATATATTATACCATGCAGACTTTGTGCACTTTACCCACAAGAATCCATACATCCACCGGGATACAACCACGGCCCGCTACACACGGTAATCGGGGGTTTGGATAATCAAACCTAACTTTTCATTTGTCATCCCTAGGGAAGGCGGCTTTTCCTTTTCGGTTTGTTCTCCCTGGCAATGAGTATGTGGCGCCCGCACCATAGTCCTGCCTTCCGTACACACGTATACCCAAACCAGAGCTTGGCGTATACCTTAATTTGGTGACTACACTTCCTTCCGTACTACCTAAGTCATACCGTCCGCGGGAGACCCAATTGTTGCACCGACACTCTTTCCAAAGCAATCACACTCTTGCCGAAGCAAGCTACAGGCTCCAGATCCGTAGACCTGTTAGTGAACCCGCCTGGAATTCAAGGGATTTCTCCCAATTACTAGTGTACAAGCTGCCCCGGCTAAAGACAACAAACTACGAGCTAAGCCCCATCTCCTGGGGTAATGTGGTTGCACGGACAAGTTGTTCCGATAAAGGCGTAGAACATCCCTTCTCTTTCACTTGTCCATTTTTCTCACTTCTCATGATCACTATTTCTTTAGTTAAAACATCCACTTGGGAACAATGCCTCTTCCCAAGGGTTTTACGAAGCATTTTTCGAAATAGTTGTAGTAGGGTAAACCCAAAACAATTTATTCATAAAAAATCTGTGGTTTCCAGCAGGGTAGGATGCTAATCATCATAACCTCGGTCCAAAGGGGGTAAATGGTAGGTTTACATCACGGTGGGTGCCATGAGGGACACCAAGTCATAACTTGGAGGAGCTAAGTCATTAGCGCAGTATTTATAAAACAATACATGCTGATAGTAATGCAATTTATAAGGGAGATACAAAACAGGTAATAAAAGGAGTAGGGCAAGTATCGGAATTCAGGAAGGGTGGCTTGCTTGTGACCAGCGGGATGTCCCGGGACTTCTTCTTTAACTAAGCAAGAATACCAATACCAACAATAATAAGATCTCTTCTTCTCGTCGTCAAACATATCGCCATCATCGAGCACACATGCAAACAAATAGTACCACATTCAATACGAAGCATACGAGCATCAAATCATACAGCAAACAATGAATAAATACAAGTTTGGAAATTAGTAGGTTTTGAGTAGTTGGATTTAGGCAAATGGAAATGCTTAAAGAGCAATTGTGGGTTTTCTTTAATGATGTTGGAGGCCAAATCTACTTACTTAAGGGTTTTTAAACCAAGGTCATGTTCTATATGATTTCAATGTGCAAAGACGATATCACCAGATAGGTAGTGATCAAATGAAATCAACAAAAGTGGTTTCACTAATTTATCAATTTCCATTGATTTATAATGAATTTTCTTGTGGGAAATACTCTAGTTTTAGGAGATAATTCCCTAGAAGAGTTCTGTGAATCCAAAAATTATTTCCTTTGATGGTTGTGTAGTTTTTTATGTACTGATTCACTGAGAGTTGGAGTCAGGTCAAAATGCCCTTAGGAAATTCCCAAAGTCAGTTCTGGAAGGTTTTTGTATTTTTAACCAGAATTAATCTACTAGAGCTTTTGAGATGATTCCAAGGACACATGTTAGGAACTTTGCATACCTTTATGTAGAAATTAGAATCACTATTTTTGGGTATACAGAACTACTGGAGTGATTTATTTAGTGAATTATCTATACACATAATAGTTTAATTCATAATAAATCAACCAGGGCTTGTAAAATTTTAGGCTCATAGGGTTTGCAGGATGTTGGTGTGCATGTAGACTAGGAGTTGGAATTAGGTCAATACCCCTTTTGGTTTGGCCTAGAGAAATTCCTAAGGTCAAATTTGGGCTGTTTTTGTTAATTTTGTTAGGGACAAACCAAGAAGCAAGTTAGTAAGGGGCCAAGGTAACATGAAAGGTACATGTGCTACCTTTCAGCACATAGAGGTTTCAAACCATTTGGAAATCTAAAACTACCAGTAGCATTTAAGGAGTGTTTTTGATAGTTTCTGGCAATTGATTTTATACAGTTAATCTGTACATGAGCTAAGCTAACCAAGCATACTGTGTGTTAGGTAAAACATACTTGCATCTAGGAAAATTTAGATTTAGGTAATTTGGGTCATTTCACAATTTCATTCTGATTTAAAACAACTGGCTACACTACAAGAAAACTTGGCTTTTACAACAGACGGTTTTCGTGGTTGAAGGCCCATTTTTTGTGGCCAAGGAGTCTTGGGCGACGGATGACCTTCGTGGTAAAAGCCCCGTCACAAATGAATTAACCACAGGTTTTTTTCCGATAGTGGCGGATCGCACCCTTCTGCCACGAGAACTTGTTCCGTCGTAGATCTTACTTGACCACCGACGGCAAGGCGTCATGCAACCGCCACGTGGCGATTAGTTAGCGGCCGGTTACCGCCATTAATGGTCATAGAAACCGTGGCAGAAACCAGGCCCAGCCAATGCCTGCTAAATACTAACTGGACTGGTCCATCAGGGGAGCCCAACAAGAAGATGACCTGTTACTATTTTGTCCTGCACTGTTTGAAATGTGCCCAGAAATGTAGCGATGGCGGCCGAACTTTCAGTTCGATTTTGTTTTGGCTCTGAAGGCCCATGTTGGTCCAACATCGTGCCACTTGAGACTGCACAAATCCGGCCGGTCTTTGTTCCTGTTGCAATTTAGCCTTTTTTACCTCACCTCACATTAGTCCAAATTTTTAGGAATTTCGACCGATTCGTTTAGGCCTTTAGTGTTTGGGATTTTGCCTGTTCAGCAAAGCGTGATTTGGCCCTTTCTTGTCTTGGCCACCTTTTTGTCCATTCCTTTTAAGGTTCCGGCCTTTCACTGTTCCGACCTTTTCACTGTTCTAGCATTTTACTGTTCTAGCCTTTTATGGTTTTGGCCTTTTACTATTCTGGCCTTTTATGGTTCTTCCATTTTACTGTTCTGTCCTTTTACTGTACTGGCCTTTTATTGTACTGGCCATTTACTATTCTGGCCTTTTCCTGTTTTGGCCTTTTACTGTTCTGGCCTTTTACTGTTCTGGTCGGTTTGGGCCATCCATGCGCATGTTGTTTCAACATTCGGCATGCTACTGCTCCAGCTTGTTACTGTTTCAGACTTTTTTGCTAGAGCCTAGTTTTCACAGAAAAGGTGAATATCAAGACATCAATTAATAAACACACAGAAACTAAAATTACTTATTACACAACAATAAAAGTTATTACAACAGGTTATACAACAAGATCATAATTCCGACAGATTACAATGTGTCCATACCATCAATAAGAGATCGATACATGGCGATTCGCTTCAATGTATCATCTGTCCTCTTCTTCAACATTTCAGCTAAAGATCTAAGAGCAGCTACATCCTTTCGTTCTGCATGCAATACAACATTTATATATTTATCACCTGCAGGAGTTGTTCTAGGTGGACTGTTAATTAAGTTGTTTTCTTCGGCAATGCAATGGGAGGATGAATGGGACGAGGGATCATAACTTCAGTCCAGCCTTCCAAGGACTCCTGCTGGGTTTTAACTGTAGTCTGCTAAAATATGGTGAAACAGGTTAAAATAAACAACAAGGGAAACAATTAGTATTATATAAAGTAGAGATAATTTAAAGTAAGTATAAACTTACAGTAGCACGTTCAGGCTTATAGTAGCTCCTTCTCGAGCGGGTGCGACTCCTGGTCAATCTGCCAGAAGAATCTGAGCAGAGCAGTTGGAACTCTGGTCCTTGTACTCCATTGTCATTTCTCTGCATGACATTTAAAACCAAGTTGGTTGGTTTGGAAGGATGAAAACTCTTGAAAAACACCAAAAAGATAGCATTAAAAATTACCAGATGTATGTTTCAAACTAGATAGCTGGTTTGGAAGGATGAAAGCAGGTGAAAACACCAACATATAGCATTAAAAATGACCAAATATATCATCCAAACTAGATGGACATTTTCCAAATTAAGCATTCGCACATATATTCACAATTTAACATAAATGCAAATGTCATGGTAAGTTCTTAGGTAGAATGACTTATTAACTTATTAGGCATGCAGGTTATACAACTAATTAACATGACAAGAATCTAGCCTAAGTAACACAAGGAAACCTCACGATTCAGCCTTGTTGGGTGTCAGATTGTCAGCGTTGGATCCTCTATGAACTGTTTGGATGACCCGTGCGAGTGCTTGGAAAGAATAGAATCTACGAGTTTGTGTTGGAGGATTAAACCGATAGCGTGAGAATAAAGAAAGGGAATAAAAGCAAGAACTAATGAGGTGGATAGGACCTACAAGATGAAGGGTGCAAATGAAATGGCAATAGCATCCAGGATATTGAGCAACATCCTAAAGATTTTGTAGCTTATGAGTACCAAATTATAACAAACGGGCAAGAGAAATTACCTCTATGCGGCAAGGACGGGTGGGACGGGCAAGTGGGTGGCGGGCGTGACTCGACATTTGGTCAAGAACGAATGATTCAAGAATCACCCCATTGAGTGGGTGCGGTGTTGGTGAAGC
Organism: Avena insularis; assembly: GCA_023614405.1. Taxonomy (NCBI): domain Eukaryota; kingdom Viridiplantae; phylum Streptophyta; class Magnoliopsida; order Poales; family Poaceae; genus Avena; species Avena insularis. The sequence continues at coordinate 239,366,649 of CM042692.1, read as the reverse complement.
AGATCCGGTGCTGCGAGGCAGTCGGTGAAATAGTTCTGGTGAAGAGCACCTGTAGTGGAAGAGCTCCGGTGTGGAAGAGAGGGCCGACGGTGAAGCAACTAGAGGAAGGTCAAGGTTGGAGGGGTGTGGGCAGGGAAGAGACGATGGGGGGATATAGGTGGGATGATGCACATTTAGGACCTATACCCCTCTATTATTGCAGTACTTCCACGATCCTTGTTTCCGGAGTAGGGATAGAAGAGGAATTTTGCATTTGCAAAAAGCGGGGTGGGATATTTGAATAGATGAGTGGGATATTTGAATAGATGTGCGTGGGATGTTTCGGCGCCATGCGGAAATTTTGAGGTTGAAGCTTCTGACGTACGCTACTCCGACGCGGCCGCTCTCACGTGTTGGCCCGGTCTAGACCCACACGCTAGCGACAGTATGCTTACCAACAGATAATGAGTTTCCACACATTTTTCAAAATTGATAAACAACATATTTTGAAGGCTTTCATACAAGATGACCAAGGTCATGACCATATCTCTGTTATAGTTTATAATAGCGTGTCCATATCTCGTAGATAGCTGCATCTTGGCATTTCAAAAGAATATTCTAGATTTGATGGACAATGCCCAACTTTCATGAATTTCCAAACTTTCTAGCTAAAAATCTATGCAATAAAATGACTTTTTGACAATCTGAAGTAAATATGTCTAATTTCGAACTAGAAAGTGTGTGGTATACCTTGCTCTTGACTTTTTAAAATAATTGAAAGATATCAAGTAGTTAAATATTGGAGAACCACCGAGAATTTCGGAAAATTCAACTTTTTGATATGAATGGTAATGACACCTAATTTCGGCCATTTAAAAAAAATACAAAGAAACAAAATATAAAAAGAAATGCATCCATTATTTTCTCTCTTCGTGTCTCACTATGTGCACTAGCTAGTTTCCATGGAAAAATATAATCTTCAAACCATGGAGTACCATGTGAATATGCATGGCTTTCAAACTAGATGACCAAGGTCATGGCCATATCTTTTCTATAGTTTATAATAACCTATCCATATTTGTTATGGTGTGTATTGGCATTTAAAATACTATTTACAAAGGAAGCTTCCGAATTGGAAGTTATTTCAATTTTCTAAGGCACAACAATGGCTTTAGTCATGAAGCTACTACAAAACATATCTTAAAATCCCACTGCCCCGGTTTTCACTCAAAGTATATATAGCCTAGGGTTAAGTTTAGGGTTCGGGGTTTTATTTTGGGTTGCGGGTTTAAGGGTTCATGGTTTATGGTTTAGGATTTTAGGGTTTAGGCTTTTAGGGTTTAGTGGTTTAGGGTTCATGATTTAGGGTTTAGGGTTGTTCAAGGTTTTAGGGTTTAGGGTATAGGAATTTTCAATAATAATGTTCAAGCTTTATATATATGGTTATATTCATGGAATAGAATGGCGTTATCGCAATTTAATAAAAGTATTTCAAAATTTGATCTAGAAGTGCATTATACCTCCTTGGTAAGAGTTTAGGGTTCTAGGGTTAGGAAGTTAGAGTTCTAGGGTTATGAGGTTATTAGGTTTTACGGTTAAGGGTTTTTGATTTTCAATTATGTTCAAGTTTTATGCTTATATTCATGTAATAGAATGGCATTACCACAATTTAATGAAAGTGTCTCAAATTTTGATCTATAAGTGCATGGTACCTGTTGGTTTAGAGTTTGTGGGTCGATGATTTAGGGTTTTACGGTTAGGTTTTATGGGTTGTTTAGGGTTTAGGGATTAGCGATTTTTCAATAATGCTCAAAGATTTATGCTTATATTCGTCGAATAGAATTGCGTTACCTGCTTTAATGAAAGTACCACAAATGTTGATGTATAAGTGCATGATACCTGCTTGGTTAGGGTTTTACAATTTAGGTTTTATCGTTGTATAGGGTTTAGAGTTTAGCGAATTCAGAATAATTCTTAAGCTTTATTGTTATATTCGTCGAATAGAATGACGTTACCTAATTTATTGAAAGTATCTCAAATTTTGATCTATAAAGTGCATGATACCTGCTTGGTTAGTGTTTATGGGTTGCGGGTTTGGGGTTCTAGGTTTAGGTTTTAGGGGTTGTTTAGGGTTTACGGTTTAGGAAATTTTTGATAATTCTCAAGATTTATGCTTATATTCATCGAATAACATGGCGTTACCAAATTAAACGAAAGTATATCAAATTTTGATCTATAAGTGCATGCTACGTGCTTGGTAAGTGTTTAGGGTTTCGGGTTTTAGGGGTTTAGGGTTTAGGGTTTTAGGAATTTTCAATAATGTTCAAGTTGCTTTATGCTTATATTCGTTGAATAGAATGGCATTACATCAATTTATTGAAAGTATCTCAAATTTTGATGTATAAGTTCACAATACCTTCTTTGGTTAGGGTTTATGGGTCGAGGGTTTAGGGTTATAGGTTTTTACGGTTTAGTTTATTGGTTGTTTAGGGTTTAGCGAATTTTCAATAATGCTCAAGATTTATGCTTATACTCGTAGAACAGAATGGGTGTTAACTGATTTAATGAAAGTATCTCAAATTTTGATCAATGTGTGCATGACACCTGCTTGGTTAGGGTTTATGGCTGAGGGTTTAGGGCTTTAGGGTTTAAGTTTTAGGGGTTGTTTAGGGTTAAGGGAAATTTTGATATTACTCAGGATTTATGCTTACATTCATCAAATAGAATGGTGTTACCCAATTTAATGAAATTATCCTAAATTTTGATCTATAAGTGCATGCTACGTGCTTGGTGAGGGTTTAGGGTTATAGGGTTTAGGGGTTTAGGATTTGGGTTTTAGGGGTTTCGGTTTTCGGGAATTTTCAATAATGTTCAAACTTCATTGTTATATTCGTGGAATGGAATGGCGTTGCCGCAATTTAATGAAAGATCGAATCTCAGATTTTGATCTATAAGTCCATGATACCTACTTGGTTAGGGTTTATATGGGTCGAGGGTTTAGGGTTTTAGGGTTTTACGGTTTAGGTTTTATGGACTAAATAGGGTTTGGGGGTTTATCGAATTTTCAATAATACTCAAGCTTTATGTTTATATTCGTCGAATAGAATATATATGGCGTTACCCAACTCATTGAAAGTATCTCCAAATTTGATCTATAAGTGCATGTACCGATCTGTTAGGGTTTATGGGTTGAGGGTTTGGGGTTTTAGGTTTAGGTTTTATTAGGGGTTGTTTAGGGTTTAGGGTATTTTCAATAATGGTTATATTCATCGAATAGAATGGAGTTACCAGTTTAATAAAAATATATCAATTTTTGATCGATAAGTGCATGCTACGTGTTTGGTAAGGATTTAGGGTTTAGTGTTTAGATTTTAGGGTTTCAGGAATTTTAAATAATGTTCAAGCTATATGCTTTTATTCGTGGAATAGAATTGCGTTATCGCAATTTAATGAAAGTATCTCAAATTTTGATATATAAGTGCACGGTACCTGCTTGATTAGGGTTTATGGGTCGAGGGTTTAGTGTTTTACAGTTTGGTTTTATGGGTTCTTTCCGGTTTAGGGTTCAGAGAATTTTTGGTAATGCAAAGGATTTATGCTTATATTCGTCTAATAGAATGGTATTACCTGATTTAACGAAAGTATCTCAATTTTTGATCTATAGTTGCACGATACCTGCTTGGTCAGGGTTTAGGGGTTTAGATTTTATGGTTTAGGATTCCGTGAATTCTCAATAATATTTTCAAACTTTATGGTTATATATATTCGTGGAACAGAATGGTGTTACCGCAATTTAATGAAAGTATCTCAAAAATTGACCTACAAGTCAATGATATCTTGCTTGGTCATATTTTTTGTTAAATAAAATTGAAGCTACCCAGGTACTAAAACAAGGGAGAAACAGGAAGAGTTCCTTGAGGTTTAGGCGCTGTTTGGTTGGGCTCTAATTATGGCTTTTGAGTTTTTGCTTATAAAGCTACGAACATGTTTTTGGCTTTGTTTTTTTAGCTTTTACTCTAACATAGTGGAACGATAGTATAAGCTAGGTTGGATGATTTTAACAACGTTATATTGGTTTAGCGAAAAATGTTCGAATTTTGAACAACAAGCGATGGGAATCTCTACTTCCCGTAATTCTGGCTCACTGACATGTGGGTCACTTGCATAGTGGGTCCAAAAAGTCAGTGTAGGTTGGAGTGGGTGGGCAGGTAAATATTGAAGAAGGGCTGGGAAACGTGGATGGGGTGATGCACTTGGGAGAATGCAAATTTACCACCTATATCCCTCTGTTATTGCAGTGCTCCCTCAGATTCTTGTTTCCGGAGCAGGGATAGAAGATGAATTTTTCATTCTAGAAAGATGTGAAGCATGTTTGAATGGATGCGCGGGATATTTTAATGGATGGTTGCGATGTTTAGGCGCCATAACAAATTTTGAGGTCGAAGCTTCTAACATACGCTACTTCAGCGTGGGGCCTCTCAGACGCGCTGTCACCATCTAGGCCCACACGCCAGCGAGAGTTGCTTCACAGCATTTAAACGAGTTTCTAGGCATTTGCTGAAATATTCTAACAATTTAAGGCTTTCAAGAACATGACCATCGTCCAAAAAAAGGTGACCAAGATCATGGAAATAGTTTATGATGACGTGTCCGTATTTGGTAGATTGGTGCATCTTTGCAAATCAACCAATATGTCTGCTTCCAAATTTGAAGTTTTTTTTTCGAATTTCCAAGTAACAACAATGTGTTTTGTTGTGAAGAAACTACAAAGATGATGGGTCAAAATTCCACCGCCCCCCTTTTTCACACAATGTATAACACCCTTTCAAGCTTCCAGGCTAAATTTATGCAATAAAATAATTTTTGGGGCTAGATGTTTTTTTTGGGGTTGGATGTTTGAATGGATGGGCAGGATGTTTGAATGGGTGGGCAGGATATTTCAGCACTCTGCCGAAATTTTGAAGTTGAAGCTTCTAAGGTACACTACTCCCACTTGGGATGCTGTCCTCGTCAGATAGACCCACAGGCCTATATGCTTTCCAGCATTTAATGAGTTTATAGACATCTTCCGAAATTAATGAACATTAATTCAAGGCTTTCAAACAAGAGGAGCAAGGTCACAACCATAGTTTATGTACCTTTTTCATCTTTTGTATTACTCCGTACATTGAAGCATCTTCGCAAACCAAGCTTACAAACCTGTCCATATTTAGTAGATCGCTACATCTTGGCATTTCAAGCAATTGTTTACAAAGGAGATTCCAGATTTGATGGATAATGCCCTATTTTCATGAGTTTCCAATCTTCCTAGCTGAAGATGCTGAAATTAAGTAACGTCTTGACGATTGAAAGTAAGTATGTCTATTTACGAACTACAAAGTGTGTGATATAGCTTTTTCTTGACTTTTTAAAAATAGATTAAAGGTACCAAATTAGTCAAATATTGGAGAACCACCGAGAGTTTTGCAAGATTTCAATTTTTTTGATATGAATAGTAATGACACCAAATTTGGGCCATTTTTTTTAAAATAAAGAAACAAAATATAAAACGAAATACAACAATTCGTTTCTCTGTTGGTGTCTCACTATGTGCATTGGCTAATTTCCATGAAAATATATAAAATTTGATAACTCTTGAAAAACTCGTTTCACAATATGGAGTACCATGTTTGAGCATTCATGGCTTTCAAAAACTAGATGACCAATGTCAAGGCCATATGTGTTACCATACTTTATGATAATGTAACCATGTTTGGTAGATTGGTGCATACTGGTATTTCAACATTGTTTAGAAAAAGAGCTTCCATATTTGGTTATTTTAAAAGCTCCAATCGATACTAATGGCTTTAATTTTGTCATACGATATATGGCGTACCATGTATGAATTTGCACCGCTTTCGAACCAGGTGACCAAGGTCATGGCCACACCTTTGCTATAGTTTATAACAACATGTTTGTACTTGGTAGATTGGTCCATATTATTGGCATTTAAAATATTAATTACAAAGGAAGCTTCTGAATTTGAAGTTATTTTCAATTTTTCTAGAGACGACAATGGCTTTTGTCATGAAGAAACTACAAATAAGTATGGCTCAAAATCCCATTTCCCTAGTTTCCATGCAAGATATATATAGCCTGGGGTTTAGGGTTCCTATTTTTTGGGTTGAGGGTTTTGGGGTTTAGGGTTTATGGTATATAATTTAGGATTTTAGGGTTTAGGGCTTAGGAGTTTAAGGTTGGTATTTAGGGTTTTAGGGTTTTCTAGGTTTTAGGGTTTATGAATTTTCAATAATAATGTTCAAGCTTATATATATCCTTATATATATTCATGGAATAGATTGGTGTTATCGCAATTTAATGAAAGTATCTCAGATTTTGATCTAGAAGTGCATCATACCTGCTTGGTAAGGGGTTGAGGGGATGAGGGTTTAGGGTTTATGGTTTTTGGGGTTCAGGTGTTTAGGGTTTAGGTTTGTTGGGAATTTTCGATAATGTTCAAGCTGCTTTATATATGCTTATATTCATGGAATTGAATGGCGTTAGCACAAAGTGAGGAAAGTTTATCTAAAATTTTGATCTACAAGTGCATGTGATACCTCATTTGCCAATGTCATTTAGGCGGGGTTGAGGGTTTAGGGTTTTAGGGTTTAGGGCATTTTCAGTAATATTCAGACTTTATTGTTATATTCGTGTAATAGAATGGCATTACCAGAATTTAATGAAAGATCGAATCTCAGATTTTGATCTATAAGTCCACGATACCTGCTTGGTTAGGGTTTATATGGGTCGAGGGTTTAGGGTTTTATGGTTTTACGGTTTAGGTTTTATGGACTGAATAGGGTTTAGGGGTTTATCGAATTTTCAATAATACTCAAGCTTTATGCTTATATTCGTCGAATAGAATATGGCGTTACCTAACTCATTGAAAGTATCTCAAAATTTGATCTATAAGTGCATGATACCTAATTGGTTAGGGTTTATGGGTTCAGGGTTTGGGGTTTTAGGTTTAGGTTTTATTAGGGATTGTTTAGGGTATTTTTGATAATGCTCAAGATTTATGCTTATATTCATCGAATAGAATGGAGTTACCAGTTTAATGAAAATATATCAATTTTTTATCGATAAGTGCATGCTACATGCGGGGTTGAGGGCTTAGGGTTTTAGGGTTTAGGGCATTTCCAATAATGTTCAAACTTTATTGTTATATTCGTGAAATAGAATGGCGTTACCGCAATTTAATGAAAGATCAAACCTCCGATTTTGATCTATAAATCCACGATACCTGCTTGGTTAGGGTTTATATGGGTCGAGGGTTTGGGGTTTTAGGCTTTTACGGTTTAGGTTTTATGGACTGAATAGGTTTTAGGGGGTTTATCGAATTTTCAATAATATCATGCTTTATGCTTATATTCGTCGAATAGAATATATATGGCGTTACCTAACTCATTGAAAGTATCTCCAAATTTGATCTATAAGTGCATGATACCTGATCTGTTAGGGTTTATGGGTTGAGGGTTTTGGGTTTTAGGTTTAGATTTTATTTGGGGTTGTTTAGGGTTTAGGGTATTTTCGATAATGCTCAAGGTTTATGCTTCGAATAGAATGGAGTTACCAGTTTAATGAAAATATATTAATTTTTGATCGATAAGTGCATGCTACGTGTTTGGTAAGGACTTAGGTCTTAGTGTTTAGATTTTAGGGTTTCGAGAATTTGAAATAATGTTCAAGCTTTATGCTTATATTCGTGGAATAGAATGGTGTTACCGCAATTTAATGAAAGTATCTCAAATTTTGATATATAAGTGCATGATACCTACTTGATTAGGGTTTATGGGCCAAGGGTTTAGGGTCTTTATAGTTTAGTTTTATGGGTTGTTTCCGGTTTAGGATTCAGAGATTTTTTGGTAATGATCAGGATTTATGCTTATATTCTTCTAATAGAATGGTGTTACCTGACTTTACGAAAGTATCTCAATTTTTAATCTATAGTTGCACGATATCTACTTGGTCAGGGTTTAGGGGTTTAGATTTTATGGTTTAGAATTCCGTGAATTCTCAATAATATTTTCAAACTTTATGGTTATATATATTCGGGGAACAGAATGGTGTTACCGCAATTTAATGAAAGTATCTCAAAAATTGATCTACAAGTCGATGATATCCTGCATGGTCATATTTTTATTAAATAAAATTGAAGGTACCCACGTACTAAAACAAGGGAGAAACAGGAAGAGTTCCTTGAGATTTAGGCGCTGTTTGGTTGGGCTCTAATCCTGGCTTTTTATTTTTGGCTTATAAAGCTATGAACGTGTTTTTGGCTTAGTTTTTTTTAGCTTTTACTATGACATAGTGGAATGATAGTATAAGCCAGGTTGGATGATTTTAACGACTTTATCTCGGTTTAGCGAAAAATGTTCGAATTTTGAACAACAACCGATGAGAATCTCTACTTCCCGTAATTCTGGCTCACTGATATGTGGGTCACTTGCATAGTGGGTCCAAAAATTCAGTGTAGGTAAATATTGAAGAAGGGCTTGGAAACGTGGATGGGGTGATGCACTTGGGAGAACGCAAATTTACCACCTATATCCCTCTGTTATTGCAGCGCTCCCTCGGATTCTTGTTTCTGGAGCAGGGATAGAAGAGGAATTTTGCATTCTAAAAAGAGGTGAAGCATGTTTGAATGGATGCGCGGGATATTTTAATGGATGGGTTCGATGTTTGGGTGCCGTACCAAATTTTGAGGTCGAAGCTTCTAGCATACGCTACTCCGGCGTGGGACCTCTCAGACGCGCTATCACTGTCTAGGCCCACACGCCAGCGAGAGTTGCTTCCTGGCATTTAAACGCGTTTCTAGGAATTTGCTGAAATTTTCGAACAATGTAAGGCTTTCAAGAAGATGACCATCGTCCAAAAAAAAGGTGACCAAGGTCATGGAAATAGTTTATGATGATGTGTCCGTATTTGGTAGATCGGTGCATCTTTGCAAATCAACCAATATGTCTGGTTCCAAATTTGAAGTTTGTTTTCGAATTTCCAAGTAATAACAATGTGTTTTATTGTGAAGCAACTACAAAGATGATGGCTCAAAATGCCACCGCCCCCTTTTTCACACAATGTGTAACGCCCTTTCAAGCTTCCAGGCTAAATTTGTGCAATAAAATAATTTTTGGGGCTGGATGTTTTTTTTGGGGCTGGATGTTTGAATGGATGGGCGGAATGTTTGAATGGGTGGGCGGGATATTTCGGCGCTCTGACGAAATTTTGAATTTGAAGCTTCTAAGGTACGCTACTCCCACTTGAGATGATGTCCCCGTCAGATAGACCCACAGGCCTGTATGCTTTCCAGCATTTAATGAGTTTATAGACATATGCCGAAATTAATGAATATTAATTCAAGGCTTTTAAACATGAGGAGCAAGGTCACATCCATAGTTTCTGTACCTTTTTCATCTTCTGTACTACTCTATACATTGAAGCATGTTCACCAACCAAGCTTACAAACCTGTCCATATTTGGTAGATCGGTGCATCTTGGCATTTCAAGCAATTGTTTACAAAGGAGATTCCAGATTTGATGGATAATGCCCTACTTTCATGAGTTTTCAAGCTTCCTAGCTGAAGATGCTAAAATTAAATAACTTTTTCACATAAAGCCATTCGTTCGCAAAGTGAAATGCTATGTGCATTAGTTTCCATGGTAAAACATAAACTTGTATTTTGACAAGTTTTGGATCAATTTTGATCTATGGTGACTCGCAGGTGGGCCATGTATATGGTGGTGCCCAAAGCAGGGTAGGTCAGAATTTCCAAAGTTATCCCTCCGCACCCCTTCGCGTTCTGTATTAACTTCCCCCGTCCGCCGCCTAGGCCTCACCCCCTTCCCCACAAAACAAACGCGCTTATGGCTGCTCCTCATCACCAACATGCACGAAGAAGCTTCCCCTACCCGTCGGTCTTCTTGAGACGAACCGGTGGGCACGTCGATCCCACGGTAGTCCTTCTATCTCTAGCTCGATCTGGTTGGCATTTTATTGCCCTTTCAAATACTCCTACGTAGTTCAATTTGTCCTCAATTTGCATGTTCATAGTTTATTCTGCGCTGGATCTGTGTTCCTAAATACCTTCGGTGATTTTTGCTGTCAATATGTTTGCTCAAACGCATAGGCATATATAGTTTTTGTACTTCATCTATATGTTTCGTGCTTTTCTTTTAATAATAACCAACCTTGTATGTCATAATTAAACAGATGGACAGATTTTGGATAGAGATTGCTCCATTAGGCAGCGCTAAACGTATCCTTGATGTTCTACGATTTATGGGATTTGTTAGAGCTCATTGTGACAACTCAAAAGTACATTGCCCCTACCGGTTGTGTGCGAATCGTAGGGTGCTGCCTCAAAGTATAGTGGAAGACCATATTTTTACATTTGGGATGCTAAGCACATATGTTAGATGGGTATTTCATGGTGAACCATATGATCCTCCATATGAACCGGGGGAAGCACATCTTTATCATCAAGATCAAGTAGGGGAAGAAGATGTTGATCAACTAGATCAATCGATGAGGCGACTCTGAGCATTTAGATCAACTTGGAGAAGGGGAGGAGAGAAAGTGCAAGTTGCATGAAAGCAGGTTTCATTTACGGTACTACCGCTATGCGGATGACAAGGTATATCGTAGAGCGACAAATGTTCAGGTTGTGTGTCTTTGATGTTTCTCTATAAACGTGTCATTAATCTACTAACCGCAAGCGGCGACCAAAGAGGACTTTGATGGTAATGACGATGACTGTTCATTGATGAGCACATGCACGAGGGTCGTGGATCGGGTACACCGTGGTTGGATGGATGTTGTAGAACATCCGATCATCAGGGGTGTACTTTTGGTGTCGTTCATGACCACTAGCCCAGCTGCAAAACTCTTGGGGTGTAGAGCTATCCCATTATTGGTTCGCTACTATCGTAGGTCTATAATATGGAGCTACCTTATTATGATTTCGAGGCCTTTGTTACCAGAACTATAATTGGAAACTATTTCGTATATTAGTATATACGGAGTATATCTGTGTTTGTGCGTATTTCTAGTCTAAAATCCAAGCTTATCATTTTATTGGTTCCTAAACTGTTTTTGAGGCCCCAGCGCTGGTGCCGTATGCTGCAACTACCGCCGTCTTGTCCACTACTCCGCGAGACGAATCAGCATAAGGATAATAAACTGGGATCAATTTGATTCGAAGAGGGGCGATTTTCTCTGTCCTTGGAGAGGAACTCGGGAGAACTAGTACTGGTACCAAGGGAATGAGGAGGTTGGGTCGGTCAATTATCTCACCCACTTGATGTGCGACCTCCTTTAACTCACCCCTGACGTGGGTCCGCTTGAAACAGCCACAGGCCACCACGTGATAGCTAGGATAAAAAATTCGGGATTCTCTCCCGGCAAAATGTTCCGGCCACTGCCACTTAAAAATACTTACTGTAGAAAAAAGTGTACTGCTCAGCCCTACTACTACTAGTACTACTATTCCCCTGCCCATGCCTTTCTACCAATGACAAGACAAGAAACCATCACTAGCTAGCTCACATCCAGCAAGCAACTGTTGGAACTGGTGCAACTCCCGATTGGGGAGTTCTTGTTGAAATAGCTGGGTGTATTTGCTCACCTCGAAATCCGACTTTGCTTAATTTGCTTCCGATTGGGCCATTGGGGGTACTATTAGTACTAGGAGTAGTAGTATTCGGTATGCTTTGATTGTGGAGTTCTTGCTTATTGCTCACCTCAGAATCACCTAATCAGGCTATTTTTCCTCTTCTCTAATCGATTGGGTCATTTGGGTGGGGTGGGGGTGGGGGGAGGTGGTACTGGTTTTGTATGGATTCTGGATCAGGGCATGGTCACCGCTGTTCTGATTGGGGCATTTGGTCGGGTTGATTTTGGTGTTCTTCACTTCTGTAACCTTTAGTTGCTACTCGTAATGTGCAATGGATTTTGCGTCAGATTCTGTATGGAGAACTATGGGTCAGTGGCGCGCATGGCCAATACGAACAGGGATGGTCTCATCAGTTCCCTTAAAAGTTGGCTAAAAAGGTAATGTAGCAGTATATTCATTGCGTTCTTCCATTCATTCCAATGCTCAAAGTGGTTGGCTGCAACCTGAATGTATCCCTATGCTAAAAGTTGTCGCTGTCTGCATCCTATTATTGTGAAAGCCTCTGTGACACCATCTCTTCTTCATTTACTATAGCATGGTGGTACATACCTGTGAACGTGCGATGCTCCAGGTGCGGCAAACAAGATGGTACCCCCACATGCCGCAGGATCCGGCGAGTACCACTACTCACCAAAAAACAAGCGCAAGGCCACCGACCAGCTGGAAGGGCCCATCTTTAAGAGAAAGGTATTTGTTATTTATAACCTTATAACCATGGTGCAGACAGATTTAAGTATTACCTGCTTGGTGTGATGCATGCTTATCAGATGTTCACAAAAATGTGTGATTTTATTAATTTTGGCATTGTGTTTATGTGAATTCAGACCTGGATCTGTCAGACTGTCTTATATAGTCAATATATGACTACTATGTACTATAGTCCCTCCGTCCCAAGGCTTAGGCATATACTTTATTTTTTGAAAAGTCAAGCGACGGAAAGTTTGACCAAACTTTACATAGTATTGAACTGTTGAACTCTGTTGCTATTTATGCAGATTGAAGGTGCTGCTGCGGAGGCTGAGGCTATTGTAGAGGCTAGCAGATTTCTGATGCCCGCACCAAAAGAGGATATCCTGTACACAACGAGGAAGCGCTAACATAGTACCCAGGTGGGCAGTGACCTCTCTAAGAAGTGGGTATAATTTGGAAATCCACAATTTCACATGTTATGATTTTCCATGTTATTGTTATCAGCTAGTACTATATGTTTACACTCATTAGAAGTTCACAAAAATAAAATTTGTTTGCTTTACAGGAAATGGTTTTGTCTTATATTATTAGATTTACTCGCTCTTTACATAATTTAACCTTTCCACTTAATTTCAATTAGTACCACGCACTAGCTGCTCTGCTACCCTCCTCTTGTCAAGCTTGTGGATTGAAAGGCAGCCCCTATATGCCATTCCAAAGGCATAGGGATGAAAAATGGTGCATGGCCACCCTTCGCAAAGGGTACCCATGGTATCAGGTATGGATTCCAAGTGGTTTGGACCGACTTGACGTAAGATCTTGTATCTCACTTTTTTTGCTGTCGCCTTACTTCTCTATCAATTTTCTCATGAAGGTTGTCCCTTGTGTCACTCGCCCCATTATAAACAAGATGTTCGGAAATGACAAGTTTCTAACTCTGTATAGCGAGGGCCCTAAAGGCATGCGGCAACTATATGATGTGGATGTCTCCCAGACAATGGCCACCGCCTATTTGGGTGGCCGAGGTTGGTCTAAGTATGTCCACGAAAATGGTCTGAAGTAGGGGGACGAGGTAACATTCGATTTTAGCAAGCCTGGGAAGATACTTGCATGCCATCGTACACCTGTTGACCGAAGGACCAAGAACAAAGGTAGTAATAATTAATTTGATTATGTACTCATCACAACCTCTAATGATTTGCTTGTAACTAACTGTTCTGCACCATTGTCTTTACTCATCATATGACCCTGACCACTTCTGCAGTCTGCTTCCCCTTATGTACCACCTAGAAGGGAGCCAGCATCAAGCTGCTGGCACAGGCACCAGCACCGACCCCAGTTTCTACAACGACACCTGTTGACCTCAGTAGGAGAAAGAATAGAGGTAGTAACTTAATTCGCTTGTATACTCTCATCTCTGTCTAGGAGTTACTATTGTATAAGAAACCATTTTTCTTGTCCACATCTCATATGCCTCTCTGACCACTCATGTAGTCCCCTTACCTACCCCTCAGAAGGTAACCAACACCAAGTTGCTGGCACCGCCAACAGCACTTTCCCTAGTTCCTGCTCCGGCAACTGTTGACCTAAGTAGAAAGAATGGAGGTGGTAACTTAATTTGTTTGTATACTCATCATATCCTCTGATCACTGTCTTGTGAGTAACTATTGTATAAGAGATCATTTTGCTTGTACACTTCTCATCTGCCTCTACCATCCCTCCAGTCAGCTTAGCTACCCCCTCGGAAGGAATCTAGCATCAAGCTGCTTGCGCCGGCACCGGTTCTGGGACTTCTGGCTCCAACACCAGCCCCTATACAATTAGTGGCACCATCTCCTGCACCAGCACCAGCCCCAGCACAGAAACCGGCACAAGCTCCTTCATCACCCCAGGCAGCACCTTGTCAGACCATATTCTACACATGTGTCATCACAAGGTCGCACCGGATTATGTTTGTGAGTATATGGTGGCAGATAAACTGTTTTGAATGTCTTCTCAAGTTTCACATGATTCAGTGCATCACTCTTAGTAATTATGCGTTTATTTGTTGCTTTGACTCAGAAATTTCCTAAGAGTGCCACAAAGCAACTCTAGGCCAGACGAAAGGGCACAATAGTCTTCACGATGCAGAGCGAAGGATTGTGAATCGAGGGACGCTACGCCATTAACTCGACTAATGGGCACTTGACAGCTACTTCTAGGTGGATCAAGTTCCGGAAAGCAGCTAAACTTACTATATGAAGAACGGTCAAGGTTGATATATCTCGCTACCCTGAATGCGGCATGCTGTTCATGAACTTCATAGCTGTCTAGATCTTTGGCCGCATGCTATTGTAATTAATTATGTGGTTGTCTTATCTCTACTAATCATATATGGGTGGTAAAACTGTGATAACCTTTTGCTGGATTGGAGCTATGACTAGTACGTATTGGTATGGTATATATGGGTACGTACTGTCATATATGGGTAGTAAAACTGTGATAAGGGCAAACTGATCGCGTGGCATGGTTTTTAGAGCTGAAACAAGAACTGTCTCTCTTTGTAGTGATATTGAATTTCAGTGTTTGTATTGCTGAATCAATCGCTTTGAAATGCTTCTGAATTGGTCAAGTGCTGCTGAATATGAACTAGGAATCTGTCGATTTTTTTATGTCTTATTATTCTGTACTCCTTAATCTTTCAAATGGTATTGAATTTGTCAAAAGTTCTATCATTGCTGCTGGCTGCTTGCTCTAGAGCTTTTGCCTTTGTGTCATCGAAACCATTGGATGCATTTTGGAAAGAGATGAGAGGGTAAATATATACAGCGTGATTGCACCAAGTGAAGTCATTGGATACCAGCCCTGATTTGGCGCATGTGGTATGTGTTCATTAGATATTTTTACATGAATATCTGTCAAAGAAATTATCGCTTTTTTCCTCCCTCAAAGAGGTCTATGTTTGAATCTGGCGAGACACAACCCAGTGAAATTTGAGATAGGAGCCCATTGACCATAGCCCAAAAACTTTTTAATTTGGCCTTTTTGGCATTGGCCCCCACCTCTAAAAAAACTCTGTCTACCCATGTTTTTAAGAAACTAATCCATTATGTGGCCTTTTATAAATCGAGGTTCCAGTAGCACAGCTCTTTTATTTTAAGAGAGATAACATGGAAACACAACAATATTTTTTAGAAGACTGATACATAAGTTGTAGTACTAATTCATGATTAATGATTCAATTTCTATTAGTATCTTTGGTATTGTGGAAAAACACTCAGTTTATGTTTATTTGATTTGATTTGAAGGTCTTTAGTTCGAATCCACTATGTGTACATGTTTATATATATCTTGGGTTTATTTTTTTTGAGAAAGGGTTTACTTTTTAATATCGCATTACGGAGAGGCTGACATCGCGGACCCACCAGCCTGCAGCATCCCTCGAGTTTAATGGTTGGGTTTGAAAAAAAAGTTAAATACTTGTACAGAGAGAGGTGGCATCGAGGACCCACCGCAGAACATACCGTAGAGGGTGACATGGGGTTTACTTTTTTTGAGAAAGGGTTTACTTTTAATATCGCATTACGGAGGTGACATCACGGACCCACCGACTGCAAAGATCCTTCGAGTTTAATGGTTGGGTTTGAAAAAAGTTAAATACTTATGCAGAGGTGGCCTCGAGGACCCTTGCCGAACATACGGAGAGGGTGACATGGGGGCCTCAGCAGCAAGACCATACATGGCTGCCACATCGAGCAACATTTCCAAGTTCAAAACATCGGATGTGGCTGATATACGGAGAGACCGGCATGTGGGACCCAGTAGCGCGGCCTTATACAGGTTCTGCCTCGAGCGACGTTGCCAAGTTCGAAACAAGGAGGCGCAAGCGAGAAAAATGTCCAACATGCACATCTTTCTTCTAATGAGAGGCTCACATGGGGGACTCAGCCGCCTGGAAAAATGGCTAATGCATCGAGCAATGCTATCAAGTTCGAAACACGGAGGCGCGACCGAGAGCAAAAATTCCATCATACACACATTTCTTCTAATGAGTGTATGACATGTGGGGGTGGGGCCCTGCATCATGATTAAGCAGTGAATCTGATGAGCAACGCTATCAAGTTCGGAACACGGAGGCGCGACCGAGGGAAAAAATTCTATCATACACACATTTCTTATAATGAGAGGATGACATGTGGGGTCCAGGAGTTAGATTAAATGGCTGATGCAGCGAGCAACGCTATCAAGTTTGGAACACGAAGGCGCGATAGAGGGTAAAAAATCCATCATACACACGTTTCTTCTAATGAGATGATGACATGTGGGGCCTAGCATCGTGATTAAATGTTAGATGCATCAAACAACGCTATCAAGTTTAGATTAGGGTAGCACGAGCCAAGGAAAAAAATCCATCATACACAAGTTTCTTCTAATGAGAGGATGACATGTGGGGCTCATGAGGTTGGTTAAACGGTAGATGTGTCGAGCAACGCTATCAACTCGGAACGGGATAGCGCCAGGGAAGGAAAAAATTCCATCATACACACGTTTCTTCTAATGAGAGGATGACATGTGGGTCCTAGGAGGTTGATTAGACGGTAGATGCATCGAGCAGCGCTATCAACTTCGGAACAGGGTAGCGCGAGCGAAGGAAAAAATTCCATCATCCAGACGATCCTTCTAATGAGAGGCTGACATGTGGGGCCCAGCAGCCTGACTAAATGGCAGAGGCCTTGAGCAATGTTATCAAGTTCAAATCAGGGAGGCGCGACCTAAAAGTATGGTCCGCTAGAGACACTGACGTCCGGGACCCACACGCCTCAAAAGACTTTGGCAAGTCAACATCGCGCGAGGAAACGAAAATCTTGCTTCTGCCACACGCCAGCCAAGCTTCCTCCAAGTTTTTAGTAGATCCGTCGTAATAGAGGGCCGTGAAACCAGAAAAAATGTTTTCCATTGGCCACGGTCGAGCAGAGAATTTTGTCGCGAATACGCGCCTTCTACGATGACCATCGGGCCAAGTCGTTACAGAAGGAAACTCTCCTTGTAGTGCTAGTTAATAGATCTGAAAATGAATTCAAAAAGAAAAGGGGTTAGGTGCTGGCTGGGCTAAATTCCACAAGGGAAACAGGCTAGTGGGGCGGATTCGGCCCACCCGAGCGAGTCCACGTGCGGGAGGCCGCGTTTGAACCACGCATGGCGGGGCCCGGCCATCAGGGATCACGGGGGACGAATCGGTATCGGGGCTCCTGGGCCGTCCGATTAGGACCCGATCGACGGCAGGCGGCTATCATCTTCCTCCGAGGTGGCGGCGGCAAGGGGAAACCCTAAACAGTGCAGAGAGGGCACGGGGAGGTCACCTCAGGGAGGGAGAGGTGCTAGGGAGGGTCGGGGTGATGCAGCGCACCATAGCGGCCACAGAGAGAGGCGGCAAGGTGGGGTTCATCATCGAGGAAGTTGTTCACGACTCGCCGGCGCAAGCTTCGGGCTCCACCGGGAAGGTCTCTAGGGTTGCTGAATGGAGAGGAAAATGGGCATGGTTAGTCTCAGAGGAGTGAGGAGGTTCCGATGCTACAACATGCAGAGGGAGAGGAGCAGGGGTGAAGGAGCTACGTGAGATAGCTCTCCTTTCCCTTCTCTGCCAGGACAAGGTAGAGGGGGAGGATGGGTGCTCAGGGGTGTAAAGTGGAGAGGAGAGGGAGAAAAATGAGCCAGGGGAGGGGTGCTAGGGTGGACCTTTGCCTTATATCCAGGGAGAGGGCTGCCTATGGTGAACCGGGCTTAGGCTCAAGCTAGAGAGGGGACGTGCTTCCGATTCATCAAGGGAGGCAGTGGAGAGGATGGTGTTGGGCCACTAGAGAGCAGGGGAGGGCTAGAGAGGTCATAGACTACCAGCTTTCCTTCTCCTTCTTTATTTCGGCCATAGGGAGAAAGTGGAGGGAGTAAGGGCTAGGTCTAGCTATTGGGTGAGAGGGGAGGTGGAGGCACTACTGTGGGTCTAGCAACTCGACCAGGAAGGGAGAGGGAGCCTGTTGAGACTGCTGCATTTATTTGCCAAGATCTTAAGGGATATGCTATTTCTCTAAGCTTCCAAGAGGTAGAGGACAAAGGAGAGGCTACTTCTACAGTGTTACATGACCAAGGGGTGAGGAGTGCTGGAGAGAAGTGCTTGTCAAGCTTTGATGATGGTTGGAGGTGGTTTGATTAGTGAATTTTGATTAGTTTGCATAATTGGTCAAAACAAGGGTGATGAAGGAAGTACATATATGTATTCTTTATAAAAATGCGGGAGTGGTACTGGTTGGTAGATATAGTCAAGGTACCTCTCTATGAATTATTTGAGATTTTTCCAAGGAGTTTTAGTCCACTTAAATCCCTTTATTCAGAAAGTGCAGAAGTAGTTTCTAGAATCTTATTTGATATTTTTACATTGTACATGATTGTTTTTTGATGTGAGGTGGTCCTAAATACGAAATCACACATTGGGGAATTTTGTTGGAATTTATTTAAAGGGAAAAGTATTTTTAAGCTATTATTTCTTATTTCTGCCATTTAAGAAAAAGGACAAAAATAATTATTAAAACTCTTCAAGAATAATTATTTTTGAAGCGGTATGATAGGGTATGATATATAGGCCTCAAATGTGCCTTAAGTTGGGGGGTGTGTTTTGGAGAAAAACAATCTTTCCTTTATTGAGGTGGTTTTTAGATTTTTGTAAAATAAAGGATTTAATTGTTTTTGGGCCAAAACAATTATATATATTATTTTATAAATATTTAGATCCAAGGTAGATGATGTCCACAGGTTTTATCTACCAATTGTAAGCTTGGGTTTTGGAATTCCAACTTGATTTGGAAGGAAAGCAAGAGATATAGGATCTTAGGCATTATTATTTTTATACCTTCAAAACATGGTTGGATCTTGGAGCTCAATTATCCCCTTTTGGCATGGGCTAGAGGTATGGATAGACTAAGTTGAGTAGCTCACCAGGGTACAAGAAATTGCGCATGATCATGCTTGAGTTCTCCAAGAATTGGTCTCAAACTTTCAATAAAATAAGGGTGCCAAAGCAGATTATCAAATAGGCTTCAAAATCTTGTGGGTTTTGGAAGCACAAGGATCCAATTGAAACAAGTGAAGTAGGTATTGATATACCTTTATGAGTACAACACAATCATGCAAAGAAATGGTCCAAATAAGGTAGGATGAAGGTGTGAGCTTCTGTCAAAGTAGGCTAGTTGATAAGATTTGCAGGAATTATTATTTTCTTGCCTGAAAAACCATCAAGAACAAGTGGGTGGGAGGATGGTGTAGCCAATGGCAAGAGTGGGCCTTGGTAGTCCTTATGATGGTCTACAAGATGGTTCAAATGCATTAGCAAAAATGAACCAAGGTTGATAAAGAGGAGCATTCAAAGAAGTGATGTTGAAACAATTTCAAAGAAGGTTGATAAAGAGGGGTTTTGACTAGAATATGAGTGGGGATGTTTTTGATGGGTTGCAAGGTATCAAAGCATCATCAAGTGGATGATGTTGAGGTGTAGATCGAGTATAATATATCCATGTTTGATATTAGTCTTCATTGACTTGGAAACTTCTAGAATGGATCACTTCAGATTTGATCTAGTTAAGGGTTTTAGATGATCACCTAGTGGCTAGAGATCGGATCCATCTTGTATTATTGCTTAGGGTTTGGTGATCTTAAAGTATCTAGATCCTAGAGGATGAGCTCCTAGAGTAGCTCACTATAGTTCCTAAGCAAACAAGTTAGACAACAGATCAAGGCAAATCATCTTAACAGATCAAAGCAACTCATCTTACAAGCAAATCTAATACTACTAGGGTTACCATCAAGCTTAGCTTGAGGTAAGGATGGGTATGTTCAAAGTTTGGAGTTTTAATAAGATAAGGTCCTTGGTACATTTACCAAGAGTGGAGTTCAAAGGTTTTATAAAAAGGTTTTAGAGAAACCTTAGAGGGAAGAGTATTTTGAAGGTCTTGTCTTGAAAACATAAGGAGATTATATCTTATAGATCTCCATAATTTTGGCAACAGAAGCTACAAAAATAGTTTTAGGTTTGCAAGGCATCTTGGTTCAGGTTTTTGAAATACCAGAACATTTGAGAATATAAACATAAGCCAAGAAAGTTTTTGTTAATTAGCTTTTGTCAACTGAGGTTGAGGTAAGGAGTATATCATTTGTTGCACACTCAATGCAGAAGCATCAACAAACAAGCAAGAAAACATTGCATCACTAAACAAGAAAAAGTTTTTGTTTCCCCCTGATTTTTGCATTCTGGACAACTAATTAGGGTTGCTGAATTTGGGATGTTACATTTATTGTATAGGTCCAAACAGTATGAGACCAATGGCAATGGATAAGCATTGAAAATATCTTCTGGTAGAAATTGGATTCAATGTTTTTGGAATTGTAAATCTACATATGTGATTTATCGGGTGAAACAGGCATTTGTTGAAATGTTTAATTCAATAAAATTCAAAAGAGGCTCTATAAATTACGAGTTCTTGGGAATGTGTATATATTGGATTACATGTGTACTGAGAGTGGAAATCAACTCAAAAGGTGTAGTGGATCCAACTTGTGAATTTCTCAAATTTAGATAGGTATTCATTTTGGTATTTTTACTATTGTAGATCCATAGCTCTATTTGACAGGAGACTAATGCCAATTGATAGGTATTTCAAATACCTACCAGAGGAAACTAGTTTAACTCCATTTGAATTTAAGGAACTCCCTGATGGATTTCATTATTGGAAAGGACTTTATTTATAGCTAAATCCTTAGAAAATGGGTGTTTACTGTTTTGCGCAAATTTGGTTCTGCATTATAGATAAAACATATAGGTATAAATGAAAATTTGTATCTGTGTGGTTTTCCAATATTACCATTTTACTTTGTATGGATCTCAAACCACATTAGATTAAGGTCAAAACAAGCCAGAACACATATGCAGGGTAAACAGAGCAACTGGGTCTCAATGTTCTCTGAAAATAACACAAATCTAGCAACACATTAAGCACTTAGGCAAAGAAACATGGTCTACCATGGGGACCAAGTAGTTAACTACTCGCGACGTAGGGGAATCCTATATTAGGTCTATTAATCCTAAAGGTCACGTTATTAGGGGTATAGGTCACTATCTTGCGTATGAAGCCTACATCGAGTCATTGGAAGCTTCTCGATAGCGCAACATTTGATTTCTTCTGATTATGAGGATTCCGCTGGTAGGGCAATCTTGTAGTCTCCTTATGTTTGCTGGTAGTTGCTTCTCTTCCTTGTTCGTATTTTCTTCACCGGGTTCTAGTTCCTAGTTATTTTAAGTCCGTAGGTTTGAAATTTGGGTGAGAGACAGAGGAAACCATTTTCGAAGTATCTTTAAATTAGGAGCGGATAAGAACTGGAATCTTTCCAACAGCTTTTAGAAAGTAGTTTTTCTAAAGCCGGTGATTCCAAAAATAGTTTTCATGTCTAGCATCCATGCTAATTAAGGTTCTCCTACAGTCAGGATGGCTCTAATACCATGTCTATGGGGTCCCCCGGATTTATCGCCTGAGAAATCCCTGTTATGCACATATCCACATTCCCATGATCAGTGAGCCGTGGAACATAACCGATAAGTATCATTACAACATCCAAAACTTAACGAATACAAGACTTAAATAAGTGCCATTATGGCTACATAATCTTCAGCAACAGATCTTCATCAAATGCAGAGCCCATTCATGCCTTAACCTACAGGCAGTTGACTGGGAAGACGGCCTAGCTCGCATAGACGTTATCTTATCCTTCCATCTTCTAGCTTCTGAAAGTCTAGCCAAGTAAATAGCCAGGGACAATGCTAGTGAGTACTTTGAATGTACTTGCAAACCACAAGATAAGTTAAATAAGATAATGCACTTTGGCTGTGGTGAGATAGCTCTATCTAGGGTTGTTTTTGAAAAGCCTAGATTTCTCTTGTAGATATGGCATCACTATATCTTTGTTGAAAAAGAGTTTTGAAAACATGTCTCCATTTTATAAATCCGGATATCTCCATATCCTTGTTGAAAACCTTTTTGAAAGCAGTTTTGGATTTAAAACCCCTTTTTAACATCTTTGACCATCTCTGGTCAAATCAAATCCATTAATCTTAGGTCCTCTCAGGACCTCCATACTCTCATCCATCTTTGCAAAACCACCATTTGGGTACTCCTAGCAATCACCTTTCCAACCGTCCTTGACTATGGACACGGCTATTCGAATAGATTATACTCTACATAGTTTGTGCACTTTACCCACAAGAATCAATACATCCTCTAGGATACAACCACGACCCGCTACGCACGGTAAAAGGGGTTCGGATAATCAAACCGAACTTTTCATTTGTCATCCCTAGTAAAGGCGGCTTTTACTTTTGGGTTTGTTCTCCCCGACATCGAGTATGTGGTGCCCCGAACCATAGTCCTACCTTCCGTACACGCGTATATCCAAACCGCAGCTTGGTGTATACCTTAATTTGGTGACTCCACTTGCTTCCGTACTACCTAAGTCATACCGCCCGCGGGAGACCCAATTGTTGCATCGACACTCTTGCCGAAGCAATCACACTCTTGCCGAAGGAAGCTACATGCTCCAGATCCGTAGACCTCTTAGCGAACTTGCCCGAATTCAAGGGATTTCTCCCAATCACCAGTGTACTAGATGCACTGCCTAAAGACAACAAACTACGAGCTAAGCCCCAGCTCCTGGGGTAATGTGGTTGCACGGATAAATTGTTCCGGTAAAGGCGTAGAACATCCCTTCTCTTTCTCTTGTCCATTTTTCTTACTTCTCATCATCACCATTTCTGTAACATCCCAAAACTTTAATCCAAGCTTATCAAGATCCAAATCATCAAATTTAGGGTTAACACAAAAACTTTTCCAAATTAAAAATGAAAGCATTCATGTGTATGAGCATTTAATTTAGGAATTGATTTGAATTGCCATGGTCCTGTGATTCCTTGCTTGTAAAATGTTTCTTAGGTGATTTAAACATCATCTACATCATTCCCAAACTTTTCCCAAAGAAGAACAACTCAAAATAAATAATTAAAGTGAATGGTCATTTTGGCCAAATTAAGTATCATGCCTACTTTGGCTATTCCTAGTACTCAAAACTTAACAGAAACATGTGTGGATCTTTACACCCCTTGATAGTACACATAATGAGGTACCAAGGCCCACTTTGTGATCTGCAAAAATCTTTCAAATGCTAATTTTAAATGACAGTTTAAAATTGAATCTATTTCATATGGGAAGATCCCACTATTTCAAAAACCACTCAAACAAGCTCAATTTTCAAAACCCAAGCACCCACAGAGTCTCAAGCTTATTCCTAGCAAACCCACCAAAAATCTTTTCAAAATTCCAAAGTTTATTTCTTGCGGCCATTTAATCAAACACTTGGCAGGCAGGTTTAAACTCTAAATCATAGCTCACTGTTTTGAACAGGGTTTTGCCCCCATTTGATCCCCATTTAATCTTTTGGTGCCCTCTTGATCTAACCATACCATTAGCACCCATCTCCCTTGTCCCTAGCCACAGTGTTGAGCCACCCCGAGCACTAGCTCGCCGGCCGACCATGCACTCGCCCCAGCAGACCACTTCCCTCTCTCTCGCCATGTCTAGGAGGTAGCCAGGACCTCACCGCCACCCTCTGTCCCTTGCCCGAGCCAAGCGCAGCAGTGGACCACCGAGGAGAGCCCGTGCCAAGCCAGCCATGCCGAAACGCCAGCTAAGCCGCTTGCCACCGCATGCATAGACCACCGCTCGACCGCAGCTCGCGCCCACCGCTCCGCCACGACCCAGGGAACACGACGGACACGCCCGTTCGCCGCCCAACGCACCACAGCCACCGCTCGCCGTGGACACCGCCGCCTCTGCCGCTCAGAACTCCAAGTCACCCCGACCGCATACTACCGCCCCTATGCTCGCATTGAGTTCCTAGAGCACCGCTAGGAGACCGCCTGTCGATCGCCACCCTCAGCCATACCTCTAGCCGGTCGTAGCCATGTCGCCACCGTCGCCTGCCCATCCCGCTCGGTCTCACCGTCGGGCCTATAAAAGGAGGGCACCCCCAGCCATTTGAAGCACACCACTCCACTCCCCTCACCTCACTGACCGTCCCACACCTCTAGCTGGAGCAAGGAGCAGCTCGCGGAATTTCACCGGAAAGCCGCCTCTGGAGGAGAAGGCGCGCCGATTCGACCACCCGGGCTGCCTCGGCCGTCCACTGGCTCATGGTCGACCACCAGTTCGTTTGCCTTCTTGGTCATTCTTGGAGCCTTGCACGCACTCCCACCGAGCCGCTAGGGTTCGAGTCAGCCGACTGCTCATCATCAATGACGATCCCTAGCCGTAGATCCCAGTTCTAATCTAATGACCCACATGCATCGCTTGGCGTGTTATGAGTCCGTGACTTGTGGACCCCTGTCATTGAGCCTCAAGGCTGAGTGACACTAGGTAGGCCCATTAGAGTTCCATGACCCAGTTAGTTTGAATTAGGATTTTTCTATTTAGTTTAAACTTAGTTCTGTCTCTGAGTTTGAAAATCAATTCAGAGAGTTTGACAAATCCAAATTGCATGAAACCAATTTTGCCTAAAAGGTATTAAAATGATCTATCCAAGCCCGTTGGATTTAATTCAATTAGAGTTATAGATCTCTGCTAGGAAAAATAACGAAACAGAAGCATTTGCACCTTGCAACATTTTTATAAAATCAACCAAGATAGGTTTTGAGTTGATTCCAACTCTCAAAAATCACATTTCATCATACCTATCTGAATACGTAATAATATAAAGGTTTACATGCAGTGACTTTGGACTAGTACCAAAATAATGCTATATAGGCATTTCTAGTCACTTTAAATCATTAAATAATAAACTTAAACCAAAGTAATTATAATCCAACCTTTAAATCTCATCCCCACATGTTAGAATATGTGGTGATGACATGTGTCCACATGATCCCATATTTTAAGTGGTGAATATTAAATCTTAGTTAATTTTTCAATGAGTAGAAATTACTTGTCTAAAATAAAAAGGAAGAAACTAGTAAATAAAATTTGTGATGTTTGTGATGATAATAGATCATCAATTGTGTGACTTAGAGTACTAATTAGACTAGTTAAGTATTGTTTGGTGATTGTGTACTCTGTATGTATTTATAGAAGATAGTACCGACCAAGCTTACGAGGAGGAGGAGTGCTACCAAGAAGAAGAAGAAAACTTCAACCACTGCACCAACATGGGCAAGCTAGCACTATCCAAGTTAACCCTTGCAAGTTGTACTTGAAAGCCACCATTAACAGTGCAAGCTATTGTTAGCAAGCTAGAATTAAGAGAGATGAATGAGGAAACATGCTTTAGGCATGCTTTGGTCACACCACCTTGACTATTACTACCCCAAGTATTACCTTACAAGCTTTAATACCTTAGTTTACACAAAGTCCCTTACTTATTTTGAAGGTAGCATAAAAAGTATAAAACTTGACCTATTTAGCTAAGCTTTAGATGTCATTCTATGGCATGAGATTGAACCCATCATCTTTCCACCTTAGTGAACACTCTTAACTTAGTAGTTAGAGTAGATCGAAACTTGAATCACTTTAGATGGGAACAATTGGTGAAAATGAATTGTGAAAACCTTGGAATGATGAGTCATTCTATTGAGATGTTTTGACATGTGTTGAGAAACACAAATGGTCTATAATGATGAAAATGTTGAGGCATGAGCCTTAGCCCTTTTATAAAACTGATGGTTGGATTCGGATGCGATACCATTCCAAATTTACCGTACAACCATACTACCTTAATTGGGTAAGGCTTGGCTAGAAATTTATATGCATTAGTATTAGTTCCCTCGTGGGAGAGGGTTGAGCTGAGGCTACCTCTCAATGTTGTCCACCTATGCAGTGCCCAAGATGACTGATGGTCATGATTGGGAGGCCATGCTCATAGGAGAGGTGCTTATACTAGGGTGTGTAAAGGAAAGGTTATGTTTGATTATTTGCATACTAAGTATGATGATTCGAGTTATCCACGAGATGTATCGAATCTTGTGGTGAAAGTGTACCACCTCTGCAGAGTGTCAAACTATTCGAATAGCTGCGTCCGCGGTTATGGACAGTTGGAATGGCCATACTGTTTCGTTGTCAGATGTTTTCCAAATAACTTGAAATGAATGATGAATCTTGACTTGACCATAACAGGGTTGTGTTTATGATATTTAGCTTCCCACCTTAAGTGATTCTAGAACTTTATTTTATCTTTCTTTGCTTCAGAACTCAACTTAGGTTTCAAACTTAACTTTATAGTTAAACTTAGATTTAGCACTTTAACTTAGCACTATACCACTTGTTAGTGGTAGTTTGCGAGTACTTAAAGAGTACTCATGGCTTTTGTCCCTGGCTATTCCCATGGCCAGACTATGAAGGAGACTATCAAGATGATGGCCAGCAGGACGGCTATGATAACTAGGACTATCTGCCTTCGTCAGCATTGCATGTGCCCCTGAAGATGGACCCCACCGCTACGCTTATCTTTTATTTCCGCTGCTTGTTGTATTCAGACTGGATCATGAGATCCTTATTTGTGTAAGACTTTATGTATGGTTTGTAATGAATGATGTACTATGATATCCAATCCGTTATGTCTCGCAAAAAATGGTAATCCTGGGATTGCGAGGTATGGCATAACAGGCATCTGGGATTAAAAATCCGGGTGTTGACAATTTATTTAGTTAAAACATCCACTTGGGAATTATGCCTCTTCCCAAGGGTTCTACGAAGCATTTTTCGAAACAGTTATAGTAGGGTAAAACCCAAAACAATTTATTGAACAAAAATCCATGGTTTCCAACGAGGTAGGATGATAATCATCATAACCACGATCTAAAGGGGAAAAATGGTAGGTTTACATCAGGGTGGGTGCCATGAGGGACACCAAGTCATAACTTGGAGGAGCCAAGTCATTAGCGCAGTATTTATAAAACAATACATGATGATAGTAATGCAATTTATAAGGGAGATACAAAACAGGTAATAAAAGGAGTAGGTCAAGTATCGGAATTTAGGAAGGGTGGCTTGCCTGTGACCAGCGGGATGTCACGGGACTTCTTCTTTAACTGACCAAGAATACCAATACCAACAATAATACGATATCTTCTTCTCGTTGTCAAACAATCGTAACTATCGCCGTCATCGAGCACACATGCAAACAAATAGTACCACATTTAATAGAAATCATACAAGCATCAAAGCATACAACAAACAATGAACAAATACAAGTTTGGAAATCAGTAGGTTTTGAGTAGTTGGATTTAGGCAAATGTAAATGCTTCAAGAGCAATTGTGGGTTTTCTTTAATGAAGTTGGAGGCCAAATCTACTTACTTAAGGGTTTTTAAACCAAGGTCATGTTCTGTATGATTTCAATGTGCAAATATGATATCACCAGATAGGTATTGATCAAACGAAACCAACAAAAGTGGTTTCCCTAATTTATCAATTTCCATTGATTTATAATAAATTTTCTAGTGAGAAATACTCTAGTTTTAGGAGATAATTCCCAGAAGAGTTCTGTGAGTCCAAAAATTATTTACTTGGGTGGTTGTGTAGTGTTTTATGGGCTAGTTCACTGAGAGTTGGAGTCAGGTCAAAATATTTAACAGAATGCCCTTAGGAAATTCCCACAGTCAATTTTGGAAGGTTTTTGTATTTTTAACCATAATTAATCTACTGGAGATTTTGAGATGATTCCAAGGACACATGTTAGGTTTTTTTTCAAAAATGGAGGTGTTACCCCCGGCCTCTGCATCTAAAAGATGCACACAGCCAGCTTTATTTATTATTCAACAAAACCTTACAAAGAGAATACAGAGATCAATTGAAGCCACCTCTCTAAACCAACTTGATGAAGGGGGTGGCCATGTCAGAACACTCTAACCGCACACCAATGCACATCATCAACATACCGGAGGTCCCAAAGCCGCCCCAGGAGGGTCAGGAGCACAAACCGGTCCAGTTGATCCGAAACGCACACCATCGTGCACGCTTAATCTTCTGTTGTCGCCATCTTCCGCCAACCTGTCTTCAGAAGGATCAAAATAATTCCCTTATTAGGCATGTCGTCAATGCCACCAAGACGCCAAACAGCGCCACCACCCTGCACGCGCCCATCAGATACACGCGTGGTCGCTGCCGAGACCCCTCGTCACCATGCCACCGAGTCCCGCCAACTGACGCAGCTAGAAACCCCCGGAAGATCCATCGTGCGTAGCACCTACTGAACCAGGCATGACATAGAGTAGCACCTGGAGGCTAGGCATGACTTGACATCTCCGCCGAAGACTCCGTGCAAGATGAAGCTGCTCCACCTCCCACCTCTGCCATTCGGTGCTGCTCCACAAACAATGCCCCCAAGAGGGATGGCGACACCGTAGCACCGCCATCGTCCGATCCGAAGATCTTAGGGTTTCCGCTGGAGCGGCACGAGTGGGTAGACGATAGTTGTAGGACAGTCCCCTCAACAAGGTTACGACGCGAGACCGCCGCCATCGCCCGCCTTGACTGGAGTTGCATCCCGGTTTTCACCAGCAACCACGCCGCCCCAACTCGCTTCCGGGGCTGACATGTGGTATGCACCACACCTAGCCACAAACTGGCCGACCATCTCCGGCGAAGAAGACGACCATCGCCACCATGCCCGGAGCTACTTCCTAGGACGCCCTCAGTCAAGTGAAAGTAGCCCAGGGATTCATCCACATCATCGACGGGCAATAGTAGCTGAGAAGATTCCATGGACAATCTAGGTCCAATGGACCCATATATGGTCCGGATCCGCCGCCTACTCGCCACCGTGGACGTCAGTCACGCCACCCACACCACTCTTTGTTGGAGATGAAGAGGAGGCTGCCACCTCTACCAAATCCGAGAAGGAAACTGCCGCCCCATGCCAGCACCATGGATCCTTTTGCCCGCGATGTCTTTGGCGCCATGGCTAAGCCAGTGTGGGAGGAGTTGTGTGAAGAGCGCCCTCGAAGTGGGAGGGAGTTTGTAGATCCAAATTATTTGTGTCCTACAAAAACGAACTGCATTCCAGTACATATGTTAGGTACTTTGCATACCTTTCTGTAGAAATTGGAATCACTAATTTTGGGTATACAGAACTACTGGAGTGATTTATTTAGTGAATTATCTATACATAGAATAGTTTAATTCATAATAAATCAACCATGGATTGTAAAATTTTGGGCTCCTAGGGTTTGGAGAATGTTGGTCTGCATGTGGACTGGGAGTTGGAATTATGTCAATACCACTTTTGGTTTAGCCTAGAGAATTTCCTAAGGACAAATTAAGGCTGTTTTTGTTAATTTTGTTAGGGACAAACCAAGAAGCAAGTTAGTAAGGGGCCAAGGTGACATGAAAGGTACATGTGTTACCTTTCAGAACACAGAGGTTTAAAACCATTTGGAAATCTAAAACTACCAGTAGGATTTAAGGAGTGTTTTAGATAGTTTCTGGCAATTGATTGTATACAACTAATCTGTACATGAGATAAGCTAACCAAGGGTACTGTTTGTTAGGGAAAACATACTTGCATCTAGCAAAATTTAGATTTAGGTAATTTGGCTCATTTCACAATTTCATTCTGATTTAAAACAACTGGCTAGTTAATAGTTCTAAAAATGAATTCAAAAAGAAAAGGGGATGGGCGTTGGCTGGGCTAAATTCCACAATGGAAATGGGCCAGTGGGGCGGATGCGTCCCACCTGGGCGAGTCCATGTGCGGGAGGTCGCGTTTGAACCACGCATGGTGGGGCCCGACCGTCAGGGACCGTGGGGGACAAAGCGGTATTGGGGCTCGTGGGCCGTCCGATTAGGATCCGATCAACGGCGGGCGGCTGCCGTCTTCCTCCGAGGTGGCGGTGGCGAGGGGAAACCCTAAACAGGGCGGAGAGGGCACGTGGAGCTCACCTCGGGGTGGGAGAGGTGCTAGGAGGGTCCGGGGTGATGCAACGCACCACAACAGCCACATAGAGGGATGGCAAGGTGGGGTTCATTGTCGAGGAAGTTGTTCGCGCGAGACTCGCCGGTGCAAGCTTCGGGCTCTGCCTAGGTCTCTAGGGTTGGTGAATGGAGAGGAAAAAGGGCATCATTAGTCTTAGAGGAATGAGGAGGTTCCGATGGTACAACATGCAGAAGGAGAGGAGCAGGGGTGGAGGAGCTACACGAGATTTTTGAAGGAGGCCGAGAGCTCTCCTTTCCCTTCTTATGGCCAGGACAAGGTAGAGGGGGAGGATGGGTGCTCAGGGGTGTGAAGTGGAGAGGAGAGGGATCAAAATGAGTCGAGGGAGGGGTGCTGGGGTAGACCTTTGCCTTATATCCAAGGAGGGGGTTGTCTATGGTGCACCGGGCTTAGGCTCAAGCTGGAGAGGGGGATGTGCTTCCGATTCATCGAGGGAGGCGATGGAGAGGATGGTGTGGGGCCACTGGAGAGCAGGGGGGCTGGAGAGGTCATAGACTGCCATCTTTCCTTCTCCTTCTTTATT
Source organism: Avena insularis (assembly GCA_023614405.1). Taxonomy (NCBI): domain Eukaryota; kingdom Viridiplantae; phylum Streptophyta; class Magnoliopsida; order Poales; family Poaceae; genus Avena; species Avena insularis. The sequence goes on along the minus strand of CM042692.1, from coordinate 239,335,699 downwards.
TCGGTCACAGGGAGAAAGTGGAGGGAGGAAGGGCTAGGGCTAGCCATTGGGTGAGAGGGGAGGTGGAGGCACTGCTTTGTGTCTAACAGCTCAACCAGGAAGGGACAGGGAGCCTGCTGAGACTACTGCATTTATTTTCCAAGAACTTAAGGGATATGGTATTTCTCTCACTCTCTCTATTCTTCCAAGAAGTAGAGGACAAAGGAGAGGTTGCTGCTACAGTGGTACACGACCAAGGGGTGAGGGGTGCTGGAGAGAAGTGTTGGTCAAGCTTTGATGATGGTTGGAGGTGGTTTGATTAGGAATTTTGATTAGTTTGCATAATTGGTCAAAACAAGGGTGATGAAGGAAGTACATAGATGTAGTCTTTATAAACATGCGGGAGTGGTACTGGTTGGTAGATATAGTCAAGGTACCTCTCTATGAATTATTTGAGATTTTTCCAAGGAGTTTTAGTCCACTTAAATCCCTTTATTCAGAAAGTGCAGAAGTAGTTTCTAGAAGATTATTTGATATTTTTACATTGAACATGATTGTTTTTTGATGTGAAGTAGTCCTAAATACCATATCACACATTGGGGAATTTTGTTGGAATTTATTTGAAGGGAAAAGTGTTTTTAAGCTATTATTTCTATTTCTGCCATTTAAGAAAAAGGACAAAAATAATTATTAAAACTCTTCAAGAATAATTATTTTTGAAGCGGGATGATAGGGTATTATATATAGGCCTCAAATGTGCCTTAAGTTGGGGGTGTGTTTTGGAGAAAAACAATATTTCCTTTATTGAGGTGGTTTTTAGATTTTTGTAAAAGAAAGGATTTAATTGTTTTTGGTCCAAACCAATTATTGATATTATTTTATAGATATTTAGATCCAAGGTAGATGATGTTCACAGGTTATATCTACCAATTGTAAGCTTGGGTTTTGGAATTCCAACTTGATTTGGAAGGAAAGTAAGAGATATAGGATCTTAGGCATTATTATTTTTATACCTACAAAACATTGTTTGATCTTGGAGCTCAATTCTCCCCTTGTGGCATGGGATAGAGGTAAGGATAGACCAAGTTAAGTATATCACCATGGTACAAGAACTTGAGTTCTCCACGAATTGGTCTCAAACTTTGAATAAAATAAGGGTGTCAAAGCAGATTATCCAATAGGCTTCAAAAATCTTGTGGGTTTTGGAAGCACAAGGATCCAATTGAAACCATTGAAGTAGGTATTGGTATACCTTTATTAGTACAACACAATCATGCAAATAAATGGTCCAAATAAGGTAGGATGAAGGTATGAGCTTCTGTCAAAGTAGGCTAGTTGATAAGATTTGTAGGAATTGTTATTTTCTTGCCTACAAAACCATCAAGAACAAGTGGGCGAGAGGATGGTATAGCCAAGGGCAATATTGCGCCTTTGTAGTCCTTATGATGGTCTACAATATGGTTCAAGTGCATTACCAAAAATGCACCAGGGTTGATAAAGAGGGGCATTCAAAGAAGTGATGTTGAAACAGTTTCCAGACTTGGTCAAATTTAGCAGATTTAGGGTTTAGCAGATTTAGGGGATGTTTTTGGTGGGTCACAAGGTATCAAAGCAACATCAAGTGGATGATGTTGTGGTGTAGATCGAGTAGAATATATCCATGTTTGATATTGGTCCTCATTGACTTGGAAACTTCTAGAATGGATCACTTTAGAATTGATCTGGTTAAGGGTTTTAGATGATCACCTAGTGGCTAGAGATTAGATCCATCTGGTATTCTTTCTTAGGGTTTGGTGATCTTAAAGTATCTAGATCCTATAGGATGATCTCCTAGAGTAGCTCACTATTGTTCCTAAGCAAACAAGTTAGACAGCAGATCAAGGCAAATCATCTTAACAGATCAAAGCAACTCATCTTACAAGAAAATCTAATACTACTAGGGTTACCATCAAGCTTAGCTTGAGTTAAGGATGGGTATGTTGAAAGGTTGGAGTTTGAATAAGATAAGGTCCTTGGTACATCTACCAAGAGTGGAGTTCAAAGGTTTTATAAAAAGGTTTTAGAGAAACCTTAGAGGGAAGAGTATTTTGAAGGTCCTGTCTTGAAAACATAAGGAGATTATATCTTATAGATATCCATAGTTTTGTCAATAGAACCTACAAAAATAGTTTTAGGGTTGCAAGGCATCTTGGCTCAGGTTTTTGAAATGCCAGAACATTTGAGAATATAAACATAAGCCAAGACAGTTTTTGTTAAATAGCTTTTGTCAACTGAGGTTGAGGTAAGGAGTATATCATTTGCTGCACACTCAATGCATAAGCATCAACAAACAAGAAAGCAAACATTCCATCACAAAACAAGAAAAAGTTTTTGTTTCCCCCTGATTTTTTGCATTCTAGACAACTAATCATAGTTGCTGAATTTGGGACGTTTATTTTATAGGTCCAAACAGTATGAGACCAATGGCAATGGATAAGCATTGAAAATATATTCTAGTAGAAATTGGATTCACTGTTTTTGGAATTGTAAATCTTCATATGTGATTTCTGGGGTGAAACAAGCATTTGTTGAAATGTTTAATTCAATAAAATTCAAAAGAGCCTCTATAAATTGTGAGTTCTTGGGGTATCTGCATATATTGGATTGCATGTGTACTGAGAGTTGAAATCAACTCAAAAGGTGTAGTGGATCCACCTTGCGAATTTATCAAAGTTAGATAGGTATTCATTTTGGTATTTTTACTATTGTAGATCCATAGCTTTATTTGACATGAGACTAATGCCAATTGATAGGTATTTCAAATACCTACCAGAGAAAACTAGTTTCACCCCATTTGGATTGAAGGAACTCCCTTAGGGATTTAATTATTGGAAATGACTTTATTTATAGCTAAAATCCTCAAAAAATGGGTGTTTGCGGTTTTGCGCAAATTTTGGTTCTGCATTATAGATAAAACAGATAGGTATAAATGAAAATTTGTATCTGAGTGGTCTTTCAATATTATAATTTTACTTTGGATTTAAACCAACAGAGCATTTTCTGATCTAGAATTAATAAAAGAAAAGGGAAGAAGGTGTAGAAGGCAGCCGAGACGGATCTGGAAGAAGATGGGGAACAGTAGCCGCCTAACCGCACGAGGACTTAGCGGGAGGCGATTCAAATCCTCAAGTTGGCCCCACCGGTCAGCGACTATGGTGCCAAAACGTTATGGGGGCGTTAGGAGCCGCACGATTAAGAGGAAATCAACGGCCGTGGGCTGTCTTCCTCCTCTCGATGGGGTGGTGAGGAGGAAACCCTATGCAGGGAGAGGAAAGTCCGGGAAGCTCACTTGAGGGACGGAGAGTGTAACATCCCAAAACTTTAATCCAAGTTATCAAGATCCAAATCAACCAATTTAGGGTTAACAAAACCTTTTTCCCATTTAAAATATTTAAGCATGTATATGTGTGTTGCATTAAATAGGAATTGTTTTGAATTGCCATGATTGTTTGTTCTCATGGTCTTAAAATGATTCTAAGATGAGTTCCACATCATCTAGATCATTCCCAAGCAAAATCCAAAGAAACAGAGTTCAAATAGAATTAATAAATGGGAATGGTCATTTTGGCCATTTTAATCAACTAGCCCACTTTGGGTATTCCTAGTCCTCAAATTCCAACAGAAACAATTGTGGATCTTTGCACCCCTTGCTAGTACAAGTAGTAATGTACCAAGGCCCACTTTGTGATCTTCCAATAACATTCAAACTCTAATTTTAAAATACATTTGAAAATGGAATCTATCTCATATGTCTAGATCCCACTTTTTCAAAAACCACTCAAATGACTTCAACTTAACAAATCCTAGCAACCAGATATGCTTAAGCATGTGACAAACAACTACACCAAATTTCTTGCAAAATTCAACTCTTGGTGTCATGCAGCCATTGGGTCGAACACTTGGCATGCACAGATCACACCCTAGTTTAGCCTCACTGTTTCTACCATTCCAATTTTACCGTACAACCACAATACCTGAATTGGGTAAGGCTTAGCCAGAAGTTTATATGCATTAGTATTAGTTCCCTCGCGGGAGAGGTTTGAGCTAAGGCTACCTCTCAATGTTGTCCACCTATGTAGTGCCTAGGATGGCAGATGGCCATGGCTGGGAGGCCAAGCTCATAGGAGAGGTGCTTATATTAGAGTGTGTAAAGGAAAGGTTATGTTTGATTATCTGCATACTAAGTACGATGATTCAGGGTTATCCCTAACAAATTTATCGAATTTTGTGGTGAAAGTGTACCACCTCTACAGAGTGTCAAACTACTCGAATAGCCGCGTCCGCGGTTATGGACAGTTGGAGTGGCCATACTATTCCGTTGTCAGATGTTTTCAAAATCACTTATGAAATGAATTGTGACATGACTTGACCACAACAGAGTTGTGACTATGACAACTAAGTTCCCACTTAGGTGTTTTCATACCTTATTTTATCTTTCTTTGATTCTGAACTCAGCTTAGGTTTCAAACTTAAGTTTACAAATAAACTTAGCGTTTAGCTTTCCTACTAGAACTGCCTTACTTGTTAGTGATAGTTTGCGAGTACTTAAAGAGTACTCATGGCTTTTGTCCCTGGCTATTCCCGTGGCCAGACTATGAGGAGGACTACCCGGAAGGAGGACATCAGGACGGCTATGACAACTAGGATCATCTCCCATCGTCAGCATTGCCTGTGACACTAAAGATGGAGCCCACCGCCACGCTATTTATTCCGCTACTTGTTTGTATTAAGACTAGATCATGAGATCCTTTATTTGTGTAAGACCTTATTATGGTTTGTAATGGATGATGTACTGTGATATCCAATCTGTTATGTCTCGCAAAAATGGTAATCCTGGGATTGCGATGTATGGCATAACAGGCATCTAGGATTAAAAATCCGGGTGTTGACAAGTTGGTATCAGAGCCATCCTGACCATAGGAGACCCTAGTTAGAATGGACGCCCGAACAAAAAACTTAGTTTCAAAACCAAAGTGAGTATTTGTGAAAACCTATTTCCTCTCTTACCCTTAGGATTCTTTCACTCAAAGAAATACATGTTCCTCAAAAATTCTTACATTACTACCTAAAATTTTGACACACTTGATCACTTCACTAACTTTCTCATCCTAAATTCTTATAGATGGAAGTTCGGTACTACAAGTTCTACTAGTTGGGCAACGGAGGCCAACTGGTCTTCGAGAGGGATCTTGATTCACTATCTGAGTACTTGGAGCGTCCACATCCGGAATACTTTGGAGCTCAACTCCCTAGTCCACCAGGAGGAGATTTACAATGGCTAGTAGTTGCTGATCTTCGAGGCAAGTTAGAAGCACCAATGTCCGATACTTTTCACACGATACAAATCCTGAGTCAAACTCAAAGTTTTAGAAGCACCATCGATCGTCTTTGCAAGAAGGTGGCTGACCTCGAGAAGACCATCAAGGATCAAGAAGCTCAGCTTGCAGCAAAAGAAGAAGAAGAGGAAGGTGAAGACATCCAGGGAGACATTCACTCGTACCTCAGCAATGATGATGACTATCTGGAGGATGATGCTATGGACTTCTACACCGACGATGATGACTCCGACTTCATCGATGATGAGTAGATGCACTAGAGCACTATCGTAGGAGTGAAAAGTATCGGTCCTATTGTATCTTAGCTTACAGAATGGTTCTTAAAATCATCTGTTTTCCTTTTGTTGTGGTGTGTGTGAATTTGTATCGTGTGCTTTGCTTGAATGAATGAACTACTAGCCTCAATCAGAAGATTAGTTGCAAAACCTGAGTCAAACTCAAAGTTTTAGCTTGAAACCAAAACCATAAGCCTTAGAACTTTCCCTCTTACCCCTTTAGCTATCTCAGTCTTCAGATGACTCGTGGAAACCAAGGAGGGAATAGCTCATCGCAAGACCCAATGCTGCAGATTTTGTAGACGCTCATTGCAGACCGTGAAGCTAGTAGGGCAGAGCGCCAAGCAAATCTGGCCACACTGCAGCAGATCGCCCAGATGGCTCACAACAATCAGGACCATGGAAATCAGGACCATCATGGATCCAAACTCAAAAACTTCCAGAATACCAATCCCCCAATCTGTAGCAAGTCTGAAGACCCACTGGATGCTGATGATTGGTTGCAGACAATGGAGAACAACTTAGAAGTCGCCGGAGTGGATGCAAATGAGAAAGTTCTGTTTGCCACCCACTATTTGGCCAGAGATGCAAGAGCTTGGTGGAACAGCACCCGCACGATGAACCACGGTCAACTGATGACATGGGAAGCCTTCAAAGTCAAGTTCAGCCGCACCCATGTGCCGCAGGGTTTAGTCACCAGAATGAGAGATGAATTCAGAGAGCTAAAGCAAGGCAGAATGACTGTAGTAGAGTACCATGACAGATTCTTGTCCCTCGCCAAGTATGCACCTGATGAGATCAAGACAGAGGCCAAGAAGGAGAGATTCTTGAACAGACTGCATGATGAGATGCAGACAGTTCTCGTCAACATCCGTTTCGAGAATCTCGAAGTGCTAGTCGACTCTGCCATTCAGATGGAAGGGAAGATTAATCAAGCAAATGACAACCGCAAACGTCGGATGATGCACCAAGCTGGATCCAAAGAATACCGAAGTACCGCCCAACCTGGCTCGTCACGGATATGCCCCCAGAACAATCGACCCCAATGTCTCGTACAAGGTACCCCAACCAGTAGTGAAGAAATGTGAAGTCCGAGGAACAACAACCCACCGCAACTCCAAAGAATTTCAACTGCACCTCCCAAGCACAACAACAACAAGAACAACAATGACAACAACAACACCTTAGGCGGAAGCAATGATGTGCCGTGGCGAAGGACAAGTCTTAGATTACTTGTTTCGAGTGTGGAGTGAAGGGTCACTACTCAATGAGTGTCCCAAGAATATTGCCGCTTAATGAATGCCCGACTCAACATCGTCGTCGTGTTCAACCCGGAAGAAGATTCGCCCAGGAACCCTCACAACCGCAATGCCGCCTTTTCCACATGAACGCCAAGAAGCCCAAGAAGCGCCATGTAGTCTTTGGGTATGTTTTCTGTCAACTCAGTTTTAGCAAGAGTGTTGTTTGATTCTGGAGCATCGCACTACTTTGTCACCAAAGAATTTGCATGCACTAGTAAGATTCACCCAATCAACTTGAAGCATGTCATGATAGTTCAAATACCTGGTTCAACTACAAAAGCTAGAAAAATTTGCAAAGATGTGCCTATCAGAATACATGGGATAGATTTTTATGCCAACCTAATAGTACTTGGAACCAAAGGTTTGGAAGTAGTACTAGGAATGGACTAGATGTCAAAGCATAAAGGACTGATTGACTTTGCCAAGAAAGCCATCACAATGACCAGTAGCTCTGGAGTATCAGTAGAGCATATATCTGAAACCTTGCCCCTTCAATTCAAGTGCAACAAGAGCCTAGCCCTACCCACCATAGATCAAGTCAGAGTAGTCTGTGAATACCTCGACGTATTCCCATATGAATTGCCCGGTATGCCCCCGGATAGGGATATTGAGTTCATTATTGAACTAATCCCTGGAACCGGTCCCATAGCTCAGAGACCCTATAGCATGAACCCCTCAGAGTTAGTGGAACTGACGAAGCAGTTGGATGCTATGCTAGAGAAAGGCTTGATTCAACCAAGCACATCGCCATGGAGATTGCCTGTTTTGTTCGTCGATAAGAAGGATGGAGGCAACCGTTTGTGCACAGATTATAGGAAGCTGAATGATGTCACAATCAAGAACAAGTATCCATTGCCAAAGATAAAGGATCTATTTGATTAATTGACTGGTGCTAGTGTGTTCTCTAAGATCGATCTTAGGACTGGTTATCACCAACTTAAGATTCATGCAACGGATATTCCAAAGACCGCCTTTACTACCCGATATGGATTATATGAGTATACGGTTATGTCTTTTGATTAACCAATGCCCCTACTTATTTCATGAATCTCATGAATAAGATCTTCATGAATTTTCTAGATAAGTTTGTCGTTGTGTTTATCGATGATATCCTTATCTACTCCAAGTCAGAACAAGAGCATGAGCAACATATGAGAATCATTCTTGAAACCCTTAGAGAGCATCAGTTGTATGCCAAGTTCAGCAAATGTGAGTTTTGGCTAAAAGAAGTAGGATTTCTAGGACATATTGTGTCTGCCGGAGGAGTCGTTGTTGATCCCGCCAAGATCAAAGATGTCGAAGAATGGGAAGCCCCAACCACTCAAACCCAAAGTCCGTGCATTTCTCGGATTAGCAGGATATTACCACAAGTTCGTAGAAGGATTTTCGAGCATAACAAGACCCATGACCCAATTGTTGAAGAAGGACAAGAAGTTTGAATGGATCGACAAATGTGAAGCAAGTTTCCAAGAGCTCAAGAAAAGATTGATTTTAGCCCCAATATTGATCATGCCATATATCAAGAAGTTGTTTGATGTGTATTGTGATGCATCCAAGATTGGTCTCGGATGTGTATTGATGCAAGAAGGCAAAGTCATCGCATATCTGTCTCGACAACTAAAGCAGCATGAGCAGAACTACCCTACCCATGATCTTGAATTAGCAGCCATAGTTTTGGCACTGAAGACATGGCGTCATTACCTTATGGGTAATCGCTATGAGATTTACTCAGATCACAAGAGCTTGAAGTATATTTTCACTCAGAAGGAGCTGAATATGAGGCAAAGGAGATGGATAGAGTTAATCAAGGATTATGACCTTGACATTCACTATCACCCCGGCAAAGCCAATGTGGTAGCGGATGCTCTTAGCAGATTGCCGTGTAGGCTAAAAACTATGATCAAGGAGAAGCAACCAAGTTTGTATGAGGATTTGGAGCAGTTTAGAACTGAGCTAGTTAGCAAAGGATTTTTAGCTAGCATGGAACTTCAACCCACTTTGATTGGCCAAATCAAGGAAGCCCGGAAGGGAAATGAAAGTATCAATGGAATCAAGCGTCGTATTGGTACAGGAAAGGTACCTGGATTCACCGAAGATGAAGAAGGAGTTTTGTGGTACAAAGGACATATCTGTGTGCCAGTAGATTCAAAACTGAAGCAAGTTATCATGCAAGAAGCTCATGATACTCTTTATTCTATCCACCCCGGAGGAACGAAGATGTATCAGGATTTGAAGGAGCAATTTTAGTGGCACAAGATGAAGAGAGAAATCGAGAGCTACATCGCCAAGCGTGATATCTGTCAGAGAGTTAAAGCGGAACATCAGAGACCCGTAGGACTGTTGCAACCATTGTAGATTCCGGAATGGAAATGGGATTCCGTCGGAATGGACTTTATCACCGGTTTGCCTACTTCTAGTAGGGGAAATGACTCAATCTGGGTCATAGTGGATAGACTGTCCAAGATAGCTCACTTTATACCTATCAAGACAACCTACCAGAGTTCGAAGCTAGCAGAGTTGTACATTGCTAGAATCATAAATTTGCATGGAACCCCCAAGACCATAGTGTCGGATCGAGGAACCCAATTTACCTCGAGATTTTGGCAGAAAGTCCAAGAAGGATTAGGAACCAAGTTGAATTTCAGCACATCTTATCACCCGCAAACCGAGGGACAGACTGAGAGAGTCAACCAAATCTTAGAAGGTATGTTAAGAGCTGGTGTGTTAGAGTATGGATCAAAATGGGAAGATTGTCTGCCTTTTGCAGAATTCTCATATAACAACAGTTATCAAGCCAGTTTGCAAATGGCCCCATTTGAGTTCCTATATGGAAGAAAGTGTCGTACCCCTTTGAATTGGTCACAAGTAGGAGAGAGTCAGATTTTTGGACCCGACATCATCCGAGAAGCTGAAGAGAAGGTTCACAAGGTCCGTGAGCACCTCAAGATTGCCCAATCTAGACAGAAGAGTTATGCTGGCAAGAGAAGGAGAGACCTGACTTTCAATGTCAGAGATTTTGTGTATCTCAATGTTTCGCCATTGAAGGGAACCCAACGTTTTAGTCTGAAAGGAAAGTTAGCCCCCAGATATATCGGACCCTTCAAGATTTTGAATCGCTGAGGAGAAGTATCGTATCAACTGGAATTGCCTGAAGAGATGTCTGCCATCCACAATGTGTTCCATATCTCGTCACTTCGCAAATGCGTAGAAGTGCCAGAGAAGACTGAAGTTTTCAAGAACATCGATCACCGAGCTGTTGATATCAACAAGGATCTGACGTATCGTGAAGTGCACATCCGTATCTTAGAGTAAGCTTACAGAACCACTAGGACCCGGAGTATCAAGTTTCTCAAGATTCAATGGAGCAACCATACCGAAGAAGAAGCCACTTGGGAGCGAGAAGATTACATTAGGACTGAGTTCCTAAATCTCTTTAGTTCCTAGTTTTCTTTCTTAAATCTCGGGACAAGATTTTGTTTAAGGGGGGAAGGTTTGTAACATCCCAAAACTTTAATCCAAGTTATCAAGATCCAAATCACCCAATTTAGGGTTAACAAAAACTTTTTCCCATTTAAATTATTTAAGCATGCATATGTGTGTTGCATTAAATAGGAATTGTTTTGAATTGCCATGATTGTTTGTTCTAATGGTTGTAAAATGATTCTAAGATGAATTCCACATCATCTAGATCATTCCCAAGCAAAATCCAAAGAAACAGAATTCAAATAGAATTAATAAATGGGAATGGTCATTTTGGCCATTTTAATCAACTAGCCCACTTTGTGTATTCCTAGCCCTCAAATTCCAACAGAAACAATTGTGGATGTTTGCACCCCTTGCTAGTACAAAAACATTCAAACTCTAATTTTAAAAGACATTTGAAAATGTAATCTATCTCATATGTCTAGATCCCACTTTTTCAAAAACCACTCAAATGACTTCAACTTAACAAATCCTAGCAACCAGAGATGCTTAAGCATGTGACAAACAACTACACCAAATTTCATTGCAAAATTCAACTCTTGGTGTCATGCAGCCATTGGGTCGAACACTTGGCATGCACAGATCACACCCTAGTTTAGCCTCACTGTTTCTACAGGGTTTTGCAACCCATTTGTCCTTAATTCACTCCCTCTATCCCTCTTTGATCTAACCAAGCCATAACCAGCCCACCCCCTTGTCCCTAGCCACAGTGTCGCGCCACCCCGACACCATGCTCACCGGCCAACCATGCCCTAGCCCCTCTCCGCCACTCCAAAAAGGAAGGCGTGACCTCACCGCCATCCAGGGTCCACCCCACGGCCACAGCTAACCCCTGGACCACCGAGGACAAGCCCCGCACTAAGTCTATGTGTCGCGCCAGTGCACGCCAGAGCGCCATCGCCGACAAAGAGCCACACATCGCGCCTCGACCCCAGACCATGTGTGCCGCTCCGCCTTGACCACCTCACCCTACCAGACACGCCCTTACCCCGCCGCGCGACCCACAGTCGCCGGGAACCACGTCGAGCATCGCCTCTGTCTCTCATAGCACGCGACGCTCCTGACCGCAATCCACCACCCCTAGCACCGCCATTAAGCCCTAGCTGACTGCCAGGGAACTTCCCACTGTCCGCCTACCTCGCCCATGCCGATTTCCATGTGCCATCGCCACCGACACCACACCTCTCGCCACTGGCCTATATAAGGAGCCTCAAAGACCATTTCTTCACACTCTCCTCTCTCTCCATTGGTCCTTCCCCACCTCATGGGAGCTCGGCGAAACCATTGTAATTTAGCCGGAGATAGCCGCAGCAGAGGAGGAGACGCTCCCATCGATTTCGTCTATCCCAACCGCTGCCGTGACTTTGCCTGAGCCCGCCGTCATCTCCTCGTTCATTTGCCCGCCACGCTGCACTCGCTGGAGCCCTGTTACGCCCTCACCGCACCCCCACTGAGTTGTTAGGGTTCCACCTCGCCGGCGACAGGTCCGTCGTCGACGATGAATGTGAGTCGTAGATGCTAGTTCTAAACCTACGGTCCGCATTGCCCGTCACGCTTAATGAGCTAACGACAAGGGACCCCTGTCAAGAGTTCTCGATGTGAGTGAAACTAGGCCGGCCCATTAGTGTTCCTGCCTTAGCCCATAGATTCAAATTTAGATTTTTCTATTTTAGCTAAAACTTAGTTCTGTCCCTTAGTTTGAAATTCAATTGAGAGAATTTTACAAATCCAAATTGAGTGATTCCAATTATGTTGGAAAGGTAATAAAAATCTCTATCCAAGCCCGTTGGATTTAAATCATTTAGAGTTATATATCTCTCCTAGCTAAAATAACAAGACAGAAGCTTTTCCACATTCAAACATTTTTCTAAAACCAACCATAATAGCTTTTGAGTTGATTCCAACTCTCAAAAATCACATTTAACCATACCTATCTGAATATGTAATAATATTAAGGTTTGCATGAAGTGACTTTGGACTAGTACCAAAATAATGCTATATAGGCATTTCTAGTCACTTTAAATCATTAAATATTAAACTTAAACTTATTAAAATGTGATAAAACATTTAAATCACATTCTCATGTATTAGAATATGTGGTGATGTCATGTGTCCACATGATCCCATATTTTAATTGGACAATATTAAATCCTAGTTAATTTCAATAAGTAGAAATTACTTTTCTCAAATAAAATAAATGAACTTAGTTCATTAAATTTTGTGATGTTTGTGATGATACTAGATCATCAATTGTGTGCCTTAGTGGGCTAAGTAGACTAGTTAAGTATTGTTTGGTGATTGTGTATTCTGTATTCTGTATGTATTTATACACGATAGTACCGACCAAGTCTACAAGGAGGAGGAGTTCTACCCCGAAGAAGAAGAGGAGAATTTCAACCACTGCACCAACCAAGGCAAGCCATCATTAACAATGCAAGATAACCCTTGCAAGCTATTATTGGCAAGCTAACCCTTGCAAGCTAGATAACCTAAGCAAATGCATTAGGCATGCTTTGGTTATACCCTTTGACTTATACCTACTCCAAGTTTTATTTACAAGCTTTACTTCTTTACTTTACCAAAGTTTCTTACTTGTTTAGAGATAGCATAAAGAGTATAAAACTTGACCTATCTAGTTAGACTTAGATGGCATTCTATGGCATGAGATTGAGATTAGCATCCCACCTTAGTGAACACTCTTAACTTAGTAGTTTAGAGCTAAACCAAAACTTGGTCACTTTATATGGGAATACTTGGTGAAAATGACTTGTGAAAACCTTGGAATGATGAGTCCTTCCATTGAGATGTTTTGACATGTGTTGAGAAACACAACTGGTTTATGATGATGAAAATGTTAAGGCATGAGCCTTAACCCTTTTATACAAAACTGATGGTTGGGTTCGGATGCGATACCATTCCAATTTTACCATACAACCATAATACCTGGATTGGGTAAGGCTTAGTCAGAAGTTTATATGCATTAGTATTAGTTCCCTCGCAGGAGAGGTTTGAGCTGAGGCTACCTCTCAATGTTGTCCACCTATGTAGTGTCCAGGATGGCAGATGGCCATGGCTGGGAGGCCAAGCTCATAGGAGAGGATGTGTAAAGGAAAGGTTATGTTTGATTATTTGCATACTAAGTATGATGATTCAGGGTTATCCCTGACACATGTATCGAATTTTGTGGTGAAAGTGTACCACCTTTGTAGAGTGTCAAACTATTCGAATAGCTGCGTCCGTGGTTATGGACAGTTGGAGTGGCCATACTGTTCTGTTGTCAGATGTTTTCAAATGACTTATGAAATGAATTGTGACATGACTTGACCACAACAGAGTTGTGACTATGACATCTAAGTTCCCACTTAGGTGTTTTCAAACCTTATTTTACCCTTCTTTGTTTCTAAACTCAGCTTAGGTTTCAAACTTAACTTTACAAATAAACTTAGCGTTTAGCTTTCCTACTAGAACTGCCTTACTTGTTAGTGATAGTTTGCGAGTACTTAAAGAGTACTCATGGCTTTTGTCCCTGGCTATTCCCGTGGCCAGACTATAAGGAGGACTAACCGGAAGGAGGACATCAGGACGGCTATGAAAACTAGGATCATCTCCCATCGTCAGCATTGCATGTGACACTGAATATGGAGCCCACCGCTATGCTATTTATTCCGCTACTTGTTTGTATTAAGACCGGATCATGAGATCCTTTATTTGTGTAAGACCTTATTATGGTTTGTAAAGGATGATGTACTGTGATATCCAATCTCTTATGTCTCTCAAAAATGGTTATTCTGGGATTGCGATGTATGGCATAACAGGCATCTGGGATTAAAAATCCGGGTGTTGACAGAGAGGGGTTGGGAGGCGGTGGAGATGGAGCGTTGGCCGACGCTGACTCCGGAGAGGGGCGACAGCTGGGGTTTCTATGGTGGAAGATGACTCGCGCCAAGGTGACCAAAACCACCACTTCGGGGCTCATCAGAGAGGACGCCTAGGATGGTCCTAGGCTAAGAAAAAGGGATGTTTAGCTAATAAAGGAGGAGGGGGTCTCGAAACAACAAGAAAAAGGGAGAGGGTGCAGGGAGGAGAGCACACGAGGTGGATCTCAAGAATGGCCAAGAATAGAGTTTCTTCTTCTCCAGGGCATAGCTCACTAGAGGATGGAGCTTTGGAGCTCGGGGGAGGTAAGGGGTGAGGTGAGGGGGCCACTGATCTAGTGGAAAGAGGCTGTGGTGGTTTGTGGCCTCTTATACCCGAGGTGAAGGGTGTAGTGTGGACTAGGTCCATGGGAAGGTTAGGGAGGGTCTATGGACAGGGATTTGCTGAGAGAGGCAGTGGTGAGGGGTGGGTTATGGGGTTCTGGGGTCATGCATAGGGGCAAAGAGAGAGGGGTGGTGATGCCACAAGGTAATTTAATGGTTTAGATATGACATAACCCTTGTCTCCTCCCTTTCCAAACATAAGAGACTTTGGAATGCAATCTGTCATGTACCTAGTAATTTGGGGCGTCGGAAAAAATGTCCGTACATTAATTAGGAAAATGCTAATATTCTGTGCAAAGAGGTACTACAATTGATCTTGATAAATTAAACCGAGAGATTTATCTTACCAGATCAATGAATTCTTCGGAAGGCATTTCAGCACTTTGGGTGTAGCCCACCTGTCCCGTCATTAACTTTATGATTATTACCCTAAACTAAAAATATCCAACTTATTTGAGACCAATCTATGACTCCAGTATTCTGGTGGCGGGTACCCACTGCACAACATAGGTAGTCAGATTTACTCATATGCTACATAAGGAATTCCTAGCTATTGAATGTCAGTTCAGATGAAGTGTATTCGCTTACAGTGTTCCTATGGGGCTTTCTGTTACTCGTGTCCTTTCATTTTCAAACAATTTTGACAATCCAAAATCCGCAATTTTGGGGGTCATTTTCTCATCCAGCAATATATTGGCTTCAAGTCCAAATGGTAAACTGGAGGATTTAGTTCCTCGTGAAGGTACCTCAAACCCTTGCATACCCTTTAATTATTTTGTATCGGTGTTCCAATCATGTCCACTAGATTCATCTGTAGCAACAACAAATGTGAGTACTCTCTAAATTTTGATTATTTTTAACAAGTGACATTTAATACGGATAGAGCACCGTCATACCTTGAAGACAGTTGTTAAGGCTTCCGTACATATACTCAAAACACAACGCCATGTGTTGGTTTTCGGGCAAAAATCGTCCACCATTATGCTCTTCATGTATTCTCCACGAGTTTCATGGCAATAGCCAACTAACTTCACAATATTTTCATGTTGGAGACTAGCAAGATTAAGATATTCTTCTGGAATTGCTTGATGATTGAGTTCGGCATGAATGAAGCTTCTTCACAGCAATAATTTTCTCCACTTTACGCTGTCCCCACAAAGGGGAGCTGAGAACATGACATGAACGAGTTTTAGATTGATAAGGTTCTAGGTTTCAGAATAAAATGAATTATTTACTTTAGTATGTAGATTCACTCATCCTTTAGGATGAATCTACACACTCAAAAGAAGAAGTCTAGTTTTATTTACTTCACAAAGTTCCAAAACATCTTATATTTTGAAACGGAAGAAGTATAATACAGAAAAAATGAATCCTAGTAATAAAGATGCTTGTAAGCCCTATCATGATCATCAACAGTTATACATTAACACAATATTGTAGCTCAGCCTATTTGTATTGTGTTACTCGCGGTAAAATAGAGAATGCGTCATGAGTCTTTGACCAGCCAATGTCGAGTCAAAGTACTTTTTGACGTACGTGGAGTGCACTCAGCCTTAAGTCAGCCTTTTGTGACAAACTGTGGCTGGATAAGAGTCCATGACTTTCACTTCATTTATACCACTTAACATTAGATTTCTCGACGAATTTGTACTTAATGATAGTAAGTGGACAGCTTGGTTACACTTTATGTTAACGGTTAATGATGGTACAGTTGTCAGATACAACAATATAAGCTTTCATATGGAACTTACTCTTCATCTTTGTGTGTGTTTCAGTAAAATCCATGTATGAAGACCTTTATGAACGACGTCATCATACGGTTTTCTTTCGAAATATCTCTGAAAATCTAAAAATTTCACTTAAGATTAAGATTTTCATGTGGTTCCTTCATAACAAAAGTTTTACTTACTAAGGATAACTTCGATTAAGAGAAATTGGGTAGGATGTATCAATTGTTGTTTTGTGTGGATCGCCAGAAACCATTGAATATTTGTTTATTTCCTGCCCTTTTATGCGTGTTTATTATAATATAATTGTCAATTTTGCTTATGATGTTCTCTTCCAACTAATATCAAAATATGTTTGAAATTGGTTGGATGGAGTGGGACAAAGCAACTAAGGCTAGAATTGCATTGCATTGGGTTTCTGGCCTTGTGTTGGCTCTATTTGGAGATGCAGAAATGACATAATCTTTAATAAATTCTAAAAACTTTTTAATATTTTGTAGGTTATCCATATGGTGGCTCATTGGGTCCAGCTTTTTGGGCATGTCTCGTCAGCCAGACCAGTTGGGATATTATGGCTACTGGCAGCCATTTGCTGATGGTCGACACCATACACGGCTACTGCATTTTCGCATTAGCAATGCCGACATAGTCGCATCTAATGATGTCTAGAGATCCTCGCTTTTCGCTTTTTTTCGGCTGGTTGATACAGCGTATCAACTTTATGATCCTTTGATGTGTAATATTTAATATATGCTGATGTTGGATGATGCTTTTATTATTAATACATGTGTGCATCTACCGATGCAGTAGGTTGAGATACTCCCTTTTCAAAAAAAAAGAGTCCATGAGTTTTGATTCAAGGATGGTTAAGTTACACACGCTAAGCTCCTCGAAAAATGGAAGAAGCTACACAGTACGATGGAACAACAAACTAGCAGCTAGATTTGTACTGAGCCGTAGGGGCCCGCCCACCCAAAAAGAAAAAAAATGGGCAACCATAGCTTTTGCAAATTGGACTCACATGCTACTGGTTACATAATCTTAGTTAGTCCGAGTAAATCTGCATTCTAGACTCAGTCTCTCGAGAGGTGATCCGCTACAATAAAGTTTCCATTTGAGCTTTATTCGCTAATCCCGACCTCCATAGCTGGATTGGAGGATTTGAGAGAATTTTTCGCAACGATTTAATTAAAGTTACTTCATGTTAATCCTTCTTAGCGGCTACAAAGTCAAGTTAGGCTGAGATCCTAACTATATCCTAAACTATCATAATAATCATTATCCGTGGAATACTTCTAACGAACAAACCATGGTGCCTCCTCCGCAAATCTGGAAATAAAAGTGGAAACAAAACCCACTGATGTCTACTCCATATAAGGGCTTGTTCGGTTTGGAGTGGGATTGACATGGATGAGGAGGTATTGTCTGTGGAATTGAACCGGGGTATTTCCTGCTAGTCCATACCAACACCTTTCCTTTTCAGCTGTAAATCAACAAGGCCTAAAAGAACTGCAGGGCTGGGGATTCTTTACCTTGTAAACACTTCCATACGCTCCAGTACCAAGCTTTCGGCCTCCGGAAAAACTTACATCTGTGATTTCTTCTAGTAAATGAAAATACGCAAGGGCCTCGTGCCACTCTTGCACCTAAGTTCATGCCCTGGCAGCTAGAAGAAATGATGGCCAAGGTTTATTACTTCATCTGATCCAAATTAATTAACTTGTATTTTTTTAAATTGAATGTATCTAGACATATTTTAGTGCTAGATATATCTGAATCTCAGACAACCAATTAATTTGATTTGAATCAAAAAGGGAGTACATAGGTAGTTGCAAAATACAACGGGATGTGTGGTTTGTGGTAAATCATTTCTTGACATGAAAGCATTGGATTAAACGGTGCTGTAAACTCGCGAATATATAGCACTAACCTTCAAAACCCGAAGCCCTGAAGTAAGATGAAGTAGCCCAAGCTTGGGATGTTGACGATGTTGAACTAGCTAGTGGATGCAGATGCAGGGGATGAGAATAAGATCCAGCGCGCTCTCCAGACTAAACTATAAGGCTGCGCTAAACACGAAACCTAGTTTCAAGTAAACATGTTATGGACGGCAGCCGTCCACTTGATTAGATAATAATCAGCTGACGTGGAGGCCAAACTTAATAAGCGTGAGGGCTATGTTTATCTTTGTTCTTTTTGGCTGTTACTCAGACGACGAGTATCATTTTGTAAGTAAAGTTCTGCGTTATATCAAGACAAGCAGTAATAACCTATACTAGTATTAATTTGCCCAACGTACGTTTGTTGCCCTGAAATTGGGTCTGTCCTATTTTGACGATTTTGTCCCTGAAGTTTGAAGATATTGGTGACCTATGTTTTTTTTTTGAACGAAAGGTTCTCAAGGACCTGAGACTGCATTATTATTATTAGCGAAGTGTGTGCAATTATACAGAGGACTCAAGAGAAAAGAAGATTACAACCGAGTCCCTGATAGTTACAAACAGCACCCCAAAAAAGTCAACAGAAATGCGATTCAAGTCCTAGCTTTGTCAGCCGATCGGTGTTTGACTCCGCCGGGCCACGCTTCTCTCCACCGGGGATGTAACCACTTGGGGAACCGGCCATGATGATTGCCACACTAAGGTCAACAGAAGATCCTCCAGTTGAAGGAGAGGAAGAAGGAGCTCGAGCACCATCGCTGAAAAGCTAACAGTTAATCCTAATGGCCGACTCAAGGATAGCGGGCGGCGTAGATAGGCTGCAGCTGGGGACTGCTGCGTAGCTCACAAAGTTCAAGACCTCCCACGCCACCTCCAGCGCACAAGCAGCAATGTCCGCCTAGCCTCCACTCCTCGGCCACCGAGGCCGCCAAGGAGAGGCAAGGGAGTGGGGGGCCACCGCTACACCAAAGTAGTTATGCTTATGAGGAAGGGGCTCGCCCTGCACATCCACTCCGTCCTCCTCCTCCTCCATGGAGGCACAACAGTGATGAGAGGATTTGCTGATCAGTGCCGCATGAGCGCATCGAGTGAAAAGCACCCTGACACCTTGTAGTTCCACTCTTCCACCATAGTCCAACCTTCCCCTTGCTGCCCTACCGCCAAAAGGAGTAATGGCAACATAGTTGGAAAGCAGAATAGAGGATAGCAGAACCTTAGCCTTATTCATGGATAGGATGTAAGTGGAGCGGAAAGTTTCTGACTTTTCCGTGGAAAATGGAAACGGAGTGAAAATCCGAAAAAATGAATTTTGAAAATGAAATGGAAATGAAATTGGTTTATGGAAATGGAAACAAAACAGAACAATGTTTCCGGAACAAACGCTCCGCTTCCTTCAATATGGAATTTCTGTTTTAGATTGATGTATGGACAAATCTAATAGACCCATTAAATGAACTTGTCAAACCAAATTTGCAAAGGTGATGATCCTAGAACTAAGACCATGTAATCCCTTCACGCATTCGGTAGGCTTCCTGATTTGGTCTTTCATTATTCCTGGCAGTAAACTCAGCACCCTGCTATAACTAGGGAACAACTTTGTTGAATTTCTTAAACGCTGTAAGATTTGTTGCATGATTTGAGTTGTCTTGGTTCTGGGTAAAATCTACCAACACACTTAATACACTTGTTAGGTATATAGGTGCACTAGTTCGCTAAGAGATAGTGAAATACAAGTAATATGGATGATTATAAGTGGTACCTACAATCTGAAATAAAAATGGCAGCAAGCAAACATATAGCAGGACTGGTTATAAATGTTGTTTCAATGCTTAGAAACAAGTCCTAGGGATCATACTTTCACTAGTGGACACTCTCAACAATGATAATATAATTGAACACATAAATGTCTTCTCTTCACTATGCTACCCTGAACTACTCCTGTTGGATAACGAACACCAATTCACCGGTGATAGGCTATAAAGCACACCTTAAAGTTCGTGATTCCCCATCTAGGTAACCCACAATCGTCACCTTGAGCGCTAGATGGTTCCACAAACACCGCAATTTTATAGAGACATCCAACTCAAATTATAACTCATGATAAGTATTTCTGTAATCTTTTTAGCCTAAGATCCACACACGGTACATTAATCGTCACCTTTCACACACGTGGGACAAGGTGTCTTCGAGATCACATTAATAAAAAGCACTTGAGTAGCATAATAGATAAAGAGTAGCATATACTTATTCAACTAGATTACAAAGATCATGATCACAATAAGATCACACCATGGAGAGAGAGATGAACACATACTACCGTAGAGCCCTTAGCCTTGGGGAGAACTACTCCTCCTCATCATGGGAGTCAAGAACGGCGGAGATGGCGTGGAGTCGATGGAGATGGCTCTCGGGCACCCCACATCCCGGTTGCAGTGCTGGAACAGACTTCTGCCCCTGCACTTCCTGCCTCTCGGTGGTGGCGGGCGCCGCAGTAACTTTTCATCGAATTTGATCTGTACTTAGGATTTTCATCTCGGGAGGGGGGGGTTTTATATAGGCGTAGAGGCAAGGTCGGTGGTGTAGGGGTTCGTAGCATGGAAAACAAAAATTTCTACCGTATGCATACAAACAACTCAAGATCTATCTACTAGATCAGAGTAACGAAGTCGATTAGGAGTACTCACCCTTGAAGATTCCAAAGCGGTTAACTAGAGCAGATTCTCATGGGTGATGTAGTCGACACTTGTTGATCTCAAGATCAGAGAGATTTATCCTTCCGGCGCTTGCATTTCGGCAGCGCCTGCAAGAATGGGTCACATCGCTCGTACTGATGAAGACCTTCCTCTCCTTGTTCCAAGAAAATGGAGGTTGTAGTTCTCGCACCCGGCAAGACGACGGCAGGTGTCGGAAGTAGGAAAATACGAGGGCTTCGCCTTGCCTACTCAGTTATGGTGGATCTAGGGTTTTATCTAGGGATTAGAAGGTCAAGATGAGGAGGCGTACGGGCGGCGCCTGGGGCTATCGGCCGTAAAGTGCTAGGTGGGAGGGCTAGTGTTGTGGCCTTGGGCACCACCTCCCATCTATTTATGAGAGGAGGGCAGGGAGAGGGGAGTTTGAATCCTTCCCAACTCCTCTCCTTGTTGGCTTGTGGTGGAGGGAAAGAAGGATTATTTCTTCACGTGGACACATTGTCCCGCTTTGACTTTTCAAACTTGTCTTTGACTTCCAATTTGGAGCTTGATTTTCTTGCTAATTCCTCACCAAATGACCTAGGACATGATTCAATCATTCCACTTATCCATGACTCATTCATGTACCCTTCCCTTCCGGGTCCGGTGAACTTTCTAGACCCTTCTAGAACCTCTCCGATGAAATTATCTAATCATTCCCAAACCCTGAATTGGACTTTCCTTATATGAATCTTATTATCCATCTATCTCGGATCTCCTCTGATATCCCGGATCCTATTCGAGACTCCAAACAACATTCGTCTCCCTACTTACATTCCATATCTACTACACAACATTGAATCCTTGAGTGTGTCTCCCCACGGTTAGTGAATTACGACATGACCGATACACTTCTCGATCAATAACCAATAGAGGAATCTGGAAATTCATATGGCTCCTACATATTTCTACGATTACTTTATGATCGAATGAACCACTTACATCGATAACAATTTCCTTTGTCTCGCGATAGTTTATTTATCCAAGGTTTGATTGTCAGATTCCTCATACCTAGTTCAACTCACTACCGATAAGTACTCTTTTATCGCTCCTGATATGTGATCCTCAGAGCTACACATGCTTCCAAGCTAATTGATGACATTCCACCGAGAGGGACCAGAGCATATCTATCTCATATGGATTGACAAATCCCACTCTTGGATCCATGTGCCTCAACACATACTTCTCCTAACACTCAACGTGAAAGGGCATGTATGCCCCATGTGTGGTTTTGCACTAATGACAATCCCTATGGACTAATGTAAACTGAGTTTCACTTGTAGGTTTGTCCATTGGCACGCTTGGGCCATGTGTTGGTCTCAAGGTTGAAGATGAAGAAATGTCCAAGGGCTTTGTGCTCCATTGAATCATGAAGAAAGAAGGAGCTTAAAGGTTGATCAAGACATGTGCAAAGAGTTGCATCAAGATGGATCAATCCTCAAGTAGGGATGAAGAAGGGCGTAATCAAGATGCCATCTCTAGAAGATCTCATGCTGGAAGCTTGCCATCCTCGTGCTCATATAATGATGAAGACAAGTTCAAAGAAGAGGTTTCATGGAGTATGGGGAGCAATTTGCAAGTCTTCATCTTCATCTGCCAAGAGCATCCAAGAAAGGTGTTCCAAACATAGAAGAATAAGACGGTCCACATCAAGTTCAAGGGATGCTCAAGGCAAAGGTATGTTCTGATAGGGCTTTCTTTTGGTCTCAGATTGTTAGCTAGAGACCGGGTTTAGGATAGATAGCCGTGAATATCAAGAGGGGCCTGCCGGGTGTCTCGCTTGCATCGCTCGGAGAGAGTCAAACCTTGCATTTATAGCCTCATCCTTATTGGTTGTTATTTGGTTCTTGTCCATGAGAGGATCTAGAGCTTGTGGTCATCATCATAACAAGCTCTAGTTCCTCATCTAAGGATTTCACTTGCATATCTTATTGCGGTTTTTGATCTTATGAAGCTTCGCCCACACCTTGGGGATACTTCATATATATTCATAGTATTTTCTCCCAAGGTGATACCTAATATTCATAGTATTTTGTTGGATTCTATTCACGTTATCTTTCCAACAAAATTGGTTTCATCCCGCTTTGGAGTTCGATCAAAGTTATTATGCTTTCTAGTTTTCGGTTTCGAATTTCCCTGATCGAAGTTCCGCTTGCCATCGAAGTTCCGCTTAGGCATTTTTGCCACGAAAGTTCTGGTGGAAGTTCCGGTCTTTCCGCTCAAAGAACCTTCTGTTTTGATGTGCTATTTGACGGAACTTCAGACGGAATTTCCACAAGAAGTTCCGCTCCCACCTGAAGTTCCGCCAGGACCGAAATTCCGCCAGGCCGAAAGTTCCAAGAATTTCCGCTCTTGTTCTGCTCACATTTAGTAATCTTCTGCTTTCATTTGTCTATTTGACGGAACTTCGGATCTTCCACTGGAAGTTTCGCTCCACCGGAAGTTCTGTGAACCGCGAAGTTCCGACCAGGATTCGCCAGCTTCTTGTTCAAGAGTTTTGACTGCTATCAGGTGCCATCGAAGTTCCGCCTCCCATCGGAAGTTCCGCCAGAGTCACTAATGCCCATAATCGGTAGATCCGGAGCCCTTTAAAAGGGCCCTCTTCCCCTTCGTGGCCAAAAGTTTTTTCTTCTTGGTTCTTGGCTTTCTCTCTCTCCTCCATTGTCAACCTTGAAGAAGATTTCCCTCTCCCTTTCCCTTCTTATGATTCTTGCATCTTTTTGAGGGATTTGAGAGAGGAGATCTAGATTTATAACCCCCCAATCCAAATCCCTTCTTTGTGAAGGAATCATTGGGATCTAGATCTTGGAGAGTTTTGTATTCTCCTCTTGTGTTCTTCCTCCCTTATTCCCCCAATAGCTTTTGTAGCTTTGTTGAATTTAAGTAGAAGGACTTGCCCTTGCATTTGGTGCATAGGTTTTAGTTCTCCTCGAGATTCAAGCAGTTCAAGCTTGTGAGCTTTCTTTTCTCTTGGGTTCCTTGGAACCCTAGACGGTTTTGTGGTTGGATTGTCGACCTTTGTGGTCTTGTTGGCCTTTCATGGTATTGTAGCCTTTGTATGCTGTTGGCCTTTTGTGGCATTGTAGCCACAGGCTTTGTTGTTGGAGCCTCCAATTGAGTTGTGGAGTTAGCCCCAATCTTCTATGGGTTCGTGACCGCCTCAAGCGCCCCATAGTGGAGCAAGTGCCCGCCTTTTGTGGTGCGACTTGGGAGAATAGGTGAGCCTTTGTATGTGTGAGTTGCGTGCTTCCGATCCGGGTGAGGCCTTGTGGCTGGGTGAGAATCAGCCACCACACCTCGAGGTGAGCCATTTGTGCATTCGGAGAGCATTGCGCCATCGCACCTCTCCAACGGAGACGAGCTTCTTTGGAAGTGAACTTCGGGAACAAATCTTCGCCTCTCGCTCATCGGTTATCTCTCAACCGAACCCTTTATTTATTCACTTTACATTGTGATAGCCATCGTGAAGTATTTATACCTTGCTATCACCTTGTTGCTTGTATTGCTTACTATAGGTTGTTGGTGCACCTAGGTGAACTTAGTGGCTAGGTTTTGTGCTCAATAAATTAAACGTTAGTTTTATTCCGTAGCTTACTTGAGCCTTAACCGTAATATTTTTAAAAGCCTATTCACCCCTCTAGGCGACTTCCTTTGTACTTTCACAATGTCACTTTTATAGCCACCCGCCACGGTGTGGTGTTTGATGTCATCAAAGCATCCTTCCAGTGATGGTGATTAGCATGATCTCATGGTCGGAAGGAATTAGGTTACTATGTATCAAAAAGCTTATAGCTAATCTAACTATTGAAATGACTTGATCTTTATGCTACGCTTTATCTATAGGAGTATGTCCATCACACCATTCTCCTAATGATATGATCTTGTTGTTAATAACATTCGATGTTCAGGATCGAAACCAATGCATCATCTATCAACCAACAAGCTAGTATTACAAAGAGGTTTTACTAGGACTCTAAGGCCCAGCTTCTTTTTGGCTTCTCCGAAGTTGCCTCCCCAGCCTCCTCAAGAAGCCGTTTGTAATTCGCAGACTTCCAAAATAGTTAAGTGTAAACAAATTTGGAAGCCTCGCAATTTTTTGAACCTGATTCCCAGGAAGTCAGTAGGCAGCTTCTAGAAGAAGCCGCCAAAAGAACTGGGCCTAATTTAGTTTACAAATCACACAAGTATTAATGTTTCCGGTTAATACTATTATAGCATGAATGCAAACATTTATCATAAACACAAAGATATAAGAATAACCACTTTTATTATTGCCTCTAGGGCATATCTCCAAGCCTCCCACTTGCACTAGAGTCAACTAATCTAGATTACATGGTAATATAACGAACACCCATGGTGGTTCGGTGCTGGTCATGTTTTTCCCTAGAGAGGTTTAGTCAACGGATCCGCCACATTCTGATTTGTGTGTACTTTGCAAATCTTTATGTCACCATCTTGGACATGCTCTCGAATTGTGTGAAAACGTAGCTTGATGTGCTTCAGCTTCGTGTGTGACATTGGTTCTTGCGCATTGGCTATGGCACCCATGTTATCATAGTAGATAGACATTGGGTCCAGACTGGAACCACACCAAGCTCAGAATGAACTCCTTCATCCATATCACCTCTTGTGAAGCCTCCAAGCAGCTATGTATTCTGATTCAGTTGAAGATCTCACCACAATGCTTTGCTTTGCACTCCTCCAAATAACCATCGCACTATTCAAAGTAAATACGTATCCAGATTGAGATTTAATTTAGAATCATCCGGATCGGTGTTCAACCTAGCATCGATGTAACCATTAACAATGAGTTGTTCATCACCTCCATAAGAAAGAACCATATCCTTAGTTCTTCTCAAGTACTTAAGGATGTTTTTGACCGTTGTCCAATGATCCACTCCTAGATCACTTTGATATCTG
The DNA here is from genome assembly GCA_023614405.1 of Avena insularis. Taxonomy (NCBI): domain Eukaryota; kingdom Viridiplantae; phylum Streptophyta; class Magnoliopsida; order Poales; family Poaceae; genus Avena; species Avena insularis. The sequence continues at coordinate 239,309,711 of CM042692.1, read as the reverse complement.
CTAGTCAAACCAATAAAGATATGCAATGTTGGGTCTAGTACATAGCATGGCATACATGATAATTCTATGGCTGAGGCATAGGAGTCTTACTCATCCTTTCTTTATCTTCTCATTGAGAAGGACTTTTGAGTTTTACTCAAGGTCGACAGAAACATGGGCAAGAACCCTTTCTTGCTATCTTCCATTCCAAACCTCTTTAGAACTTTGTCCAAATATGTACTCTGTGACAATGATATTAGGCTTCTTGATCTATCTCTAAAAATCTTTATGCCTAATGTGTAAGCTGTTTCACCAAGATCTTTCATTGAAAAACTATTATTCAAATAATCCTTGACACTATTAAGAAGGTCTACATCATTCCCAATCAACAATATGTCATCCACATATAGTACTTGGAATGCTACAGAGCTCCCACTTACTTTCTTGTAAATACAAGCTTCTCCATAAGTTTTTATAAAACCAAAACTTTTGATTACTTTATCAAAACGTTGATTCCAACTTCGGGATGCTTGCTTCAATCCATAAATGGACCGTTTAAGTTTGCATACCTTGTTAGCATCTTTAGGATCGACAAAACCTTTGGGTTGTACCATATACAACTCTTCATCAATGTCTCCATTGAGGAATGCTGTTTTGACATCCATATGCCATATCTCATAATCATAATATGCAGCAATTGCTAACAAAATCCTCACAGAATTTAGCTTCGCTACCGGTGAGAAAGTCTCATCGTAGTCAACTCCTTGAATTTGTCGGAACCCTTTCGTGACAAGTCGAGCTTTATAGATGTGAATATTACCATCAAGATTTGTTTTCTTCTTAAAATCCATTTGTTCTCGACAGCCTTCCGTCCATCTGTAAGTCCACCAAAGTCCATACTTGGTTTTCGTGACATGGATCCAATCTCGGATTTCATGGCTTCTTGCCATTTATTGAATCGCTCATCATTGCTTCCTCATATGTCGCAGGTCATCGGTGTTGTCCACCAACATGACACTCATAATGGGATCATACCAATCAGGAGTGGTACGAGTTCTTGTCGACTCCAGGTTCCGTAGTAACTTCAACCAAAGTTTCATGATCAACATCATTAGCTTCCTCTCTTATTGGTGTAGGCGCCATAGGAACTAATTGTAACATCCCAACATTAGATCTTAGAAATAAACTTAACACATATGTGTGCATTGCATTCATGCATAGAAAATCCGAATAATTTTCGCACTTTTGAACAAAACTTGTCAAAGTGATTGAAGCTTCTCTCAACTTGATGGAATGGAAGTAGATCATCAAGTCGATCGCTATAAGTTTCAATAAAACCTTATTTTGGTAAAATATGATTTGATCTAAGGGCAGATCAAATGTAATAAAATAAAATCACCACATATACTTAATGTTTGATGTTAATCTTTATGATCACATCCTAGTATTCATTACACAACTCATGAATACCAAGTTATAAATATAACTTAAGCAAAAGGAATGTAACAACTAAATCTTAATCTCATCTACTTATACCATGAGTATCATGGTAATACCTAACCTTAACTCTTTAGTGATATTGAGTAGGAAAGAAACCAAGTCAAGATCATTCACCATATATCTTTCTTCCCATATCAATCCTTATCATCTCAATTGAATTCTATTCTAATATCTGTTGTTCATCAATGTTGAGTAATCAAATATTGATTCACCAATTCTTAGTCTATCAATTCTTGATCTGTTAACCCTTGTCCATATCATAGCATTCACTTAGGTCCTTAAGAGAAAGAAGTAGAAGAGGTAGGTAATGCTAGATTTAAATATCATCTATAGGATGGGAGCGTTGAAGAGAATCAAATCAATATGATAATTAATGGGTTAACTTAATCCTGAATAAATAGAAGAGTTATCTGGAATATATATTTGTATGGTAACAAAGAAGACTACAAGGATGAATCCTGAAGAAAGTTACCAGGAGTAATCCTATTGGATCAAGTAGGTATAGTCAATGAATAATATCTCTTAGTCCAATAGAGATAAATAGAAGATAATTATAATACAACCGTAATGTTGTATTGATAAAAGCCTTGATTAGCCAACCGAAACCTAAACCATGAAGGATCAAAGGATTATAATGATCATGCTTTAGTCACCAAGATTGAATTATTATATCATGTATAAGGACATTGGTGGGTAGAATATGATTGAACACTAGTATAAATATGTTATTCTAGGTTAGCTATGATAAGTCACCATGATATGATGTAAAGCTGGAAATAAGATACTGGAGTAAAGTAAATAAAAGATAGTATGATTAAGATGATGTTAGAGCAACATTGGATTAAAGAAGTAGTATTTAATTTTTTTGAAATACTAAGCACTTTAGGTGAAGTAGGATTTGATGTATACATTTATTGAAGTAATATTGGTGAAGGTGATAAAGGAGGTATATGAAGGGAGTTAGAAGTATTACTTAGTGGATTAGAGGTTATCATTACTAGAGTAGTTTGATATAACCCAATTATAGATGTGAACATATTATGAAAAGCTTCAGAATAAGCTCATTGGATTTATAAATGGATTTAGAAGAGTAAAAGGTGGATAAGAATATTCTTGTGAAGTAAAGCTCATCATGTTAACACGTGATGATGGGTAGGAAGGAGTAGTATATCTAGGAAAGGAATTCCTTAATTAGAAGTCGAGGATTGTGAATTATGGAAGATAGAAATTCTTGGTAAACACTAAACCCTAAATCTTTAACCAAACATAATATCCATTTCATCTGATTGATCTATCATCTAATTTCCACAAAGCTTTATAGGAATATTTTCCTATAGTAAATCACTTAAGCACATCATTGTCATTTCCAATTATCATAAACATATGTGCTTAGGAGTTATCTTTATCAATTATTTTCCATAAGACATTCCAAAAAATAACTATCTATTTTAGATGGTGATATCATTAAAGATCACAAACATAAAGACAATATGCTTATCCATTAATCTTTATTCACATCCACAAAAGAATATAAGTATATTAAGAACCCTAAACCCTAGGGTAAGCATTTACAATTCAAACCCTAACTCCTATATTAGTTATAACAAAATATATAATTGCTATTTCCTAGATTCATGGGAATAATATTAACCATATTAGTTCCTTAGAACTTTATGTATCATATAATAAGAAAAGGATCACCATACATATATTTCCCTCCAAACTCTAAATTAATTATAACTAAGTTTTATAAAGAAATAAGGAAATATCATATAATAAATATAAAGGAAATTAATAACAAAGGCCCTTACAAATACTAAAAGGAAATATATAAGAAAATAAAGAAATAATAACATTATACAATAGAAATTCACAAAATGATACGGCCCATTTCCTCCTCGCTCTATTCATCGTCATGCCACAAATGCCTAAACCTTTCCGCTCGCTCCACAGCAGCCCACTTGGCCCAAGTCCAGTCCATACCATTTCACGATTTCTTTTCATTTCTTATTCCTCTCGCCAGAAGGACGACGCCGAGCAGGCAGCTCGCTGGTTCGAGCTCCGCCGTCCGCCGTCGTCACGATGACCTCCGCCAAGATTCGAGCCACCGCTGATCTTTTCCTATAAGAGGACCCCTGCCACACCGTCAAACCTTATCCTCCCCTCTACCTGCTGGTCTGTTTTGATAGATTTCTGCCATTATTTGCATTTGCTTCTTATTGATTCATTTTTGGGTTCTTTTTAGAAAATTTAGCTTTTTGAGGGAATTGCTATAGTAGCTTGTGTCTTTAGTGAAAGTTTTTCTGTCTTAAAACTAAACCAAAAGGTCTATTATCTTTTGAATACACTAATGTTGCTAATGAAGATTGTGTGAAGTTTTGTATGAAAGAAAATTTTTAGGTGTAAGGAAAGAATGATGTAATGAGATGAAGAATGGACAAAATCTCAAGATTGGGGATGCCACCCTGTGTCACCCCAAGAAATATTCAAGAGGTACAAGTGTAAAAGCTTGGGAATGCCCAAGGCATTTCCTTCTTCATCAATAAAAATCTCAGGTCTTTCTAGACACTTTGTTTTTATTGTTTCATCTTTCATGCACTATTGTGTTGTTCTTGGAGTGTCTTAGTTTTTGTTTTTGGTTTTTGTTTGCTTAGTTTGCTTTAATAAAATGGTTGGACCCCCGTTTTCGCTGTGTTATTTCAAATAACTTGATTGGTGTTGGAGAAGGAGTAGGAAGCTTCATGTTTATAAGTGGTACAAAAGGAGTTTGTTTTGATTGTGGCCTAGACCTTATCATGTCATGTTCGATGTTGTTTTGACCCTATGCTTAGTGGTTATTGTCAGTAGCATGACTTGTTCCAAACAATTGAGATTGCTTAATTTGCCTTGGAAGAATCATGCGTTGTTTTAGCATATAAAAGCATAATATTGTGGTATTCTCCTTTGATCCTTTGTTTGGGTTGACTTGGCACATGCTCACACCATGTTATGACTATGAACCCGCTACCATAGCCTCTAGTTTTTGACTTGTGGTACCACTTTATGCTTTGATTAGTAATGTTTTGTCGCTCTGCATGATTATGGTCATTATTGCTCTCTTAGTTGGTCACTCCCAGCCTTTTGCTAGCCTCCACTTGTATTGAGTAAGATCTACTCATGCATCCAAATCCCAAGAAACCAAGTTATTCCAAAGTGTCCACTATAAATTCCTATGCATGGTGTGTTACACCATTCCAAGTATATTCTTGTTTTGTTTATCTTCCAAATTAAACTTATTATGTGAAAGTTAGTGATTAAAGCTCTCACAAAATTGATGTCACACTTTATTTTCTTGCCCCTAATAAACTTGAACCATTGTGTCATCTATGTTGTATATGCTTGCACTTATATATTGGGATTAGCAGAACCGTGCTGTCACGGGGAACGCTTTCAACATTGCACCTGGTACATGTTACCCAGTTGATATCATGCTATTTTGTTTATGGATATCTTCGGTGTGAAATGAAATGGGAGCTTATAAGTCCATGGAGTTATGTATGTGTGTTAGAGAAACGCCTGGGCCGCTATCCTAAGCCATGCCTAATCATGGTGGAAACTTGCAGCATCACCATAGTGAGCAATCTATGAAGCATTCTTCTTATAAAAAAAGAGATAGAGATTGAGAAAAAGAAAAAAAGAGATGAGAAAAGAGGAAAGAGAGAAAAAAGCACCATTTTCCCATGGTAAATAAGAAGATTCCTGAGATGTTCATTGTCTCCTTGCCTTGTGATTTAGTTATGGATAGCTAATGTATCATTGGGCAAGGTAGCTCACATGTTCTCTATGATACACATGTACTTACTATGATAAGAACTTACCGGCGACTAAAGTTGAGTAGCATGAGGAGCGGCTGACGAGTGTCGATCTCGTCAATGCCCATTGTTATGGACTTGGGCTTTGGAGAAGATGGGGATGGGAATGCTGGAGATCGCGGGATGCCAATTGTTATTTTATTTGTCCGAGATCTGATCACTTGATATCATCCATAGCTTGTTATCTCGTTCCTGACAAGTACTCTTTTCTTGTTCTTGTGATATGACATTCTAGTGATCAAATCATTTGCTTGCAAACTATGTCAATGTGATATCACCGAGAGGGCCCTGAGTATATCTCTCTGTCATTCGAATGGACAAATCCCAATATTGATCCACGAGACTCAACTAACACTTTCCAAATACCGAACGACACCTTTATAATCACCCTGTTATGGTGTGACATTTGATGTAATCAAAATACTCTTCCGGTGAAAGTGATTAACGTGATCTCATGGTCTAAGGACATTGAGTTACTACGAATGTGATAGCAATTTAAACTTGATGACATGATCGTATTGTTACATCTACTGCATGTGAATGTTCATCATATCATTCAATGATATGACCCTATTTTTAACAACATACAATGTTATGACTCAGAAACCTTTGATCATCGTTAATCAACAAGCTAGTATAAAGAGAGGTTTTACTAGAACCTTTTCGCCTATAAATCACACATGTGTTAATATTTGTTGGAGATATGCCCAAGAGGCAATAATAAAGGGGTTATTATCATATCTTCATGCCTATGATAAATGTTTACATGTAATGCTATAATTGTATTAACCGGAAACATTAATACTTGTGTGATTTGTAAACATGTAAGAGTCCCTAGTAAAGCCTCTTGTTAAACTAGCTTGTTGGTTAATATATGATCATGGTTTCCTGATCATGAACATTGAGATGTTATTAACAACAAGGTCATATCATTAGGAGAATGATGATGGACATACTCCTATAGTTGCGTAGCATAAGATCAAGTCATTCAAATAGTTCACTTGCTATAAGCTTTCAAATACATAGTAACCTAAATCCTTTGACCATGAGATCATGTTAATCACCATCACTGGATGGATGCTTTGCTGACATCAAACACCACTTCGTAACTAGGTGGCTATAAAGGTGGAATTGAGTGTTCGGAAAGTATGTGCTTCAACACAAGTGTCTCGGATGGGATATACTTTGGGCCCTCTTGCTCTCGTGATGAAGAGTGGGATTTGTCCATCCATATGACGGATAGATATACTTTGGGCCCTCTCGGTGGACTGTCATCCAATTAGCTTGCAAGCATGTGACTAGCTCCAAGGGAGCACATATAACGGGAACGAGAACAGAGTATTTATCGGTAACGAGGTTGAACTAGGTATGCGTAGATACCGACCATCAAACCTCTGATAAGTAAAGTATCACGAGACAAAGGGAAATTGGTATCGTATGTGAATGGTTCATTCGATCAAGAAGTAATCGTAGAAATATGTGGGAGCCATATGAATTTCCAGATTCCTCTATTGGTTATTGATAGGAGAAGAGTCTCGATCATGTTTGCATAATTCACGAACCGTAGGGAGACACACTTAAGGATTCAATGTTGTTTAGTAGATATGGGAAGTGAGTAAAGATACCAAATGTAGTTCGGAGTCTCGGATGGGATCTGGGATATCATGAGGAGATCCGGAATGGTCTGAAGAATAGGATTCATATAAGGAAAGTCCAATTCCGGAGTTCGGGAATGGTTTCACTGTTTTCACCGGAATGTTCTAGAAGGGTCTAGAAGGTCCACTGAACCGGAAGGGGAAGGGTACATGGATGTGTCATGACAAAGTGGAATGGTTGCATCATGTCCTAGGTCACTTGGCTGGACACTTGAAATAGAGAAATCAAACTCTAATTTGAAAGTCAAAAAGGAAGTTTGAAGAAGTCAAATCCCAACATGGTTTCCGAGTTAGGGAGGGTTTCTGAGTTAGGGAGGGTTTCCACCTGGGCTGGGAACACCCTTGGATGCCCCCACCTATATAAGGAGTGGTGGGGTGCACCCCAAGGTACCCCCTTTCCCTAGGCGCCCAAGACCCAATCCCTAGGCTGCCGCTGCCCTCCCAAGTCGCTGGCACCCTAGATCCCCTCTAAACCGCCGCTGCGTCTAGTATAAACCCTAGCCGCCAGATTCCCTCTTTCCCAAGATATAAACCCTAGCCCCGAGGCCTCTCTACTCCACCATAATCACTCCTGCTTAGGCGGCTCTGCAGATCTCCTCCACTTCCGACATCACGCCTGTCGTCACCGGAATCGCGAGGAGAGAGCTACAACCTCCGCCGCTGCCGAACAAGGAAAGGAAGGTCTTCATCGAAAATCGTGAGTGTGACCGATCATGAGCGCCAAGTGCGGGCGCCAGAAGATCGCTCACGCGATCTTGAGATCGCAAGTGAACGACTACATCACCCACGGAATCTACTCGTTAACCGCTTTGGATCTTCGAGGGTTAGTACTCTATCAAATCGCTACAATCTAGTAGATAGATCCTCGCTTGTGTGTGTTCACGTGATAGAATTTTTCTATGCTATGAACCGCCAGCTTCCTCTTAACACAATTATATTATGAAAAATAAACATTTATCATAAACATAGAATAGCATAATAACCACTTTATTATTGCCTCTCGGCATATTCCTTTATATACACTAGAATATACACATTATACATGTAATATGCACATAAATATTAGAATGACAAAAAATGTACACATCAAGAATAACAACATATATAGGAAGTACCCAAATGTTCACATTTTGCATCAATAACACAAATAGATAACACAAGTGTAGAAATTAGACCATATGGTTAAACTTCGACTACAACTAACAAATATTACACAAACATAGACGTAAGTCTCGGAGTTGCACAACCTAGCTAAACAACAATGACATAATAGAATTGCATTGATTTTACGGCTAAACAAAGCTACTTGTAAAGATCATTATACTTTGCAATTCATTGATCAAATGCTAGAAAGATTATCTAAACACTCACACTTTTGTTATCTAGATGGTTATTCAGGTTTCTCCAAGATCATAGTGCACAAAGATGATCAGAAAAGACTACTCTTCACATGTCCCTTCGCACTTTTTCTTATAGGAGAATGTCATTCGGTTTGTTCAATGCTCCTGCCATTTTCAAAAATGCATGAATGTATATTTGCGGACTATATTGAGAAAATTATGAAGTATTCATCGATGAATTTTCTGTGTATGGTACCTCTTTTGATAATTGCTTGCTTAATCTTAACAAAGTTTTGTGCGCTAGTGTGGACCAACATTTAGTCCTAAACTGAGAAAAGTGCCATTTCATGGTGATAGAAGGTGTTGTTCTTGGACACCGATTTTCGTGAAGAGGCATTAAAGTGGACCGCACTAAGATAGAAGCCATAGAGAAGCTACCGTATCCAAAGGATATTAAGGGTATAAGAAGTTATCTTGGACATGCATGTTTTTATAGAAGATTTATCAAAGACTTTTACAAAATATCAAATCCCCTAACTAACCTTTTGCAAAACTATGTTCCATTCTCTTTCACGATGATTATGTAGAGTCTTTTAGCCTTAAAGATTGCTTTGATAAGTGCTCCTATAATTCAACCTCCTAATTGGAATTTTATCTTAGAAATCATCTATGATGCTAGTGACTATGTTGTAGGTGTTGTCTTAGGACAAAGAGTTGATAAGAAACTGAATGTCATATACTATGCTAGCAAACCTCCGATGGCGCCAAAGAAACTAGTCTACCACTAAAAAAGAATTTCTAGCAATGATTTTGTATGTGATAAGTTTAGACCCTATATTGTAGACTCTAAATTCATAGTATACTTCATCACCACTGCTATTAAATATCTAATGAACAAGAAATACGCTAGGCCTAGACTTATTAGATGGATTCTCTTGCTACAAAAAATCGACTTGCACATTGTTGATAGGAAACGTGAGGATAATTGAGTAGCTGATCACTTATATAGAATGGAAACACATTCTGGTAGATCCTATTTCTATTAATGATAGATTTGCTAATGAACAACTAGCAAACTAATGTATCTAGTGCTAGAGTAGCCTCCCCATGGTTTGCTGATTATGCTAACTTTATTATTGGAAAATTTATGCCACAACACTTCAGTTCCCAAAAAAAAGAAATTCTTTTATGATCTTATACATTACTTTTGTTATGATCCATTCCTTTATAAGAAAATTTTATATGGTATTATTAGACGTTGTGTTCCTTAATTTGAGAAGCAGGGTATCATAAGAGATTATCATGACAGTCCTTATGAAGGACATCACGTAGGAGACCGCACCGCTGCAAAGGTATTAGAGTCTGGTTTTTATTGGCCTAATTTATGTAAAGATTATACTAACTATGTTAAGGCATGTGACAAATGTCAACACATTGGAAACATTGGTAAGAGAAATTAAATGCCATGTATTCATTGACTCTTAAAAAAATTGATATATGGGGATTTGACTTTATGGGACCATTCCCATCATAAACAACAAAACACACTCATATTTTGGTTTCAGTGAAGGGTTGAAGCAATTCCAACAAAAAGTGCAGATCATTTTACAACAATGAAGATGATTAAGGAAATCATCCTTCTCATGTTGAGTCCCAGGTTATCTTGACTGCATTAACTATCACAACGTAGTAGGGTGATCATAAAGGTGTCTATCAGGTATTCCAGAGGAACATGTTAAGGCACATGTATCGAGATCGAATTTTTTTCTCCTATGTGCCGGGAAGATACACCGGGTCCACTTGATGAGATTACATCCATTAAGTTGTGCAATGTATGACTAGGTCATGAGAATGGAATATCACGGAACGAAGTTAAACAATGTTTGTTGATAATGATATTGAACAAGTTATGGTGATATCGATGATCATATCTCGGACAAGTCAGGTATCGAAGTAACAAAGAGAATTGAACTTGACGTTTATGGTTCAAATGATATTGATATCGTGGAATGCACAGAGGGTCATTATGGGTATCTAGATCCTGCTAATGATCTTTGATCAAAGAAGCCGCCTCTATCATGTCTATGATATTAGTGTGTAGTTATTGCTAGGTGGTCGAATGACCTATTTGTAATTTTTACTACTATTAGTAATCTTTTGTACTGCTGTTGATGATTATTAATAGATCGGTGGAATTTTGCAAAAGAAAATAAATGTATAAAAGTGTGTCTAGGTGTCGACTAAAAGGTAAAAATTACTCATGAGCCGATTGTTTGGTTTGTTTCAAAATATTTTTGGATACACTTTTGTATATATATTGTTTGTGCCTGTTACAAAATATGAGCAGCGCTTAGGCGCCTCGAGGATAATTCCCCTATCCTCTCGGTCGTCGGGTGCCACGGTCCCAAAAATAGGTCTATTTCCGCTTTTGCTATAAAAGCACCAATTTTGCTACAAATGACTCGCTTACTACATGTAGCAAAAAAAAATCATACATGAGAAAAAATAAAAGACAAATCTCGCTGGAGACCTTGATGGGTATCTCCAAAACTATGTAGCAAAAAAATTTATATTAATATAGCAAACTCGATTACTGATGACATCGCCAAAGACTTTTTCGAGACCTTTAGCAAAACTTTATGTTGTTGTAGCCAATAAAACGGTTGTAGAACTTTTTTTTCAATTGTAGAAACCTTTATATTATCATAGAAAACAATGATCTTTTGTAGCAAGAAAATTTATAGCAAAATATGACGCCGCATAGCAATCCGCTGGAGGTCTCATAGCGCCGTCAGCCGCAGGTAGCAAACACAATGCACACTTGTAGCAACGCCTGCGGTTTTATGTAGCAAAAACCGATACCGCTTGTAGCACCGCTTGTCGGCCTCATTTAACAATTCTCGACACTATACTTAGCAGCCCGCTGACCACATGTAGAAAATCCAGCCGTGGCACCACCAGGACCACGATGAGCACGTGGGAAGCTAAGAAGCAGCCTGTGGTGGAGGCTGCAACGGGGAGCACGTACGGAAGGCCAGTAAGGAGGATGACCAGCGGTGGTAAGGCAGGGAGCACCGGGGAGCATCACAAAGCAGTGTTGAAGCAGCAGAAGGTATTGTATTGGCACTTCAAACGACTGCATGCCATTTTCATGTTAACAACACGTTTATCTAATACCTACCGCCAAAGCATATGTATATTTATGACCTTATTGTGTACCACATCTTTGAAACGGATATCACCTGCCCACAACAACAGAAATACCAATTTCGCTTTTATGCTAATAATAATTTATGGGTTGAGGAATTAAATAAAATGAGAATAAAGAACTTTTTTGTTTAATTATATTACACAATGTGATAACACCAACTAGTGGAGGACAAAATGAAGAGCGAGGTAACTTGCGCTATTTTACTTGCTATCTTCATGATTGATTTCATAATTGCTATTCCTCCATAAAATCCAATCGCGACACTGCATATATAAGCATATATGATTATAAATTAAGAAGTTTGGAACATCCATATATATGCATCACGGTGATGTTAAGGAGGAGCTTCACATTTTGATATTAATTTAGCTAGTTGTATGTTTATATAGTTGTGTGTCAAGCTACAAGAAGGTACCAGAGTCTGTGCAGATACAGTTAAGCCCTCACTATGTACGAGATCTCTTGGGTACGTACGTTCAGTACGTGTAAGAGAAAGGACGGACTGATAATATAGCACCACGGGGAACCAGCTAGGGGTCGGTCTATGGCGGCGACGTGATCGGCGGTGAGGTGGTGGTGTGCGTGCTTGTGTTGCCGGTGGCTTTGCTGGACGGATTCTTCGGGTGGCGAGGGATGTGGACGGCGCGTGTGCTGCCGGCGATCATCTCGCCTTGGCTGCTAGTGCATGAGTGATGCTGATGACAGCGCATCAGAATAGAAGTAGTCAGATCGGGCTATTCTTTGAGTACCATGGTACCAGGCTTCTGGCCGCATGTTTCTTTAGTTAATGGGATTTTATGCTTATTTACAAGCAAAATCAACACCTTTAACCAATTTGACTTTAAGTTTGCCCGGCTTAAAAATATTTTGGGTCCGCCACTGTTCATGATATTAATATTTCTTTCATGAAAAACATATATAGCACCACAGATTGACCATTTTACTTCATTACGAAGTTCCACATAGATATATTATTCCCAGCATGTTCAAGAAATTGTTTACCTTTTTATGTCCTTGATGTAAGCGATGTTGCAAATATTTCCAAGTTTGAAATCAATCGAATTCTCGTAGCTGCAAAATAATATTATAAATATTATTCCATGGCGCGGCATGAAATAAAATGAGACATGGGAAAAGCAACTTTACCTATCAGTATCGAAGTTGTACACAGAAACAATGTTGCTCTGAAAAGCTGTAACTAACAATGGACAGTCTTGAGAGAATGTAGCACACCAACACATCGGCTATAGGAGGTAGGGCTGTGATTTCTCGAATACATGTATTTGTCTTCACATCCCAGATCTGATACAAAAGATTCGAGAGTGTATGCATTTTTGTTTTTTTGAATATGGAGGATCGGATATGCATTAACACATGTACACTTTGAGTAATAAAGATGTCATACCCGTGCTATCCCTGACAGAGATTTTGTAATGATGTACTGCCGGTCACCTCCTGGGTAGAAATAATCAACATACATCTGATGTTCATGACAGTCCACTGTGGTGACAGGCAGAGAGGAAGTCTTCCATATCTGTGAATTTCCAAGCATTAGGTAAGACTGGCCATAAAAATATAAGATGTTTTAGGTTTATGGAAAAAAATCTAGACTTTATAGTGTCTAGATTCACTCCAAATCTAAGTGAGCCTACATACTAAAAGTAGTCTAGATATATTTTCTTCATAAAACTAAACATCTTATATTTTAAAACAGAGGGAGTGCTAATAATTACAATTTGGTACGAAGTGTGGAAATGCCAATTATTAATTAACCTTATGTGTTGGTTCAAGCCAACACTAGCTTAAAAGGTTGACGCCCCTCGGTTAAACACAACTTTCTCCACATGGTCTGAGGTGCCTTAAATTTTCGAACGCACTTCCACTTAGCCTCCCAGTTCCACAGCTTGACATGGTTATCAATAGCAGATGATAGCAACAGCGTTCACTTGGATGAACCGCCATGAGATAACCACACTGTCGTGTGCCTTGAACCCCATGCACCTTGTCATTTGTAATGCACGCATCGCACGCTGATCCACCCGTCCCCAATCTCCTGCATAAAACCAGTGCTATGCGCACAATGAACTTAGCGCAACGGATTCGATTTGTAGGCCTGAGAGTTCTACATGCTGATACTCTTTCCTGCATACCAACATATATAGGTAGTCAAGTTAGTTCATGGATATTTGAAACATTAATAAGTAAGACTTTCTCTTGCATCGCATTCATGGAGGCCGGTATGTAGCTAGCAGCTGTTACGTTATTAGGCTATATTTGGTAGTTAAAATTTGTATAATCCAATTCTTCTTTATTAGTCTTCTTGCCTTCTGGGTATGTACTTTCTATATAACCAGCCCAACAGGGCCCATTGTAATCAACTCAATATCAATACAATCAAACAATATTTTCCACAATCCTTCCAAGAACAAACCTGTGTCTCATAGTTCCAAATCGTGACACCATCACCAGCATAACTTGCCAAAATCCTGTGATATCACAATTGTACATGTTTTAGAAGATACAAATGAATGGTTTCATAGAGTAATTGAAAGTTACTCGAGTCTTGTTGACTGCAATCTAAATCATGTGTCCCACCTATCACCTGTCCTATAGGTTGGTGTGATTCAATTAAATGCAGCTGGATGTTACATTCCTTAATTCTACAGGTGTTTGGCTTTTAGAGCGCAAAACTCATACTAGACTTTGATAAACCACACGCCAGAAATCATATTATAGAACAACCATAGCGCTTATTTGACACCCAAGATATAGAATAGTTATTCTTACCCACCCTCTATCTTTCAAATGTACATAATTGTTACGCCATGTAAATTTTCTTTATCTCGAAGTCAAGAAGAACATAAGAAAAATTAGACACGCCATAAAAAATTGTTCACATGCCGTATAAAAACACGTACGAGAATGCGATTTTCTATGTTTTTTACAATGTAATGACTCATAAATTGTATTTTTATGTTTTTTTTTGCATTTCTGATGAATATGAACATAATTATTAGTATACAAAATATAAATTTCTGAATGTGAGACCATAATAATATGTAGGGTGCAAAATAACAATTCTGCACCCTGGATGCTGAATATTTATATATAGAGTAAATTGGTTAACACTTTTCTGTTACAAGCTTCACGATTGTGTAACAATAGGTATTAGAGCTGCATTTTTTTTTGGAAATGCACTTTATTACTTAAGAGTAAGTTTACACCTGGCTCTGTATAGCTAGAATGCACACAGCCGATCAACCACACAACTCGACCAAAGCAAAAGTACTGAAGTTACAAATAAAGGTAAACAAAACGATGGACTAGCATCTCGTATGGACTAGCAGTTTAATGGCACATGGTCTCGTGTTTGTATTACTCCTACAATTAGAGCGTATTTCATGGATTTTACATGTGGACGACTTATATATGCTAATATGCATTGTACACCTTTTAGGATAGAGATAACATATTGCACTATTAGAAGTATCAACTTACCATGGCTCAGTTGGGTACATCTATTTGTGATAATTGGCTGGAAGGATCTGAGCGGCAAATGACCTAAATAAATGATGGATGGTAAAACCGTTAATTTGTCCAAAATAAACATGATGTAAGGATGATGTAAGGAGGAGAAATGAACTGATCAAAGCCCAAAAGTGATGCCCGATCATGATGACAGTGGGGAAAGGAACGTCGTCACACAAGATTCTGTTTTTTCTCAAGTTCGTTGTGTAAGAAAGTACTAGTCACTAACCTTAGAGGCCATCTTTGGCTTGTGCTGGGTCACAAATGGTTGCTACCAATGTTACCGTATGCACCTTTGTTGCCTTCAGTTAGCTCAAGGACTTCCGTAAGAAGTTGTCGCTCACGCCTGCTATGCCGTCATGTGCTATGCAGCTTAGGTGATAACAAACTCTGTCATGCTCGGCATGCTTCTTTTCTATCAGCATACAGTAGGTTTGAGTGACCTTGGTGGCACAATGCCATTGAGCTCCGACAGTACATCCGTAGTCGCCCCTCGGAGATAATCCTGAAGGCTTACATCATCATCTGTGTTGTTACTAGGCGGAGAGGGCAATGACTTGTTTGGCTCAAGAAGGAAAGAAGTTGGCGAGGATGGACCTCCAGGAGCCCATTCTCTTCCTGTCGAGGATGCCATCGATACACCATGACGATTTTATTTGAAGAAAAGAGAAAAGTAAAGAGATTATCAGAAACATTAATCACACCTGCTCACCAAATGATGTCGACCCTGGATTATTAATTGTCAATGTTCGAGAAAATTGTGTCATAGTCTCTGTCTCATCCAGCTCATGGATAATATCTCCTATAGTTGGCCTTTTATGTCTATCACCGTCAACACAATTCAGAGCTATTTTGATGCATGCCTTCACTTGTTCGGTATATGAATTAATCTCATCATCACTTGATGTCCCATGTAGCCTATTTCTCCACCTGTCATGTACCTAGTAATTTGGGGCGTCGGAAAAAATGTCCGTACATTAATTAGGAAAATGCTAATATTCTGTGCAAAAGAGGTACTACAATTGATCTTGATAATTAAACCGAGAGATTTATCTTACCAGATCAATGAATTCTTCGGAAGGCATTTCAGCACTTTGGGTGTAGCCCACCTGTCCCGTCATTAACTTTATGATTATTACCCTAAACTAAAAATATCCAACTTATTTGAGACCAATCTATGACTCCAGTATTCTGGCATGGGTACCCACTGCACAACATAGGTAGTCAGATTTACTCATATGCTACATAAGGAATTCTAGCTATTGAATGTCAGTTCAGATGAAGTGTATTCGCTTACAGTGTTCCTAAGGGGGCTTTCTGTTACTCGTGTCCTTTCATTTTCAAACACTTGACAATCCAAAATCCGCAATTTTGGGGTCATTTTCATCCAGCAATATATTGGCCGCTTCAAGTCCAAATGGTAAACTGAGGATTTAGTTCCTCGTGAAGGTATTTCAAACCCTTGCATACCCCTTTAATTATTTTGTATCGGGTGTTCCAATCATGTCCACTAGATTCATCTGTAGCAACAACAAATGTGAGTAATCTCGATATCTAAATTTTGATTATTTTTAACAAGTGACATTTAATACGGATAGAGCACCGTCATACCTTGAAGACAGTTGTTAAGGCTTCCGTTGCACATATACTCAAAACACAACGCCATGTGTTGGTTTTCGGCAAAATCGTCCTACCATTATACTCTACGATTCTCCACGAGTTTCATGGCAATAGCCAACTCAACCTCACAATATTTTCATGTTGGAGACTAGCAAGATTAAGATATTCCTTCTGGAATTGTTGATGATTGAGTTCTGGCATGGAATGAAGCTTCTTCACAGCAATAATTTCTCCACCTTTACGCTGTCCCTGTTGAGAACATGACATGAACGGTTTTAGAATATAAGATGTTCTAGGTTTGTGAATAAAATGAATCTAGGTTTACTTTAGTATGTAGATTCACCAACTTAGGATGAATCTACACACTAAAAGAAGTCTAGCTTTATTTATCACAAACCTAAAACATCTTATATTTTGAAACGGAAGAAGTATAATACAGAAAATGGTCCTAGTAATAAAGATGTTGTAAGCCCCATCGATCATCAACAGTTATACATTAACACAATATTGTAGCTCGCTCTATTTGTATTGTGTTACTCATGTAAAATAGGAAATGCGCCATGAGTCTTTGACCAGCCAATGCTCCAGTCAAAGTAATTTTTGACGTACGTGGAGTGCACCAGCCTTAAGTCAGCCTTTGTGACAAACTGTGGCTGGATAAGAGTCCATGACTTTCGACGAGTACCACTTAACATTAGATTTCGACGAGTACTTAATGATAGTAAGTGGACAGCTTGGTTACACTTATGCCAACGGTTAATGATGGTACAGTTGTCAGATAAACAATATAAGTTTATATGGAACTTACCTTCATCTTGTGTGTTCTCAGTAAAATCCATGTATGAAGACCTTATGAACGATCATACGGTTTTCTTTCGGAAATATCTCTGAAAACTAAAAATTTCACTTAAGATTAAGATTTTCATGTGGTTCCTTCATAACAAAGTTTTACTTACTAAGGATAACTTGATTAAGAGAAATTGGGTAGGATGTATCAATTGTTGTTTTTGTGGATCGCCGTAAACCATTGAATATTTGTTTATTTCCTGCCCTTTTATTGTTTATTATGGCGAATTGTCAATTTTGTTTATGATGTTCTCCTTCCAACTAATATCAAAATATGTTTGGAAATTGGTTGATGGAGGACAAAGCAACTAAGGCTAGAATTGCATTGGGGTTTCTGCCTTGTGTTGGTCTATTTGGAGATGCAGAAATGACATAATCTTTTAATAAATCGAAACTTTAATATTTTGTAGGTTATCCATATGGTGGCTCATTGTCCAGCTTGCATGTCATGTCTGCTGCATCAGCGGATATTATGGCTACTGGGTGCAGCCATTTGCTGATGGTCGACACCATATATTAATAATGGCCAGTCGACAAACAGATAGTCGACTCCATGATGTCTAGAGATCCTCAAGCTTTTTTTCGCTGGTTGATACATGTATCAACTTTAAGTGATCCTGATGTGTAATATTTACTATATGCTGGATGTTGGATGATGCTTTTATTAATAAAGGCTGTGTGCATCTACCGATGAGGTCGGGATACTCCCCTTTTCAAAAAAAGAGTCCATGAGTTTTGATTCAAGGATGGTTGTTACACGCTAGTTCCTAAAAATGAAGAAGCTACAGACATGAACAACAAACTAGCAGCTAGATTTGTAATGTGAGCCGAGTCTGCCCACCCAAAAAAGAAAAATGGGCACCATAGCCTTGCAAATTGACTCACATGCTATCGGGTTACATAATCTTAGTTAGTCCGAGTAAATCTGCATTCTAGACTCAGTCTCTGAGAGGTGATCCATATTGTGCTACACAAAGTTTCCATTTGAGCTTTATTCGCCAATCCCTACCTGAAGCTGGATTGGAGTGGATTTGAGAGAATTTTCTGCAAACGTATTTAATTAAAGTTACTTCATGTTAATCCTCTTAAAGTACAAGTCAAGTTAGGCTGAGATCCTAACTATCCTAAACTATCATAATAATTCATTATCCGTGGAATACCTAACGAACAAACCATGAAAGTGCCCTCCGCAAATCTGAACAAAGTGGAAACAAAACCCACTGATGTCTACTCCATATAAGGGCTTGTTCGCTTTGAGTGGGATTGACATGGATGAGGGGAGGTATTGTCAGGAATCTTTGAACCGTATTTCCTGCTAGTCCATACCAACACACCTTTCCTTTCAGCTGTAAATCAACAAGGCCTAAAAGAACTGTGGCTGGTGGGATTCTTTACCTTGTAAACACTTCCATACGGCCCAGTACCAAGTTTTCAGCCTCGAAAAACCATCTGTGATTTCTTCTAGTAAATGGTATTGCAAGGTCTCGTAAAAAGCCACTCTTGCACGGTTTCATGTTCCCTCAAGAAGCTAGGAAGAATGATGGCCAAGGTTTATTACTCATCTGATCCAAATTAATTAACTTGTATTTATTTAAATCAATGTATCTAGACATATTTTAGTGAAAAGCTATATCTGAATCTAGACAAACTCCGAATTAATTGATTTGAATCAAAAGGGAGTAATATAGGTAGTTGAAATACAACGGGATGTGTGGTTTGTAAATCATTTCTGACATGAAAGCATGATTAAACGGTGCATTGCAAAACTCGCGAATATATAGCACTAACCTTCAAAACCCGAAGCCCCTGAAGTAAGATGAAGGTAGCCGGCCAAGCTTGGGATGTTGACGATGTTGAACTAAAGCGTGCAGATGCAGATGGGGATAGAATAAGATCCAGCGCGCCTACTCCAGACTAAACTATATAGGCTGCGCTAAAACACGAAAACCTAGTTTCGTAAACAAGTTATGGACGGCAGCCGTCCACTTCGATTAGATAATAATCAGCTGACGTGGAGGCCAAACTTAATAAGCGTGAGGCCATGTTTATCTTGTTCTTTTGGCACGTTACCTCAGACGACGAGTATTTTGTAAGTAAAGTTCTATGCGTTATATCAAGACAAGCAGTACAACTTATACTAGTATTAATTTGCCCAACGTGTCGTTTCCGTTGCCCCTGAAATTGGTCTGTCCTATTTTGACGCATTTTGTCCTCGGTATTTGAAGATACAGACCTATGTTTTTTTTTGAACGAAAGGTTCTGAAGGACCTGAGACTTGGCATTATTATTACAGCGGGGTGTGCAATTATACAGAGGACCCAAGAGAAAGAAGATTACAACCGAGTCCCTGAGTAGTTGGCAAACAGCACCTTAAAAAAAGTCATGCAGAAATGCGATCAAAGTCCTAGCTTGCCAGCGATTTAATTTGGTTTGGATCCTGCCACGCTGCCTCTCCACCGGGACAGAAACCACTTGGGGAACCGCCAAGGCTATGGATGATTGCCACACTAAGGTCAATGAAGATCCTCCAGTGAAGGAGAGGAAGAAGGAGCCTGAGCACCATCGCTGAGCGTTAAACAAAGCCAATCCTACGCACCAAGGATAGCGAAGGCAAGTAGATAGCTGCTGTTGTGGGGACTGCTGCCAAACAGCCCGAAGACCTCCCACGCCACTTCCAAGCACAAGCAGCAATGTCCGCTTAGCTCCACTCCCCGCCACACCGGCAGGGCCGGCCAAGGAGTAGGGCAAGGGAAAAGGAGTGGGCATGGCCACCGCTACAAATAAAGTAGTTATGCTTTATGAGGAAGGGGCCTCGCTCTGACATCCACTCCTGCCCCCTCCTCCTCTCTCCATGGAGGCACAAATCTCGAGGATGAGAGGATTGCTGATGAGAGGATCACGACCAGTGCCGAAAATACAGAATGAGCGCACGAAAGCGGAAAGCACCCTGACATTCTTGTAGTTCCACTCTCTCCACCATATGTCCAACTCTTCCCTTGCTGCCTCGCCGCCGGCAAAAGGAGTAATGGCAACATGAAGTTGGGAAAGCGAAATGAGGATAAGGCAGTAACTAACCTTGCCTTATTCACAGGATAGGGGATGTAAGTGGAGCGGAAAGTTTCTGACTTTTCCAGGAAAATGGAAACGGATGAAAATCAAAAATGGAATTTTGAAAATGAAATGGAAATGAAATTGGTGGTTATACGAAATGGAAACAAAACAATGTAACAATTGTTTCCAAGGAATGAAACGCCCGCTTTCCGCCTAATATGGAATTTGTTTTGGATTGATGTGCATGGACAAAATCTAATAGGTACTCTATTAAATGAACTTGTCAAATCAAATTTGCAAAGGTGATGATCCTAGAAATTTGGCTAACCTTCATGTAATCCTCTTCACGCATCTCGAGTAGGCTTTCCTTGATTTGGTCTTTCATTATTCCTGTAAACCTAGCACCGCTCATAACTGTGTGAACAACTTTGTTGAATTTTCTTAAAACGCTGTAAGATTTGCCGGTTGCATGATTTCGAGTTGTCTTCTGGTTCGTGGTAAATCTGCTCAACACACTTAATACACTTCAGTTAGGTATATAGGCGCACCTAGTTCAAAGGCTAAGAGAGTAGTGTAGAAATATAAAGTAATATGGATGGATTATAAGTGGTACCCGTAATCTGAAATAAAAATGGCAGCAAGTTAAACATATAAAGGTGATCTGATATATAAACAATGTTTCAAATGCTTAGAAACAAGTCCTAGGGATCATACTTTTCAATTAGTGGACAATTTCAAACAATGATAAACATAATTGAACACATAAATGTCTTCTTCACTATGCTACCCTCCGAATTACTTCCTGCCTATTGGATATACATCTAACAATTAATTCACCGCATAGGGCTATAAAAGCACAACCTTAAAGTTCGTGGATTCCCTAATCTAGGGTAAACCCCACACCGTCACCTTTGAGCGCTAGATGGTTCCAGCATAAACACCGCAATTTTATAGAGAGACATCCAACTCAAATTATAATCTCATGATAAGCATTTCTGTAATCTTTAGCCTAAGATCCACACACACCTGGCATAAAAGACACCGTCACCTTCACACACGTGGGACAAGGTGTTTCTTCTGGAGATCACATTACAAAAAGCACTTGAGTAGCATAATAGATAAAGAGTAGTATGGTACTTATTCAACTAGATTGAGCAAAGCTCATGATCACAATAAGATCACACCATGGAGAGAGAGAGATGAACACATACACCTAGAGATTCCTTAGCCTTGGGGGAGAACCATTCCTCCTCATTGGGAGTCAGCACCCATGGCATGGAGATGGCGTGTGGAGTCGGCGGAGATGGCTTTTCTCGGCAAATTCCCCATCCGATCCTCAAGGTGGTGCTGGAAATAGAGATTTCCGTCTCGGTAATTCTCGTCTTCAGTGGTGGCGGCGCTATGTAACTTTTCATCAATTCTTGATCCTGTACGGTGTGGATTTTCATCTCGGGAGGGGTGTGAGGTTTTATATAGGCAGAGAGGCAAGGTCGGTGTGTAGGGGTTCGTAGCATGGAAAAACAAAAAATTTCTACCAGATGCATACACAAACAACTCTAAGATTCTATTCTACTAGGATTGTAGAAAGAACGAGTCGATTAGAGTACTCACCTCTTTGAAGATTCCGTAAAAGCTGTTAATTGTAGAGCAGATTCAAGTGGGTTAATGTAGTCAGAGCAACTTGCTGGATCTTCAAGATCACAGAGACGATCCTTCCGCTGGGCGCTGTATCGGGTAGCAGCGCTCAGGTCGGAAGTCACACGTCGGGTACTGACATTATTGGAAGACTCTTCCTTCCTTGTTCTGGAAGAAGAAAATGGAGGTTGTAGTTCTTCTCGATACTAATTCCTGGGCAAAGTACGACGGGCGTGGTGCCTAAGTAGGAAAATACGCAGGGCTTCCGCTTAAGCCGGGACCAGGGGTTATGGTGGATCTAGGGTTTTCGCCATCTAGGGATTAGGAAGGTCAAGATGAGGAGGTTATTTGGGCGGCATACTGGGGCTACTGCTGGCTGCAAAGGCTTAGGTGGGTGAGGCTTGGGGTGTTGTGTGGGGGCTTAAAACCACCTCCTCATCTATTTACAGAGAGGGAGGGCAGCTGGGAGAGGGAGTTTGAATCCTTCCCAACTCCTCTCCTTGTTGGTCAGGTGGAGGAAAGAAGGATTATTTCCTTCACGGGACACATTGTCCCATTTTGAGCTCTCAAACTTGTCTTTTGACTTCCAATTTGGAGCTTGATTTTCTTTCTTAAGCAATTCCCAGCCAAAATGACCTAGAGACATGATTCAATCATTCCACTTATCCATGACTCATTCATGTACCCTTCCCTTCCGTACCAAGTGAACCTTCTAGACCCTTCTAGAACTTTCTCCGATGAAATTATCGAATCATTCCCTCAATCTCGAATTGGACTTTCCTTATGGCGAATCTTTTTATTATTCAGCATCATTCCTGATCTCCTCGTGATATCCCTAATCCTATTCGAGACTTCCAACCAACATTGCTGGTCTCCCTACTTACATTCCAGTATATCTACTACACAACATTGAGTCCTTGAGTGTGTCTCCTCCACGCAAGTTCGTGAATTATGACATGACCGATACACTTCCTCGTATCAATAACCAATAGGAGGAATCTGGAAAAATTCATATGAAATTCTACATATTTTCATTATATTTACTTCGCGATCGAATGAACCACTTACATACGATATCAACTTCCCTTTGTCTCATGAGTGATAGTTATACTTATCCAAGGTTTGATCGTTTGTATTCCCTCAACATACCTAGTTCAACCTCGCACGGGATAAGTACTTCTTTTATCGCCTCGGTGATATGTGATCCCTTGTGGAAGTCAGCTCACATGCTTCCAAGCTAATTGGATGACATATCCACCAGAAGAGGGGGATCGAAAGTATATCTGACCGTCATATGGATTGACAAATCCCACTTTGATCCATGTGCCTCAAACACATACTTTCCTAACACTCAATGAAAGGGCATGTATGCCCCATGTGGTTTTGGTAATTAAATGACAATCCCTATGCGACCAATGTGTGTAAACTGAGTTTCCACTTGTAGGTTTGTCCATTGGCATCGCCAACAAGTTGGGGCCATGTGTTGGTCTCAAGGTTGGAAGATGAAGAAATGTCCAAGGGCTTTGGAAGCCCATTGGAATCATGAAGAAAGAAGGAGCTTGAAGGTTGATCAAGACAGTGCAAAAGAGTTGCATCAAGATGGATCAACCTCAAGTAGGATGATGAAGAAGGGCTTAGCTTCAAGATGCGCCCTATCCTCTAGAAGATTCCATGCGCGCTGAAGCTTGCCATCCTCGCAAGCTCATATAATGATGAAGATAAGTTCAAAGAAGAGGTTTCAAGGAGTATGGGGAGCAATTTGCAAGTCTTCATCTCTCTACTCAAGCAAGAGCATCCAAGAAAGGTGTTCCAAGAGAAGAACAAGACGAATTCAGCATCAAGTTCAAGTGGGATGCCTATAGGCAAAGGTATGTCTCTTGATAGGGCTTTTTCCCGGTCCTTGCATTGATTAGTTGGGGAGACCGTTTAGGATAGATAGTCACGTAATATCAAGAGGGCCTGGTTGTGGAAGCCCTTGCTTTGCATCGCTCGGAGAGAGCCCAAAAACCTTTGCATTTATAGCCCCATCTCTTATTGGTTGTTATTTGGTTCTTGTTAAAACCATGAGAGGATCTAGAGTCAGGTCACTATCATAACAAGCCTCTAGTTCCTCATCTAAGGATTTCTACTAAAGGTTATCTTATTGTGGTTTTTTGATCTTTATGCAAGTTTTACTTACTTCCACACCTTGGGGATACTTTTAAGGTATTCATAGTATTTTCTCCCAAGGTGATACCTATTATTCAGTATTTTGTTGACCTTTATCTGTCGTTATCTTTCCAACAAAATTGGTTTCATCTTCGCTTTCTGTCTTGACCAAAAGTTATTGCGTTTAGTTTTCTGTTTCTCGAATTTCCGGACTTAAGTTCGGCGTTTCATCGAAGTTCCGCTAGGGCGTCTTTGCCGCCGAAAGTTCTGGGTCTTCTTCTGCTCACGTTCAGTAACCTTCTGTTTTGGATGTGCTATTTGACGGAACTTCACCAGAATTTCCACCGAAGTTCCTCTCCCACCGGAAGGGCCGAAAGTTCTGGTTGAATTTCCGCCTTGCTTGTTCACATTTAATAATCTCTTCTTTTCATTGTGTCTATTTGACGGAACTTCTGTCGGATCTTCCACTGGAAGTTTCGCACCCACCGGAAGTTCCGTTGAACCGCAAGTTCGACCAGATTCGCAGTTTCTTGCTCATGATTTTGACCGCTGTGTGCCACGGAAGTTCCGGCCTCCATCGGAAGTTCCGGCCAGAGTCGCGAATGCCCATAACCAGATCTGGGAGCCCTTTAAAGGCTCCTCTTCCTTCGTGGCCAAAGTTTTTCTTCTTGGTTCTTGGCTTTCTCTCTCCTCCATTGTCAACCTTGAAGAAGCTTTTCTCCCTTTCACTTCCTATGATTCTTGCATCTTTTGAGGGATTTGAGAGAGGAGATAGATTTATAACCCCCAAGCCAAATCCTTCTTTGTGAAGGAATCATTGGGATCTAGATCTTGGAGAGTTTTGTATTCTCCTCTTGTGTTCTTCCTCCCTTATTCCCCCAATAGCTTTTGTAGCTTTGTTGGAATTTGGCAGAGAAGGACTTGCCCTTGCATTTGGTGCATAGGTTTGAGTTCTCCTCGAGATTCATGAGTTCAAGCTTGTGAGCTTCTTTCTCTTGGGTTCCTTGGAACCCTAGACGGTTGTGTGGTTGGATTGTTGACCTTTTGTGGTCTTGTTGGCCTTTCGTGGTATTGTAGCCTTTTGTGGCGTTGTTGGCCTTTTGTGGCATTGTAGCCTGTTGTGGCTTTGTTGTTGGGAGCCTCCAATTGAGTTGTGGAGTTAGCCCCAATCTTGTACGGGTTCGGTGACCGCCTCCTGCCCCATAGTGGAGCAAGTGCCCGCCTTTTGTGGTGCGGACTTGGGAGAATAGGGGTGAGCTTTTGTGGCGCTTGGTGATATGGCAGCCTGGCTTCCGATCCGGGGTGTGAGGCCTTTGTGTGGCGTTGGGTGAGAATTTAGCCACCACACCTAGAGGTGAGCCATTTGGTGGGCGCTTCGGAGAGCATTGCGCCATCGCACCTCTCCAACGGAGACGTAGCTTCTTTGGAAGTGAACTTCGAAAACAAATCTTTGCCTCTGCGCTCAATTTGCTATCTCTCAACCGAATTCCTTTACTTTATGTGACTTTTACATTGTGATAGCCGCCGTGTTTGAAGTATTTATACCTTGCTATCAATACCTTGTTGCTTGTATTGCTTACCATAGGTTGTTGGTGCACCTAGCGTGAACTTAGTAGTGGCTAGGTTTTTGTGCTTAATAAATTAAACGCTAGTTTTATTCCGCAAGCCATTTGAGCCTTTAACTGTAATATTTTGCAAAGCCTATCTCACCCCCTCTAGGCGTACTTCCTTTGTACTTTCACAATGCCGCTTTTTATGAGTAGCCACCCAGCTATTACGGTGTGGTGTTTTGATGTCATCAAAGCCATCCTTCCAAAGGATGGTAATTAGCATGATCCTCATGGTTTTGCTGAATTAGGTTACTATGTATCAAAAGCTTATAGCAAAACGTAACTATTGAAATGACTTGATCTTTATGCTACGCTTTATCTATAGAGTATGTCCATCACACCATTCTCTCTAATCGATATGATCTTGTTGTTAATAACATCCGGATGTTCATGATCGGGAAAACCACGTATCATCTATCAACAAACAAGCTTGTAGTATTAAGCAAAGAGGCTTTAACAGGACTCTAAGGCCCGCTTTCTTTTGGCCTTTCAGTTTAGTTGTTTTCCCCAAATCTGAAGAAGTCGGTTTAAAAATTTGAGACTTCCAAATACTTAAGGTAAAACAAATTTGGAAGCCTCGCAATTTGAACCGGCTTCCCCTTGAACCGGCCTCAGGAAGTCAGAAGAAGCCGGTGTCATTTAAAAAGAATCGCCTCTAATTTCTAGTTTACAAATCTGCATAAGTATTAATGTTTCCGGTTAATACTATTATAGCATGAATGCAAACATTTATCATAAAACACAAAGATATAAGAATAACTACTTTATTTCGTTGCCTCTAGGGCATATCTCCAAATAGTCTCCTACTTCTGCACTAGAGTCAATCTGTTAATCTAGATTACATGGTAATATAAATTCGAACACCCATGGTGGTTTGTGTCGCTGTCATGTTTTTCCCCGGGAGAGGTTTAGTCAACTAGATCCTGGCTTACATTCTTCGATTTGTGTACTTTTTGCAAATCTTTATGCGTCACCATCTTGGACATGCTCTGAATCATGTGAAAACGAGCTTCGATGTGCTTCAGCTTCACTCGCGGATATTGGTTTCATGCGCATTGGCTATGGCACCCATGTTAATATCATAGTAGATAGACATTGGGTCCAGCCAAGACCGGGAACCACAACCAAGCTCGTAGAATAAATTCCTTCATCCATATCGCCTTGTGAAGTTTTCCAAGCAAATGCTATGTATTCTGATTCGGGCTTGAAGATCTCACCACAATGCCTTTTGCTTTTGCACTCCCGAAATAATCGGTCGCATCTATTCAAAGTAAAATACGATCCGTGTATTGAGATTTAATTTAGAATCATCTGGATCGGTGTTCAAACTCTAGCATCGTGTAGTAACCATTAACAATGAGTTGTTCATCACCTCCATAAGAAAGAACCATATCCTTAGTTCTTCCCTCAAGTACTTAAGGATGTTTTCGATCGTTGTCCAATGATCCACCCTAGATCACTTTGATATCTCAATAGTCAAACTAATGAAAGACATGCAATGTTGGGTCTAGTACATAGCATGGCATTACATGAGGTAATCTCCCATGACTGGAGGCATAGGGAGTCTTACTTCATCTCCTTTCTTTATCTTCAACTGCCGTAGAAGGACTTTTGAGTTTTACTCAAGGTCGATTAGATTAAACACATGGGCAAGAACCCTTTTCACGGCCTTCCATTCTAAACTCTCTTTAGAACTTCTTGTCCAAATATGTACTTGGGGACAATTGTATTATTAGGGCTTCTTGATCTATCTCTAAAAAATCTTTATGCCTAATGTGTAAGCTGTTTCACCAAGATCTTTCATTGAAAAACTATTATTCAAATAATCCTTGACACTATTAAGAAGGTCTACATCATTCCCAATCAACAATATGTCATCCACATATGCGTATCACTTGGAATGCTATGGAGTGTAGTCTCCCATCGATTTTCTTTGTAACACAAAGCTTCCATAAGTTTTTATAAAACCAAAACTTTATGATTACTTTATCAAAACGTTGATTCCAACTCTCGGATGCTTGCTTCAATCCATGTAATGACCGTTTGTTCGTGATACCTTTTGTTAGCATTCCTAGGATCGACAAAACCTTTTAGTTGTACCCATATACAACTCTTCACTAACAATGTCTCCATTGAGGAATGCTGTTTTGACATCCATCTCCGCCATATATTCATAATCAATATGCAACAATTGCTAATAAAATCCTCACAGTAATTTAGCTTCGCCACGGCGTGAGAAAGTCTCACTGGGAGTCAACTCCTTGAATTTGCTCGGAAACTTTCGTGACAAGTCGAGCTTTTATAAGACGTAACATTACCATCAAAAGCATTTTGTTTTCTTCTTTGAAAATCCATTTGTTCTCGACAGTCATTCCGCCCATTCGGTAAGTCCACCAAAGTCCATACTTGCCTTTGGCTTCTCTCGTGAGTTTATAGCATAAAAACCACCACATTTGAAAGCAAAAATTTCAGAAACCACTCATGATGCTTGAATCGCATAAAACCACCACCCCATCGCTGATTTTTTGCAATGTGCGCTAACCGGCACAAAAGCCGGATTCACCGGCCGCATTGACGCATGACCACGATCTCGACAAAAGCGGACCCACTTTCAGTCGTGCACGCTCCATTAACGACTGGGCACCGCTAACGGGCCGTTCGGTCTCGGTGTAGGGGCAGGTTTCAAAGTACTGACTGCCTGCTTCCCTCGCCCTTCGACCCCCCACCCCGATGGCGGCGAAAGTACTTCCGGCGGTGGCGACTTCCTGCTTTACCGTCAGCCGACGCACTCCTCTCTATGGGAAGCGCCCTCCCGCCGGTGGGCGACCCTCCTCGGCGTGTAATTCCTATGGAGAATTCGGGATTCATCATTCACGAGGATATGGATTGGAGGAGCTAGCTGGTACGAATCAGGAGATCGGTGACGACGGTCACGCAGCTTAACATGGTAAAGCGGCGGCGTTCTAGCGCCAGGCGGGTCCTAGCATCACCAGCGGGCAGCAGTGCAAAACACCGTGGGGATCTTCCTTTGGAGGCGCCGAGTGAGCCTTTCCTTCCTCTTCTTCCTCTCTCAAGTATTTCTAGATCATCACTAGTGCATAGAAAAGGGTCACACTAGATTTTAGGGCTATGAAATTAGTACAGTTAGTAACATCTTAATTCATTGGAAATCACTACCGTAGTGAGATTTACATTTCATCCCCCTGTTTCTTTAATTTCATATCCCATATTGTCTTTTGGTAACTGCTGAAATGTATTTCAGTCAGAATTGTCTTTATTTAGTTTGATCGATGACATCTCGGAGCACTTTTGGTTTAATATCCCGTGAAGTATAATTTAGAGAGGACCTTTGAGCTATTATCCTCGAGTATCATAATGAACTCTAGAGCACCGATTGAAGGACATGGGTATGATTGGATTAAAGATACAATCTACTATGTTAGAGAGAAAGGAAAATGAAATGATGGGAATGGAAGCATTGACAGAAGCGTCAAAGTGATCGACTGATGATAGAAATGTATGATATTGTAAAGTGTTGAACTTGACAGCTCATCAAGCACAACTGATACCTCATTGGATCGGACCAGAATCATTTAAAGCTTGGATCTCACAAAGAATGATGAAGTTTTCTCTGTATGACAAGGATGGAGTGACAGTGGCTAGTGATGATGAAGCAGTGAAGTAACGTACCCTGCTGTCAAGATACTCTTTATACCTTTTCATATTCCTCAAGAGTTTTAATATGACAAGGAAAAGAATCCAAATACAGGCGATGATGAAGATCTGTTCTACCTCGCTGGTCATGGACATTTGGGATGCACTTTGTTGGCATCAACAGCTGCACATGGAGCGTCAAAGAATCCAATGCCAGAAGAACTGCCTTTGCAGATGCTTGATGATACAGCAGCCAGTGTGAGGAGCTTGATCCGAAGGAAGAAATTGAGGAGGCAAAGGATGCAAGAAGATCCCAAAATGTGCTGATTAAGGACCTACTTAGATGTTGTAAGAGTGGTGAGAGAAGACCTGCATCGCTACTGAAGGGAAACAGATGAGAAGATATATGAAGAAGAAGAAGGTGATGAAGCCTATGAAGTTGATTTTACGTAGCGTAGTGCTTAAAAGAGCAGCTCCACCTGCATCACAGTCATGAACCCACCTGTGAGAGGCAGATTTCTTTGTGCCATCAAAGGACGAGGAGTTCAGCCCCATGAATTAGCCTACAGGATGATGATGGATTTGGGGAGAAATTCTCTTCGCTACAAACAGAGGAGTTGAAGCAGCTTAAGAAGAGGATTTCCAGTATGAGATGAGGCGATGCACATGAGCAGTTTGTTTTGAAAGTTTCCGTTTCAGGATGTCTATCACCTAGAATTGCTCTTAGAATTCCATGTAGCTCAACTAAGAAAACTTTTGCATATCATGTAAATAATCCAGAATCACTGGCACAAAAAGAGGGTACCGATACAAGGAATGTTCTCATTGACCGTACACCACAATACAAGGATTGTCCTTTCATTTCAGTCATAATTGGCCATAAAGAAAACTTTGTATTAGAAAGAATATGAATATTGTTACGTATCTATGAGAGAATACTTAGTAACAATTGATCATTGCTTGACCGAAAGCAAGCAAAGCAGAATTAACTTAACACTTGTGTTAAACAACGATCATGACAATGCAAAGCAAAGTTTGGAGTTGAGGTGCCATGGAGCAAGGGCCATAGGTGCAAGGATTAAAGCATTCAGACTGGCAAGGGTGATCAAAAGCAGTAAGATACAAGGTTGAGTGGACTATCATACAAGCAATCTAGACACTAATCCAGCAAGATGTGTTAAGTCACCACTCAAGGAACTGGTGGAGGACCTAGTCCCAATCCAAGATTTCATGGTCTTTTTCATATGTTGTTGAATGCTTCAAAGGAAGGGTTCTTAAATGGATGCGTGTCTTTTAGGTAGGTAGAATTACTACGACTACTATTGCATCTTTTTTTAATTATGTTTGCATGTGCCCCAAAGTAGTGAATAATTATTTGCTTGCTGCCTGAATTAGGCTTTGATGGTTGTTTTGTGAATATCCAACGGCCAACAAATCCTGTCACGCCACCGTGAGAGATGGCAATAATACAACATTTTCTCCCAATTGTGCGTGGTGTTGCCGGTAATAAAGAGGATAATTTGCTTAATCGGATGTGTTTCTCACCCAGCCTGAAATATTGCATAGGAGAGGTGGGAAGTTTGGCAATCCCACTTTCATCTCCTCGAAGGCGTAAGGGTATAGGCATTTTCAGATTTTTTCTTTTAGTATACCTGTGATTGGGGATTTTCTCTCAAAGACATGTTCCTTACACATATCTCTGCTTGTTAGGGTCTGCCAGCTAAAGCAATTGCGAAACATTCCCAAATCTCCACAAAGGTTCCTTTTGCCTGTTGAGGTATATCTTATGCCAACTTTCAGTCACCGGGTTTAAAGGGAAGGATTGAAAAACATATATTTGATGCTGTCACCATAGTACCAAATCAGGTTTCGTAAAGCAATGAGATGCTAAGAAGAGGATTGTGGAGGAAGCTTACAACCTGGATGATGCAAACCCTGTGGAAGACAGTGTATATGCATTTTTAGTACAATAAATTGCAAGATCTGATCCGTTGCTAAACAATTCTTTCCAAGTGTTTAACAAAATGATACCGGATTTCGTGAGGGGGTTTATAAGGACAATGCTTGATGGAATCAAAGACAAGTTTCATGGTTATGGTGAGAGTAAGATTAGGCGTAAAAATGTAAAACAAATCTGTGTGGGAAATTACTCCCTTCTATGCTGAGAAGTTAGAGGAGGCAAAGAAACATTCCAGAATGCAAAGCAAAAAATGTCGACATAGGTCTATGGCAAGTTAAAGCACAAAGGATAGATGTACATGCGCTGATTTGAGCCAGACTTGTGGATGCAAAAGCATGGGATCTTCACTGCATCCCCCATGCAACCATGCAATCAAGTATTCCAAAAATCAAGCAACACCTTAGAAGATTATGTACATGACTTCTTCCAAAAAGGATGGCATGTACAGAGAAGCATCTCAAGCATGTATTATACTCCGCCCCTGGACCTGAAGGAGTGGCCTAAGATGTAGCACTAGGGACACTTGATCCACCCTCAAAGTTTAGGGGAGTAGCTTTGTGAAGGAAGCAAACAAATAGGAAGGAAAGGTGTCCATGAGGTGCCCGCACCTAGGGATAGCTCACAAGGATGGGGAGTATCACATGTAGCAACCTGCAAATTAGTAGGCCAGCAGGTTTCCTTCATGTCCTATGCAAGCTAAATGCTTTCTTTAATTACAACTTAGAAAAATAAACACCAAGTAAGTATGCTTCATATGGTCCTATGTTTGTACATCTGTATACTTCCTATATTTCTTGTAACACTACAAAATGCTTTCAGCCAAACAGAAACCATCACTCCAGACTATATCATCTCTACAAAGACCAAGGCCCCCTCCAAAGACTCAAGGGCCCTCCAAAGCACCACTCATCTTCTACAAAGCATCAAGGGCTCCAGATTAAGGGCTCCATAACGCAAAGGCTCTTGTGGACCATCATCTTCACAGCACCAAGGGCTCCAGCACCAAGGGCTCCAGGATCCATCATCTCTCTTACAAAGACCAAGGGCTCCAAGACCATCATCTTCTACAACATCATAGGGCTGTCTCCAACAGAAGGCCTTTCTTCGCACCTGGGAGGACTAGTGTGGAAGAGAGCCCAAATTAACCCATAGGAAGAGCATGTTGACCTCAATGGTGGAAGCACAACATTATCTAAGGTAAAGGCTCTAGAATCTCAAAGAAGTGGGATGGTATATGTTGTTTGTGCCTTGAAACTATGCATGTTTCGCAAAGAATGTGTGTAAGACTATGTTGTTCACAGTTGGTAAGACTATGTTGTTTCCCGTTGGGTGTAAAAACTATCTATCTGATCCATATTTGTGTGTAGACTATGTTGTTCTATGACTATGTTTGTTTGAAACCATTATGTGGATCCACAACATCATTGTTTGTAAAGGCTTTTATATATTTGTATCCATATAGCATCCGGTGGATTCCATACATCTATAGACTAGGATATGTACTTAGAATTGGAACACAGTACTTAGAATTCAAACATAGCATATAAGGATATAACATCCGTGGAAAATGAAGTATTCAACATGGGTGTACTTAGAATTCAACACACATTGCTCTGCATAATCAGGAAGCTAAATAGGAGGTAAACCACATGCTCCAATTTAAACACAGTACAATAGATATCACCATCATCGCACAGTTCCTTTATCTTCTTCACCTTCTCTTCGTGACTATCAAGGAAATTGAACTAGCATACATACAAGACATGCTCCAGCTTGTTCTTCTCCTTCTAATGCCACCTTTTCCTCATCCCATTTTCTCCTCTATCTCCTCACCTTCATAATGTCTCGCTTTGAGATTTCGCATGCTTTAGCATAATCTACTTCTTTCTTCAAAGCTTCTAGTTCAACCTTTAGCTCATCTCTCTTTCCTTCACCACAAGCACAAACATCCTCCTCACCAGATTGAATTATTTTATAATTCTCCTTCACCAACTTCTTCTGTTTGTTCCAGTTGAACTTAAAACACATCATCTAACAGTAGAGAACTTGTGGTGCTTCTTCTCTTATCTTAGTTTCTCTCTATCGAGAAATGGCACTGGCATTGCATTGTCAATCCCGTTTTCAATCCTAAAGCCTCGCTAGTTCAAAGTACATGTGCCATAAACTTATCTAAAGAATCTTTCATTGTGTCCGTTTCACCTTCTTCATCAACCCATGACACAAAACCACAATTCATAATCTCCTATAAAAAATGTAATCCTAATCAGCTTAATAACATATGGATTTAAGTATATCTCATTATTGCATGTATAAAGCTAACTATATATCCAAGAAAGCAATATATAGCATCCGTAAGATAAGAGAAAGGTAAATAAATACAAAAGCAAGATAAATTTATATAACTAGCAAATATCCAGATTTTATATACTAGCAAGTTATCTCAAATATATATCCAAAAGCTTAATTTATATCCAAGCTACTCTAATATACGAATCCAATTTTCTGGTCTTCATGATATGTACTTTCTCTCGTCTCACTAACCCTATCTAATTTTCTATGATGAAAAAATGAGAGAGAAGAAACATCAGCCTCAATTCAGTACAACTCACATATCCCCTATTTGACACGATGTAAAACCTTCTTCCGTTGTTGATCCCTTCAAAGCGTTTACATCACCGTTGCAAGTAAACCAATCCATGTCACGAAAGCATTTCACCGAAAGAGTACCCACCCAATCCCATGAAATCGGGCTTCGTAGCAAGGTGTCCGTGCATAGTGTCCAAGCAGCTATCATGGCGCTAAAACCAATGGAAATTGCAAAAGAAAATGAGTTCAAACTAAAAAATCGAAGTTTAAATTCGTGAAACCCCAACCCCTAACCCTCAGAATTGGGGAACTTACCCCAGCCCATGGAGAAGTGCTCGATTTACCGCCATCATTCCAATCGGCATGGTCGAGTTCATGGGATGGTCTCGCCGGGCGGGGCACAGATGGCGGCGCGGCAGTCAAGCAAGTAGTGTGGAGCCTCATAATCACGGCAGTGGCTTCCAAGTTGCCCATTCGGCTTGAAATCGCCCTGTGTCGGGTCCAAAAGATCGATTTCATGGAAAAGAAGAGCTGATAGCCCACTATTGCCAAGCTTAACGGTCAAGTTAACTGGACGCGGCTCAATTAGTATTCTGTCCTACTGCCGCCGATCTGGGCCACACCCGCCAATCGGCCTTTAATCGCCAAATAGCTTTTACATTAATAAAAAATCAGCAGAGGGTGGTGGTTTTACAAGTATCTCAAACGTAAATCGTGGTTTTTTCAAATTTTGCACAAATGTGGGTGTAGTTTTATGCTATAAACTCGGTTTTCGTGACATGGATCCAATCTCGGATTTCATGGCTTCTTGCCATTTATTGGAATCAGTCTCATCATTGCTTCCTCATATGCTCAGTAGGTCATCTGCAGAGTTGTCCACCAACATGACACTCATAATCTGGATCATACCAATCGGGAGTGGTAACGAAGTTCTTGTCGAATTCGTAAGGTTCCGTGAGTAACTTCAACTCCAAGTTTCATGATCAACATCATTAGCTTCCTCTCTTATTGGTGTAGGCCATAGCAGAACTAATTGTAAACATCCCAACATTAGATCTTTAGAAATAAATCAATGCATGTATGTGTGCATTGCATTCATGCATAGAAAATCCTCAATAATTTTCGCGCTTTTTGAACAAAAAACTTGTCAAAGTGATTGAAGCTTTCCTCAACTTGATGGAATGGAAGTAGATCATCAAGTTGATCGCGATAAGTTTCAATAAAACCTTATTTTGGTAAACATGATTGATCTAAGGTAGATCAAATGGCCAAAATAAAATCACCCCATATTACTTAATGTTCGATGTTAATCTTTATGATCACATCCTAGTATTCATTACATAACTCATGAATACCAAGTTATAAATATAACTTAAGCAAAAGTGAATGTAAACCAACTAATCTCATCTACTTATACCATGAGTATCATGGTAATACCTAACCTAACTTTTTAGTGATATTATAGGAAAGAAACCAAGTCAAGATCATTCACCATATCTTTCTTTCCATATCAATCCTTATCATCTCAATTGAATTCTATTCTAATATTCCGTTGTTCATCAATGTTGAGTAATCAAATATTGATTCACCACAATTCTTAGTCTATGAATTCTTGATCCGTTAACCTTTGTCCATCATAGCATTCATCAGGTCCTTAAGAGAAAGAAGTAGAAGAGGTAGTGGTAATGCTAGATTTAAATATCATCTATGGATGGGGAGCGTTGAAGAGAATCAAATCAATATGATAATTAATGGTTAACTTTAATCCTAAATAAATAGAAGAGTTATCTCGAATATATATTTGAAAGGGAAAATAAAGAAGACTAAGGATGAATCCAAGAAAGTTAACAGTGGAGTAATCCTATTGGATCAAGTAGGTATATCAATGAATACCTCTTAGTCCAATAGAGATAAATGAAGATAATTATAATACAACCGTAATGTTGTATTGATAAAAGCCTTGATTAGCCAACTGAAACCTAAACCATAAAGGATCAAAGGATTATAATGATCATGCTTTTTAGTCAACAAGATTGAATGCTTATATCATGTATATATGACATTGGTGGGTAGAAATGATTGAACACTAGTATAAATATGCTATTCTAGGTTAGCTATGATAAGTCATGATATGATGTAGCTGGAAATAAGATAATCGGAGTAAAGTAAATAAAAGATAGTATGATTAGACATGTTAGAGCAAACATTGATTAAAGAA